>CM061533.1:174329351-174664449 GCA_030545055.2 Neoaliturus tenellus | reverse complement strand
TAAAACGCCACTATGATGCCCTGGATTCCATTGCACTATCAGTAGTGTCAAATTGTTGGTGCTGGCTCAGTTCAAGGTCACCTGAGGGATGACGTCATCGAGGTCAATGACCTCACCGATGACGTCATCGATGACGTCATCGATTGCGTCATCGATGACGTCATCACTAATGACGTCATTTCTATGACGTCACACCCATGACGTCACAGAAATGACGTGCTGATGACGTCATCACCCCTTACGTCATCAAAATGACGTCACCGACGCCACTGAGGTCAAGGTCACGCCGAAACTTAAAATTTTTTGCACTTTTGCCGTTTCTCGCACTACGCTCCGAGTTTCAGTCAGAGTCCCCGTGACCTTGACCACTTGGAGCGAATTTTCGACGAGAAACGGCAAAAGTGCCAAGTTAAACTCGAGTTTCTGACATGACTCTGCCTAAATGGGCAATCGGTTATTCCTCAGGTGACCTTGAACCAGCACAACACCAACAATTTGATATTACTGTGACCTTGAAAACCTAACAACGGAGCGCCGACACCGATGCGCACCCCACGACAGCCACCGAGTGACTGACTGTCAGGCTCTGTGTATGCTAGGTATATCGGCTTGAGAGACTAAGACTCTAAACTGTCAGGAATGGGAGTAACTAACTGAATTTTGCAAGGAAAAGTCATTTCATCCAATATTTTAAACAAATCCTCATCAGTAAAACTGACATTAGTCTGTTTTGTATAAAACTTAGGGTGTCCGCGCAACAGTTTGCGCCACTTAGCTAAAGTTGAAACTCTCTTAACTTTGAGTGGTGGACAGTGAGCAAAAGTTTTAACACGGCTAAGTTTCTTACCTAAAGTGTCCTGCGACATGGCTTCACCTCACAAAAGTCCGCACAATACTGAGAGACTGCTTGTAGCGCATGAGTCAAGGGAAAAGAGGTGGGGGAAACAGCAGGAGTGGGGGAAGGTCACAGTGGCGGGGGAAGGTGAGGTGGTACGCTGGAGTATCGCATCACTTCACCATGAGCTGTCCTACAGTCAACACACTATTCTCTTGGCCGGAGTTGGCACTAGAAGAAACATTCCTGTACAGCTTAGGCTGTGAGAGCCGTGGAAGCAAAGTCAAAGTGGAAATTGTGTTAAACTCCAAGATGAAGAGTCTCCTAAATAAACTAATTGTATCCTTGCAATCTCCTATAACATTAGAGAAATACCACTTTATTAAGCGACACCTTATACTTTGGCAAAACGAAGCGGAAATGGAAAAGATTACAGTAAAATTAATTTAACTTAAAACCTGGACTGGACACTCATGGCGACACCACGTGGCGTGCAAACGCCACCCTAAACATTACAAGTTAGGTTATTGAGCACCTCTGGTACGATAACTGATGTGCTAGAGTTAAAGTGTGATGACCTTGAGTCAAAACACTGAAATACTACAAGTCGATATCGTCCCAGAGTTAAAGTGTAGTGACCTACATTCAGAACTTGTAAAATTACTTACATATAGAGAGCTAGAGAACAGCGAGACGCACCACATGGAAGCCGGAGACATACTGGCGAAGCGGTGTTGTGCAGCCTAGGGACCCAGTTGTGGTGGGGGTATAGCCAACACTTAGAGTACAAGTGTTGTGGGTGACCTTGACCCACTAAACTTACCTGACCCCCCCCCCCCCGCAAAAAGTGTGAACCCCCCCCCCCCGCAAAAAGTGCGAACCCCCCCCCCCCGACAAAAAGTGCGAACCCCCCCCCCCCGCAAAAAGTGCGAACCCCCCCCCCCCGACAAAAAGTGCGAACCCCCCCCCCCGACAAAAAGTGCGAACCCCCCCCCCAACCCCCCCCCGACAAAAAGTGCGAACCCCCCCCCCCACCCCCACCCCCACCCCCACCCCCTCCCCTGATATCCTGGGCGTGGCAGCCCCGGTGGGGATATAAGGGGGTCCGGCCAGAGCCGGCTCGCAGTCCGCTCCCGCGCGTTGAACGTGAACGACCGGGACGGACCGCCATAGGCATCACTAAACATTGAATGGCGCCTTCAGTGTTTAGCGAAGTCTACTCTAACTTTAAGACTTGTATTAGTTGTAAGATATTGCGCTTGCGTTTGGGTATTGCGAATTGTTTTATATGAGAGTGTTTTACTTGTACCCTATGTCTCCTGTGTCTTTTATCCTTTGTGTCTTGTTGTTATATGTGTTTTAATGTGTATGTGCTTGTTCCAGCATTGACTACGTTGAGCTCAATTGTGTGTTGTAAGTGTGTTATATGTTTCTAAAGTGTATACGCTTGTTTTAGCAATCCCCCCTTGAGCTTTTTCAATGCTCAAAGTAAATTGTAAAGTCAGGGAACGGGAGTAGGCCCCCCGTGTAAAGCCACTTTTAATAATTGGTAGGCTCCTTTGCCAGGCATGCAAAAGGTTGCGGATGGCATTTGGGGAGCATGTCCGTTTGTAAGCTGGCAAGCAAAAGGTTGTGGCGGCCTCTGCACTCGGACCGAGGACGTAAGCCATTAGGGTGTCCTCAGTATGTTTCCCTTCTGGAAACTCAAAATTATGTAAATGAATCTTTGTTAGCTATTTGTGTTTTTTAGTCCCCAAGGCCCCGAACATTCGTGGTTCGCCATGGATGTACGGGGCCGAAATTTTTTAATGTCCGTGTGGCCTTGGACCTACAAAGACTTGTAAAAATTCAATGCATTTAAATGAAAAATATTAAAGATAGGTTACGGGAGTAGGCCCCCGTGTAAAGCCTATTTTAATTATCGGTAGGCTCCTGCCAGGCATGCAAAAGGTTGCGGATGGCATTTTGGGAGCATGTCCGTTTGTACGCTGGCATGCAAAAGGTTGCGGCGGCCTCTGCACTCGGACGAGGACGTAAGCCACTAGGGTGTCCTCAGTTTGTTCCTTCTGGAAACACAAAAATTATGTAAATGAATCTTTGTTAACTACTGAAAAGACAATGCAGTAAATGTTTACAAGTCTTGCGTGGCGAAGGTACACGACATTGGATGTTGCCTTTGTTGTCATAGTTGGGTCCTCTTTCGGAGGCTACAGCGATGACAACCCAAGTGCCTCACACCCCCAAAGGGGGGTGTGGGGCTTAATTTTTTTAAAGTTTTTTTGTGACCTTGACCTAAATATGTAAAATCTTTCAAAGTGTTTAACAGTCAGGTCTTATTAACACAGTTAATACATTAATGTCTGTTAAAAAAATATAACAGTTAGGTATTTGTAACCAACAAGTTTGGAGTTGTTAATAGTTGGGTCCCTTGGGAAGGCTTCAGCTATGGTAACATAAATGCCTCAAGTGGGGCTTATTTTTTTTAAAAAGTGCGAACCCCCCCCCCCCCGCAAAAAGTGCGAACCCCCCCCCCCCGCAAAAAGTGCGAACCCCCCCCCCCCACCCCACCCCTAATATCCTGGGCGTGGCAGCCCCGGTGGGGATATAAGGCGGCCGGGCTGCACGCACTTCTCATTCCGGTCCAAGCTCCCATACGGGACAGGTACTCTCTCTCGCTCTTGAGACTTTTGTTTTACACGTTCACTTCTTTCTTTACATCTATTCTTTTCATTTATTACAATGGGTAAAATGGGTCTGAAGCTAAAAAAATACCCATCAACTTCAACCTCGACCGACGCGTCTCGACCCTCATCATCCTCGACTTCGATCCTGGAATACCTGATGACTGCGAACATCCTGAGCTGCCTGACGATGCGCCACCCGCCGCCGCCGCCCACCACAGACCGCCTCAATGCCCAGCCTGTCGCCATTGCCGGCGACAGTGGAAGATGCTGGTGCACAGCCATCGTCAGGAGAACTCGTCAAGTCGTCAGGTCGAGTCCCGGTAGCCTCTCCAGCACTCTCGCTGCTATCGGACTCAGGATCGGAGTCTGCGGCTTTTGAAGAGACGTCTAGGTCGAGGATCACCCCATACAGCAGAACCCGGAAAATCCTCTCATACACTACATCCCAATGTCCCTCACCTATATCCCCCATGCCACCTACACCAACCAAACCACCCCGTAAATCCATCTTCTCCCCTGATCTTCCCACCATAGACCTAACACGCTCTCCTACCCCGCCCAAAATTGTTTGCTCCATCCCGCTTGAACAATCTTTGCCCCTTCTACCTCCTTCCAACCCCATCCCTTCTAGCCAGCCTAATTCAGAGAAGCTCCAAGACACTCCGCTAAAGAGTCCAACACAGAAACGTAAACGCGTTAAAGCCCCTGCTGGCAAGGGTAAGAAATGCGATTACGCTTGGATGTCTAGTAAGTTTGGGGTTTTGTGTTGCCAGAAACTTGCTTGTGCAGAAGGGGATCGCTGCCAACGACACCTCAAAAGTACAGTCAAATTTCGGCAATTCAAACCCTATACTTTGTACATTAAGCCTAAAACGTTCAAGTTCAGACATCCCACGGTCCGCAACCGCGGGATATTAGAAGGCTAAAGGTTGATGAAAAATACTATTTCATTGGTCAGACATATGGAGCAGGTAATAAGAAAGTAGAAATCGTTGTAAAAGGTGAAGGCCGCCTTTGTACAATGCAAGTACCACCTCGTATGGTACAAAGAGAATTTTTCATACCTAAAGCCTATCTAATACGAAGGAAAGGATGTGAAACCGTGTGGGAAATGGACTAGGACATGGGCCCACCAAAAAAAAAACAAAATTGTTAGGCTGTGTTGGACAATATTTAAAAAGTCTTTTTCCAAATTATTTTTCCAAATTTAGTCTTAACCCTCTTAAAGTAAGGGAGAGGGGTATTATACAAGTCAACTAATAAAAAAAAAAATACTTGACTTGTATAATACTTTAACCTGGCGGTGATGTAAAGTCACTGGGACAATCTCAAACCGTGTCCTTGAGGGTGAAGACTAAGTTACAAATAAATCATTAACAAATAAAAACTTACCTCCAAACACTTGTAGCTTGCTACAAGTGTTTGGAGGTAAAAATTTTTCAAAGTTTGAATGACCTTGACCCATATAAATTACTTACAACTAATGTTGTGTATCACGTGATACCCCCACTCTAACGCTCTTACTAAGCTTGTATGAGCCGTTCATTTGCTTCAGTCTGTTTCTGTGCTCCGTGGTAAACATGTCACGGTACAATTACAAAGGTGGTGACTTCTTGATAGATCAACACAATGCTTGGGAAGTGCTAAACCAGCATAGAATGGAAGTTGAGTATTGTATAAGACAAGACGGGTCTACATTTTATCTATGTATTATAAACAACCAAACTCATAAGTATGAACACTGGACAAAAATTAATTATAACAACATAGATGAGCTGTTTGCTTGGGTGTTTGAGGTGTGTAAAGTTATTGAAGAAACCAAAATAATGGGTGTGCTAAAGGTATGTAAAACTGATGACCGGGAAGACTAAGCAAAATTTCTTTTAACCCCCCCCCCCCCCCCCCCAGTGTTATCCCCACCACTAAAAATGGGTATATATAGGAGTGGTGATCAACCGTCCTCTCATTCTGCTTTACACCGTTAAGCTGAACACCACCATGTCTGCTATGAACGTCCCAGCCTCTACCTCTGGCCCGGTCGCCTCCAACTCCAGCCCGAGCATTGGACCAATCCGATCGGGGCCTTCGTCAAGAAGTCGTGTCCGATTCTCCGGCTTTGGTCCTGTGAGGAAGGAGTTGCGGAGCAGCGGAGCGTCTCAACCAACCACGACGGATGCATCAACTCAGACTCCACCAAACATCATCGAGTGGTACGACGAAGTGATAGAGCAAAGGGACAGAATGCTAGAGAATACTCGCAGGGAGCTACTTTATGTCAGGAGTAAATGGGAAAAACTGATTAAGAAGTGTGAAAAGCCTGTTGGACAGTGATGATAGTGAGGATGAGAGTGGATAGGTGTGTGGGTAAAGACTTGGACTGGGACTTGTGTGTATGTATGAATGTGTGCGTGAATGTGAAATACAGAGCGGGGGATAGATCACTCTGTGGCAATGGACTAACATGCCACTTAGTGATCTATCCCCCGTTCTGGTAATGTTTTTGGATGGCCTTGACCCACTTTACCAAGGCTAGCTAGTACCCCCACCACTGATAAGTGTATATATACGGGTATTGATGTGCAGTTTGGTTATTCTGCTTTGTATCGCTTAGCTGAATACCTCACTTCAACATGGCTTCCAACTGCAAAACTTCTCAGGCTTCCTCTTCTTCTTCAAGAAGGCGTGCTGCCAACGTCCTGCCTGCTACTCGTGGACCTGCTCGACCATTCCACAGCATAACTGTTGCTCGGGCAAACGCCTGCAAAGCTCCAATGCTACGGACCTTGCTGGAGGTGAGCCAAGACGGGCAAGGCTTGCTCAGTCCTGGTCAACGGCAGGAGCAAGAAAGGCGTATGGCGTACTACAGGCTGCAGGGTGTAGTTCCCAGCTTGAAGTTAGGCGATCCGAGAGTAGCAAGCATCAACGAGGCAGCGGACTACATATCACACCTTCACAGTGTTTTAGAAGTAAAGGACCAACAAATTGAAAACTTAAAAGAACAATTGAAACAATTTAACTTTAATCCTGTGGAGTTTGTGGAAGCAGTGATGAGTGATAGTGATGATGAAGGAACTGAATATATATTGGGTATGTAATGAAAGACTTGGACAGGGACATGTGTGTGTGTGTGTGTGTGTGTGTGTGTGTGTAGAATACAGAGCGGGGGATAGACTACTTTGCGGCAATGGACTAGCATGCTGCTTAGTGGTCTATCCCCCGCTCAAAGGGTAGCATTGGATGACCTTGACCCACTTTACAGCAAGGACAACCGGTTAACTGGTATAAAAGAGGGGGGTCTGTACATCCCGACTTCATTCTGCTTTGAACCTTCCAGTGGAACGCTAGAAAATGAGTGGATCACTGATCATTGGTAAGGAGTGGGAGTATGTAACCATAAACTATTTAAACTGTAGAGGGATGTTGAAGAAGGTGTATGATAATGTTAAAAGAATGGTTGTTGAAGAAGGTAGGGTAGTGATTGTAGCGTGGAAGAAGAAGCAGTATACAGGACAACAAGTGAGAGCAAGTGACTTTGGGGGGAATAGTGTCTTTCAAATTGGACGAGCGAACTTGGTTAATTTGGACATTGTGTTTTGGGACTTGGAAAGGTTAATTGAAAATAGTGGCAAACATGGGGAACTCTTAATTGGCAGGGAGGACAGAGTATATGAGTAAGTGTAAAAGACTGGGGGCTTATGTGTGTGTGTGTGTAAAGACTAGGACTTGTGTGGAATACAGAGCGGGGGATAGATCACTTTGCGGCAATGGACTAGCATGCTGCTTAGTGGTCTATCCCCCGCTCAAAGGGTATTATTGGATGGCCTTGACCCATATAAAGGTAGAGGGGGAATGGGTAATAGGAGGGGGAAATTGGTATATATATGTAGGACTGATGAATAAAGCATTTAGTCAAACATTTGTCTAGACACTATCAACAACAATGGAGAGCTTCAGTGTTGAGTTCATCCTCTTGGAAGAAGACATCAACGAAGTGGTGGAACTTATAGAGGAGAAGACCAGCCAGGGCACATTGGAACTTGTGAATTGCGAACCGTTGGACAATGCCGCAATCGATAAGATTGCATATTTCATGATGCATTTGTATAACGAACAAACAACCAATATGGAGTTTGTGCAGTACCTTTATCAAAACCAAGTAAATGTGCGAGTGACAATTACTTGGTGGCAGTAATAATAAAGTGTAACATATGGATGTGGACTTGGATGTGGACTTGGACTTGAGTGTGGTCTGCGGAATAGAGCGGGGGATAGATCACTTTGCGGCAATGGACTAGCATGCTGCTTAGTGGTCTATCCCCCGCTCAAAGGGTATCTTTACGTGACCTTGACCCACATAAATTGTATAGTTGGTGGGGGTATAAAAAGGGTAAGCAAATTGGATGGATACAACACTTCCATACCATGGCTCCACTTGACAACACCGTGTTCCATCGCAACAGAATTGTCTCTATTCTGGAGGTAATACCTCTAGAAATTATAGAAGTAGAGGACCAACTACCTGCGGTTGATCAAGAAGAGGAGGAGGAAGAGATAATGGATATTGAAACGGACTCTGACGAAGCTGGTTCAACGGACAATGAGGTGGACTTGCATGCCTACGAAACATTAGAGTCGTCATCTGAGTCGGAAATGGAATTCCAATTGGAAATCGAAGAAGAAGAAGAACAAGAACAAGACACTCCCCATCGTCCAATGGATAGGATGTTAGTTGCCAGAAGAATTATGTATTGTCATCGCTGCCTATTCCGTGATGAGGATGATTCCGACTCTGATGGTGATGTTTCACCCTTGTAAAAAGTTTAAACAAAAAGTTAAAAAAGAATGTGAGCGGGGGATAGAGCACTTTGTAGTAAATGATGCTGCTTAGTGCTCTATCCCCCGCTCAAAATAATAATTCCAAATGACCTTGACCTACATAAACTTGCTCAAACAGACATCTTTGAAAAAACTTGTACAAATTATTGAATCTAGACCAAATATCATCAATTTATCAAGCCTACTGATAAATGTATTACAAACGGTTGTGTAAAGGCTAAATTTAGCACATGAGTGATAACCTGTTTCCATATGACGTCACTTTCCCCACCTATCTGCCTCGGATATAAAGGGTCCCGGTGGAGTGCGCTGCTCATTATTGCGTGGACATTCACAGAGTGTGCATTCAAAGCCAAACTGTTTGAAATGGCTCTTTGCGACATTTGTGGGGAAATCTTTCAAGACGAAGATCTTTTCACCATACACAGAGAATTACATGAAGACGAAGATAGAAAAGAAGATATTACCATGGATGAAATAGACTTAGACTCAATTGACCGGTTTTTGGAAGAGCACCAGAAGCAGACGGACTACTGGGACAGCTATCTACAGCAAATGCAAAGAAGAAGACCTAGTGTGATCCAATTTGCTGGTGCTGGACCATCTACTGCTACAAGACCTATTGAAGAAGAGGACACCGAAGAAGAGGACACCGAAGAAGAGGATATGGAAGAAGAAGAACTGGAAGATGTAAGACAACTGCGCACCACAGCCTTGCCAGGACGAGTTGTAACACATTTCAAAATTAATAACGTTCAATTGGAATTGGAAACATTCATAACCCAGGCTAAGGAACTTGTTGGTCAAACGTTGAGGGAAGAATTACAAAGGCTAAATTTTATTAAATTTGGAATGGTGTTAGAGGCTATGTTTAACAATACTGATGGTGAAACAGCATTGAGAGCATTCATTACCAAAAACCGAACCCTTACCTTCACCTCCGACATTGATGATATTATTGAAGAATGCTTGGAGGAACTTATAACCAAACTCCAAGAACATGAAGGAAGAGGATCTGGATGGACTTTGTCATCAATCGAAGGTATGGATGTTAGGGTTCATAAACATGGATATGGTTTAAGAGGTAGTAGTTTTATCCCTCTACCAAAGAAAATCCAAAACACTAACTCGTGTAGAAATGTTCAAAATGAGGGTAATGAATGTTTCAAGTATGCAATGTTAACCAAGTATGTTAAAAACAATCCTTGTAGAGTTGGTAGAGAATACTACGAAAATGAACACCGCTACAACTTTCAAGGTCTTACTTACCCAGTTACTTTAAAAGATATTGACAAATTTGAAAAGAAAAATCCTGGCGTTTCAGTCAATGTTTTTGGTCTGGATGATTCCAACAACGTTTATCCTTTGCGGGTAGTAAAGGTTGAGCAAAGAAACCATACGGATTTGCTATTGATAACCAAGGGTGAAATTTCCCATTATGTATGGATAAAAGACTTTGAAGCGTTAGTTGTAAAACAATTGACCAAAAGAGTAAATAGGATTACAGTTTGCAAGAGATGTTTCTGCTTTTCTTGGAAAGATTCAAGACGTGGAGGATTGGACTGGTTATTGGAACATAAAAGACTTTGCAACGAGAACTATGAAGTAAAGATAAGTCTTCCACCGCCTACCCGAGCTTCAATACAATTTAACAAGACAGTTCACCAATACCGAATTCCAATAGTGGTCTATGCAGATTTTGAATCAACGTTAGTACCACAGGAGCTGCCGGACGGCGAAGTGACTAGAAGAACAAAATATCAGTTGCATCAGCCCAACAGTTTTTGTTTACTAGTTAAATCAACCTTGTCTGAAAACCAATTGCAAGACTATGGTTTAACATCCACTCCAATACTCTACCGTGGTGAAGAAGCCGCTAAGTATTTTGTAGACCAACTGTACGATATTGCTGGAAAGGTTCAACGCTTGTTCGGTAATATTGTACCTATGGAACCTTTAAACCAAAATCAACAAGAAGAATACAACTTAGCGACAAGATGCTATTTATGCAAGAAGATGTTCAGTGAAGAAAATCCAAAAGTAAGAGATCACGATCACCTGACAGGGTTATACAGAGGAGCTGCTTGTAATTCATGCAATATAAATTACAAACTGCCAAACTTTATTCCTGTCGTTTTACACAATCTTAGCGGCTACGACTCCCACTTTATTATCCCGGAGTTAGGAAGAGATGACGGTAAAATTGATGTTCTTGCTACAACATTGGAAAAGTACATCAGCTTTTCAAAAACAGTAGGTAAAATTAAACTTCGCTTCGTAGACTCTTACAGATTTATGGCATCTAGTTTAGCCAAATTGTCAGAGAACCTAAGAAGAGAAGACCTAAAAGAAACCAGAAAAATTGTACCTGAAGATAAATTAGACCTAGTATTACGGAAAGGAGTGTTCCCCTACGATTACATAACTTCTACAGAAAAATTTGAAGAAACCAGTCTACCGCCGATTGAAGCCTTCAACAGCAAATTAAACGAAAGTGAAATCTCCGTTGAAGACTACAATCATGCATGTAATGTTTGGAACCAACTAAACATTCAAACCTTAGGGGAATATTCTGACTTTTATATAAAATTGGACGTAACTCTGCTGTGCGATGTGATGGAAGAATTCAGAAACACCTGCTTCTCCGCCTATGGACTGGACCCTCTACACTCGTACACATCTCCAGGATTAGCATGGCAAGCTATGCTAAAGTCAACCAACTGTCGACTGGAACTTCTAACGGATATTGATATGGTGCTCATGATGGAATCTGGTGTACGGGGCGGTTTGACACAAGCTGTAACACGTCATGTCAAAGCCAACAACAAGTACATCCCCGGCTTCGACGAGCAACAACCATCGGTCTACCTTGGCTATTTTGATGCAAACAACCTTTATGGTTGGGCAATGTCAAATCCGCTTCCCTACGCTGACTTCAAGTGGATCGACCCGGCCACCATCGGAGACATCTCACAGATTCCAAAGGATGGTCCAAAAGGCTATATTTTGGACTGTGATTTTGAATACCCGGAGCACCTTCATGACCATCACTACGACTTGCCTCTCCTAGCCAAGACTGAAGTTTCACCGACAGGAAGATGGCCAAAATTGATGATGACCTTGGAGAATAAAGATCGCTATGTGGCTCACTACTGGGTAGTTCAACAGGCTCTTGAATTGGGTCTACGTATAGTGAGAATTCATAGAGCAATTGAATTCACCCAGTCTTGTTGGTTGAAACCATACATTGATTCCAACACTACAAGAAGAGCTGCAGCAACAACAGCATTTGAAAAGGACTTCTATAAATTAATGAACAACGCCATCTTTGGGAAGACCTTGGAGAACAAAAGAAAACATAAAAATGTAAAATTAGTGAGTGATCCTAGAAAATTGGAAAAATTAGTGCAAAAACCAAATTTAAGAACATCCATGATTATAAACGAAAATCTAGTCGCTGTCAGTATGAAGAAAACAACAATAGTCATGGACCGTCCGTTATACATAGGTATGTCGATTTTGGATATAAGTAAAACCCTGATGTATGATTTCCATTATAACAAAATGGTTAAACATTACGGAAGGGAAAACATTGGAGTCGCATACATGGATACGGACGCGTTTATCTACTGGATAAAGACTTTGGACATGTATGAAGACCTAAGGACCTTTCCATACAAAGAAGATTTCGATTTTTCTGACTATCCGAAGAACCATCCAAATTTTAATGAAAAATATAAAAAAGTAATTGGAAAATTCAAAGATGAAGCAAATGGAATGCCTTTAGAAGAAATAGTGGCGCTGATGGCGAAATTGTATTCATTTAAGATGTACCACGAGAACAACACACCGACAGTGAAGAAAGCAAAAGGAGTGAAGACATCTTATTTGAAAAAACACGTGACATTTGACCACTACAAGACTTGTTTGTTTGAAGATACTACGATATCAGCAACATTCAACAATATCCGAAGCTTCAAGCATCAAGTCTACAGTGTCACCGAAATTAAAAAAGCGTTGTCAGCTCGGGATGATAAAAGATACATTATGCCTGACAAAATCCACACTCTTCCTTTTGGCCACTACTCTCTAAACCCTATCAACTAGTAACCTATTCTTCGTCCTTCTACAACTACGCCTTATTCCTTTCTCCTTCCGTAAAAAAAATGGGGAACACGGCAAGTCCAACGCCGTGTTCCCCATTTTTTTACACAAGTTTGGATGACCTTGACCCATATAAATGATGTGAATATTTAAAACAACATTCATTGTGATTATACATGTGATACAACAAACATTGAAACCTGCAATATGAAGGACTTAAAGCAACAAATTGTCAACGAACTTCATAAACCTGCAAGAAGAAAGTTTCCACGAAGAAATACGGTGATAAAAGGAATTAATGATTTATATCAAGCGGATTTAATCGAAATGATTCCTTATAGCAAACAAAATAAAGGATATAAATACATATTGACTGTTATTAACTGTTTTTCAAAAATGGCAGATGCTTTACCACTAAAAGATAAAAGTGGCAAAAGTGTTACAAAAGCAATGGAAACAGCTATACAAAGAGACAAACATACTATTAAACATTTACAAACAGATGATGGAAAAGAATATTTTAATAAGGAATTTGCAAATTTAATGAAAAAACACAATATAAACCATTATTCAACCAATTCAGAAGTAAAAGCCTCAATAATCGAAAGATTCAACAGAACTTTAAAAAGTGCAATGTATAAAATGTTTTCCAACAGAGGATCGCACATATGGATTGATATGTTACCAAAACTTATAAACGATTACAATAACAAATTTCATAGGACTATCGGGATGAAACCAAACCAAGTAACTAGTAAAAATGAAAACCTTGTATTAAAACGTATAAAAACGAATACTAAACCAAAAGTTGAAAAACTAAAGCCTAAAAAATTTAATGTGGGTGATAAAGTGCGAATAAGTAAATATAAAGGTGTATTCAGTAAAAGATACCTGCCAAATTGGACCAATGAGGTTTTTACTGTATTCAAAGTACAACCTACAGTACCTGAGACATATATTTTAAAAGATAATAAAGGACAATTGCTTGAAGGAGGGTTTTATGGACATGAAATGTTAAAATCAACAGTAGGCGATGTATATTTAGTTGAAAAGGTGTTGCAACGGAAAAAAGATAAGGTCAAAGTACGATGGTTAGGATTTAATAAGACGGAAGATTCTTGGATACCTAAAAAGGATTTGATATAACGATAGAGAATCATTTTAGGTTGAACCATTACAAAGGATGGAGATAGTACCACAAAAAGAGAGTTTTACTATTAATAATATAGATGAACTCACAGTGGATAATTCAGAATTCAATAGTGGGAAGCATGGCAATTTGTTACCAAACACCGTTCGTTGTCTGGTTACCGGACCTTCCAACTGTGGAAAAACTAATGTAGTATTCAATTTGATTACAAACCCTAAAGGATTACGATTTAACAATCTATATGTATTTTCAAAATCACTACAACAACCAAAGTATCAATTATTGGAAAAAATACTGACTAATGTGCCTGAAGTTAAATATTTAAAGTTTAATGCAAGCGAGAGTGTCATGCAGCCACAAGAAGCTAAACCATTCTCCGTGTTTATATTCGACGATGTATCTTGTGAAAACCAAAACACAATAAGGAATTACTTCGCTATGGGTCGACATAACAACATAGATAGCATTTATATTGGCCAAACTTACAGCAAAATACCTAAACAACTCATTAGAGACAATGCAAACATGTTAATTGTATTTAAACAGGACGAAACCAACCTAAAACATATATATTTTGATCATGTAAATGCGGATATGACATTTGAACGATTTAAAGAGTTGTGTGGAAAGGCTTGGGCTGAAAAGTATGGGTTCCTAACAATTATGAAGGAACAACCGCTAAACAATGGTCGATACAGGATAGGATTTGATAAATTTATATTAATACATTAAACGTGGTATAACACATTCATTGTTGTACAACACGTCTTGCTACAAACATGGTTAACCAAGAAAAATTAGTAAAAGAAATAAAATCACTTAGTGATTCTATTCGGGCTAAAAACAGAGCATTGAAACTAGGTATTAGCGAGAGGGAGAAATTCCTTGAATCTACTTTTAAACCTATTACTGAACCCTTGAAACAATTAAACAAAAAATTTGCTAAACCTGTATTGGAAGGAGATGCGATTGCACCTATTACGAAGTTTGAAAGAGAAAATGTAAAATCAGAAGATTTTAGTGATGAAGACCTGGAATCCTCTACGTATAGTGGTTTTACCGGTGGAGAACCCGAAAGAGAGCTAGAATCACCGGACTATAGTGGAATAAAAGAATTATATGAAGTAAAAGCCAAAAGAGGACATGAAGTTGTATCAACTGCTAGTGAAGAGGAAAAAGAAGAAGAGACAAGGGAAGGTCCGTCAAACATAAGCTTATTGGGTGAAAACATTCATAACAAAGGACCTTTAGGAAGGAAATACATGGTAAAAATGTTACTCGGAACAATTCCTAATAAGAATTACCATAGTTATGGAGCGAGATTAACAGAAGACGGTTTAATGATAGGTAATAGCCCGTTAAACGTTGACGAACATGATAATATTGTCATTGGTGATCAAAGGTATAAGGGCACAAAAGGATTATTTGAATTATTATTTGAAAATAAGCCTTCAGTATCGGTAGTGAAAGAAAAAGACATGGAAGCATATAAAAATATTTTGGAACAGACAAATGCATATAGGAGAAAGTATTTACCTGACCAGCCTCCTTTTAGATCTAAGTCTTTAAAATATAAAGAATTTGTATCCAAGTTAATACCAACTAGAAGACAAACAATGCCGTTAACACAAAGAAAACCTGTAAAACGAAGATTTATGGCATCCACTTTGGATGTAAGTGCTCAGGAACGAAGAAAAAGAAGTAAGTCCGTTACGGGTACAGGTTTAATGAAGAAACTATATAACACAAATGTGATTTATTACAATAATATCAATAAATTGGTGGATAGAATGAAACTAATACATGAAGCTAAAGAAGCGGGTCATACTGGATTGGAAAACGAATGGGTGGCTTTAGTGGATGAACTCCGAAACCGTGGGGTAATCTCATAAAAATGCGTTACTCCCTAGAATACTATTCAGTTGCACCATGAGTGTTGACAAGTTCGGACGTTACTCCTCGGATGGGTTATATTATGCCAATAGTTTAAAAAGAAGTGCTGGTTTACCACAAACACCTGATGGAGATTATGATATGAGTAATAAAAGGTTAAAAAACATAAAAGATCCTACGGATGAAAACGATGCAATAAATCTAAAAATATTAAAGGAAAAGATATCGCCAACATTAAGACTACAAAATAACACATATGACGCAGAAGATCATAGAATCATCAACGTTGGTAAACCAAATCAAAACGGTGATGCAATAAACAAAGGTTATTTGTCATCTGAATTAAAAAATACGTTAAAATTCAATGGGAAAACGTATAGTGCCAACAATAAACGTATATCCAACGTAGATGACCCTAAAGATGCAAAAGACAGCGTAAATAGACGCTATTTACATTCTTTGATACCTGAAAAGACAAAAGATGGATTTTCTTTTTATAAATTTGTTATTAACGATATAGGTTATCCAAAAAATGAAAATGATGCTGTAAATCTCAAATATATAAAAGATCATTGTGTCATACGTGATGTGGGAGTTATCGATTGTCTTGGCAATTGTTTGGCGAATGTAAAAGATGGTTCAGCACCATCTGATGGTGCAACAGTGGGTCAAATGAAAGAGACTTTAAAACAAGAAACAACTGGATTTGCAAAACGAGATGAAGTATTATCAAAGCAAGGGGATGACTTTATTCAAGGTAATGAAAAATTTCATTTATTGACATACAAAAACGCTTATTGGGATTGCAGGCATGGAAGGTTATCAAATGTGTCATGGGGTCATGCAGATAGAGACGCGGCTGCCTTAGGACAAACAGTACATCTAGATCCAAATAATTACCATGCGTTTTTTATATGTAGTAATAAAAAATTAACAAACATGGCGCAAGGAAGAGAAGCAAATGATGCTGCAACTGTAGGACAGGCTATCACATTATCACAAATGGATAGCAAAGTGTATACTTGTAATAATAAACGTATAACAGACCTTAAAGACCCTGAACATGTGGATAATGCTGTCACTGTTAATTTTCTTGTAAAAGTTTTAGGAAATGCATTATTTGATGTATACAATCTTATTGGTATTCGTTCAGGTCGTACTCCTTTGTTGGAATCTGAGAGAGGTACTTGGATTAAACGGGAAATTGTTCAAAACTACTTTATCAACCCTCATACAAAAAAGTTTAGATCATCGGATTGGGGTGATTTTGATATTTAATAAAAGAACACAATAAACGACTTCATTTATGTCCAACTTGTCATAGAGGTAACACATAAGTTGTACATTGCGATTATAAAAGGACAATAATGACGTTCCAGTACATCAGTCCATATAGAGACACTGTAAGGAGAGGAGGTGGGATCACGTCCACAGCGGTTTCTCTGTTAAGTAAAGCTTTAAAACGAATTCCAGTAGGATCCATAGTAAATAGAGCAATAGACGCATTACCATACGAATTTCATATACCGGGAGGTTATCAGTATTGCGGACCAGGAACTAAATTGAAAAAACGACTGGAAAGAGGCGATCCTGGCATAAATAAGTTAGATCAGGCTTGTAAAGAACACGATATCGCATATTCCACGTTTGCCGATTCAAAAAATAGATCAATAGCTGACAAAAAGCTTGCGGACATAGCTTGGCAACGAGTAAAATCAAGTGACGCTAGCATAGCAGAAAAAGCAGCAGCTTTAGCAGTAACAGCAGGTATGAAGGCTAAAACAGCAGTAGGAGGTGGAAGAAGGAGGAGAAGGAGAGTAAAAAGGAGGTCAACCACAAGAAAACATGGAGGAAATATAAAAAGAAGACGACGATCTACAAGAAAAGGCAGGAAGAAGCCCACCGTGTGGTCAATGGTAAAAAACGGGGCAGGTCTTTACCTAAGACCTTATCGTGCATATTAAATGAAAGAAATCAATTGGTCATACCACATAAAGCATTAACCAATATTGAATTATTTAAATATATTTCCTGTTTAAAAATACCATTTTTCCGCGGTGTGTTTATGAAAGACAGTTTACCAAAGAAAATGTGGCAAAATGAGACTGGAATTGTAAATTTGGATAATACTGAAGGGCCTGGCACCCATTGGGTTTGTTATAAGAAACTAAATAACAATGTATATTATTTTGATAGTTTCGGTAATTTGCCACCACCAAAAGAACTTCAAAATTACTTTAAATCTGCTAAAAACATATATTATAACTATAAAAGAGAACAACCTGATAATACTTCAATATGCGGCCATTTATGTTTGGAATTTCTAGCTAAAAGTATCAGTCACTATTGAGATGTCTTCCTATACGGTATCATTAACAGGAAAATCTTCCACTTTACGAAGTATCCTTTTTCCAGCGTTACGCTTGCAAAAAGGAAGGTTTTGGGAGGCGGCACTATTGGATTTTACAACTTACAACTCTATCCCCAATGTTACGGAAGGTAAAAATAACGTATTGCATTATTATAAGGGAAAGGATGCCAGTGGAAAATTTACAGACTTACAAGAGTGCAGGTTACCCACAGGTTCTTATGAAATTGATCATATAAATGAATTTTTGCAAACTAAAATGGGAAAAGACAATATAACATTAAAAGGTAATAATAATACGATGAAAGCTGAAATTACTTCCAAATATTATATAGATTTCACTCAACCAAACTCAATTGGTGATTTATTAGGATTTTCCAACGATGAGCCTGTTTTAGAACCAGATGTAACACATTCCGGTAAGAAAACAGTAACAATATTAAAAGTCAATAGTATAGACATAACTTGTAACATTATACAAGGTGCTTACAGGGATGGGGCTAACACCCACATCATACATACTTTTTACCCAAGTGTACCACCTGGATTTAAAATTGTTGAAAAGCCACAAAACCTGGTATATCTACCGTTGAACACCACTTTCATTTCAGACATCGTGTTGAGCGTATTGGATCAAGACGGTAACTTGGTAGACTTCAGAGAAGAGCCTATTACGATTAGATTACATTTAAAATCGACACTTTAATACAAAACCATGGGTTTAACATTTAAAAGCGAACAACCTACGGGAAACCGCATTAGTAGCTCTTCAGCTGTGGAGGAGTTAACACGCGAGAACATTCGTTTCTTAGAGAGAATTGGATTAAAATTAACCGAGTATGGATATACTGGATATAGCGCAGGGTCCAACATTCGACGAAACCCTATGGGAAAAAGAATATCACACCCACAACCCTTACACTTCATCGAAATTAAACAATAACGATGAAATTCGTATTCCCATACAAAATCAAGACATTTACACACTACCATGTGAAAGTTACTTGTATATTGAAGGACAAGTTACTAAAAAGGACGGTACTACTGTTGGTACAACAGTTCCATTTATAAATAATCCTATGGCTTTCCTATTTGATGAAATTAGATATGAAATATCAGGTGTAACAGTTGATTCCACTAAAAAAGTAGGTATTACGACAACTTTAAAAGGATTAACATCTATAACACCCAATGAAACCAATTTACTTAAACCTGCCGGATGGGTATTACCTACGATTGACACGATCACTCCAAATCCAAATGGATATTTTGATTTTCATATTCCATTACGTTTGCTGCTTGGTTTTGCTGAAGATTATAGGAAAATAATATTAAACGTTAAACAAGAATTAGTTTTGTTGAGATCTTCTAACGATAAAGACATTATTAAAGCTGCAGATGCTACTACAGATGCGACTTTAGAATGGAAATTAAAATTAGACAAAATTTTATGGAGAGTTCCACATGTTAAATTGGCTGACGAGCATAGAATGCTACTTTTAAGAAAATTAAAAGCCGATCGTGATATTGTTATTCCATTTAGAAGTTGGGAATTTCATGAGCATCCCAGTTTACCTACTACGGATCGACACACTTGGACTGTTAAAACATCGAATTATGTAGAACGAGCCAGGTATATTATATTTGGTTTACAAACAGGTAGAAGAGACGCCATTACTAAACATGCAGGACAATTTGATCATTGTGACTTGAAAAATATTAAAGTTTATTTAAATTCACAATTCTTTCCATACGACAATTTAAATGTGTCATTCACTAAGAAGAAATACAGTATATTGTACGATATGTACGCGAGATTCCAAAGTTCATATTACGGTAAAACAAATACACCTTTATTACCACCTGACAAATATTTCGATGCCTACCCAATAGTTGTAATCGATTGTTCTAAACAAAATGAATCAGTAAAGTCTTCAAGTGTGGATATAAAAATAGAAATGGAATTCAACGATGCTATACCGGCTAATACAACTGCATACTGTTTAATTCTACATGATAAAATCGTAACATACACACCTTTAACTGGAATTGTTAAAAATGTATTGTAAGAACCGGTTTTGTTTCATTCCGCGAGTATAAAAGCAGAGCGTACAGACCGCTCCTCATCAGTTTGTTGCCTACTGTTGTATGGGTAGCATCGTATTCAATATGGCTTCTCCTAGTGGTACACCTGAAAATGTGGTAGATATTGAGAAGGAGATATCTGAGTTTTTAGATCCTCAAGGTCACCAGGAAGGAGGTGAACAAAACGTTTGCGGACAACTTCACGCCAGTAATAATGTTGAAGAAAAAGGTAAAAGAAGAAAGACTATACAAAAGAGAAAAAGGGATATTGAAGATAATATTTCTCCAAACATATTGAGTGAGGTATTTTTGCGAATATTTTACCCAATCTCTTCCAGTTTGGATAAAAGTGTTTTAATCGGTGTTATGAAATCTACAGATTATTCCCCTACTGTAATTTTAACTCATGGACCCAAAATGATTTTGTTTACGGACAGTGCTTGGGAATCGTTTATGAAACATTTGCATCTACTAGAATGCTATTTAAGTAGTAACATGTTTGGAAGAAAGACAAGAGTAGGACTTTTGGATTCAAATGTGGAAATTGATATCATTAAACAACGTGGTGATCATCAGCTACGGTTTAGAGACACAACAAGACATGATAACAAAATTCAACTTAATCGAGAGGAGTTTTTCATTTTAACTTGTGCTACTGAACCTATAACAAGATACTTGAGACAACTGGTGTTTTCAAGTTCGATTATTAAAGATTATCTGGAAGACACATTGGACAAACAACCGGACGCACCTATATTATACGGACCTGTGGATACTTCTATATTTAATAGAGTTCCTCATGAAGTACAGATGTGGAGACAATTGGAAAAGTACGCTCAACTACATAAGAAATCAGTAAAACAGGAAGAAGAGGAAGATGGAGGAGAAGATTCAAGTGTTAGTGATGAAAATGAAAATAAGGAAAATATAAAGATGGAAACTTAAATGACAATGGTTAGTTTTTAAAACAATAACCAACATTTTGTGGGGTTAGGCCTATTGGGGACGGTGCCCACGTTAAATATACACCAACGCGCCAACAACTGTACGACCTGGTATAAAAAGTAGTACCTACCGTGGTGTGGAAATCAGTTGACCTCCTGACTTCGTAATGAGCAGACGTGTGACCTTCAAATGGACAAGGGAGAAGAACAACAAGTAAAGTCCAAGCCTGGTATTATTGAGTTTCAAGCGTTTCGTGGTAATGATGATAGATTCATTATAAAAGAACTTGTGTTTTTGGACATGAATACAAGTGTTCCTTATTCGTTTTTATTTAAACCGCCATGTTCTTATTCGTCTTTAACTAGTAAAGCCGCTACTACCAACAGATGGATTTCAAAACACTTCCATCATATCGATTGGTATGATGGTTTTACAAGTTACACGGACTTGTATCACATTATGCATCACTTTTCAGACAAGTTTACCAATATTTACACAAAGGGGCTGGAAAAGAAAAGATGGATCGAAGGATTTACTCATGTTCCGGTTAATGATGTGGAATTGGATAAGAATTATCAATACATGCTGGAAACCATATGTATTTGTACAAAAAGCCCAGAACATGATAAAGATAGACATTGCGCTTTGAAAAATGCCTATAAACTCGCCTCTTACCTTCAAAGTGGGGAATTGGGGAGTGGTGGGGGTAACGGAGAGTATATAAGTGGGGAGCAGACAGGGACCTGGCATGAGTATTACTCGAGATTCCGAGACGACAACATCTCCGAGCAAGAAGACGATCTGTAACCTGACCATGGCATCTCACCAGTTCCTTCAGACTTTGGTCGAGCAGTTCAATGCTCACTCCAAGTCAACAATATTACCTGTAAAGAAGTGCTCGGAACTAAAAGACGAGAAGCACTACATAATCCATGCTATGAAGAAGATGGAGACTACAGTTGGGGAGGCCATCTGCTGCAGTCTCAGCGAGGCACCGTTTACTCCGGGGGATGAACCAAAGTTCCAGGTGTACCTGCCCAAGAGATTCGTCCATCTTCTACAAAACGAGGATCTTCGCTCTATTCAACCCGGATGTCTATACCTGGTGTCCCACGGCTGCACGGGTAGCAATTCTACAGAGTTGACCATCCACATCGCTGACAAGCAGCAGTGTTAGATTTAAGTTCTAATGTTGTACATATGTTGCTGTAATGTTTTATAAATAAACGAATCATAAAAGACAAAAAAAAAATAAAAAAGAAAAACAAAAAAATGCAACATATCAATATGTGACAGACTTCACGTATTGATATGTTGCATTTTTTTTTAAACTTCGCGGGTGACCTTGACCTTTGACCTTTGCATTTCACAATTACCCCCACTACTGTAATTACCCCCACTACCGCACTAGGATTCAAACCTGCTTGGATGCGAAAAACGGTCAGTCTGTTGCCAACTAGCAAACGATGAGCACCTTGTACGAGCTTTGCATACAACGAGTTATAACTCACAAGGACTTGTTCCCAACATGTTTACAAGACAATATCCCACTAACAATAAAAGAAGATGTCAAACGCTACAGGAGGGAAAATACAGGGTATTCGGAATACTCCTGGTATAAGTTCCACGACGGGGAAAAGTTTTGTAGGCCTTGTGGCGAGGCCGCCGTCAGAGACCTTCGGCGATTCGTACAGGATGGTGGTATAAAACAATTCGGATTTCTAGCGCCACTGTTTCGATTTGAAAATTACAAGGACACCTGCGCTATTTGTTCCATTCCATTGTATCGATGGAAAAAGTTTAGAACTGTTTAATTGGATTTTCTATACCCCCACCACTATTACCCCCACCACTTTTTCATGTACCTCCAAGCGCTGTGCTCGGCTTCATTTCTACTCCAGCAGCCAACCTAGCAACATCAAGATGTCTCTGAACGTTAGTTGCGCAAGTTACGAGGAGGTGAGCATCAAGACTCAGCAGGAGCTAAACGACTTGTACAAGGAGTTGCAGTTGATGGTGGCACGAGGCTACCGTATAAACGTGCAGGTTTACGCTTGCAATATACGGAACACCCGGCAGTCAAAGGAAGAGCCTGGACACTCCTCGACGGCTTCCTCACCAGCGTCCATGAAGACCGAGCCAGACAACTTGGACTACTTCAGCTGACTAGCAGTTGTATTTCTTGTCCTAACCATTGTAGAATATGTATATTTTTTCATTATATTAAAGAAGTAAAAGAGCAAAAACACCTATCTTGTTACTGACATATAAGCTCAGTAACAAGATAGGTTTTTTTAAAACACAATTTGGATGACCTTGAAACTTCCCCCTCCACTGCTTTGTTACCCCACCACTTGACTATTGGTGTACATGGCACATCGCAATTGGAAACCTCATTCCATCTTCAACAGCCACACCGACAACATCAACAATGGCAAACCTACCAACAGATGAAAGATGTCCTCACGCATGTTGTGACTTCGTCCACGAGTTGGAGAAGAGGATGCAGGAGAGGGCGATAAGAAGAAAACAGATCCACTCAGAAAATATCATGATAGTCAACGGCTATCTTTTATTGTTCGGCCTTATTATGGTTGTACTTTTCATACTGTACGGCATAGTCACATGTGTCGGCAAGGTTGCAGAAGAAAACGCTCGCCACCATCAATTGGAAAGTTTCAATGTTACTTTGTAAGTTTTCCTTTTTTTAAAACTCCGTTTGGATGACCTTGAAAACTCCCCCACTACTCCACCACACCCCCCACCACTTCACCATGTTCCTGCATGAGCATCACATCAACCGTCATTCCTTGTCCGACAAGCAACCATGGCAGACAACAACACCATCAGCCAAGCTGACTCCACTACTGATGTCGGTACAAGTACGGGTTGGACACTGTCGATCGATAGTGTACACTATTTGGAGTCAATTTGCGAACGTATGAAGGAAATACTGCGGGACAACCCTGGGATCATAATACAAATGAATTTAAATTATGATTGGTCCCAAGTTAGAATGCAAGGGGACGACAACAACGGTCAACAATCTCCACAATATTCACCCATGTCGCCGATCTATCCTTACGGCGAGTCTGACGTCGATGAAGATGAGGCTGATGAAGATGCAGGGGACAACGAGGCTGAAGAGGAGTAAGCTTCATTCCTTTTTTTTAAAACCTAAATTGGATGACCTTGAGAATTCCCCCTCCACTATTTCCTTTTTTTAAAACCCAAATTAAATGACCTTGAAAATACCCCCTCCACGTACTTTTGGTTTACCCCCTCTACTTTTCAATACTGTTACCACAGTCTGTAGCTCACATCATTCCTTGCTTAGCTATCATGGCGGACAGCACTCTTTCTCGAGTTGACTCCACTACGGATGAAGAATGGCCATTTTCCTGGAATGTTCATCTGCAAGACTCGCAGAAGTGGATATGTTGCATGAGAAATTGGTGTATGTATTAAACGAAAACCCCAACATTGAATGTAGAATGACTATGGATTTCGATGCGACAGGGGTCCACACTCAACCTTCCACTTCCAGCCAGCCTGAACCTCAGCTACAGCCAAAGAACTTTACACATCTTTACACTCCAATACGGCCGGAGGATGTGGTTATCAGCGAGGCAGACTCTACTACAAGTTATATTGAACCAACGAATTGGAAGCTTGTTGTTGACACCTTACACAAGGTCGACTTAGTATGTGACAAATTAAAGGAATTGATGATGCAAGATCCTGGTCTTCGTTTAAAATTGATTTGTTTTTCATCTGGGGAGCACCTGCACGGGGCTCTTCGTCTGACAGCTCTCTAAGTACAACGGATGAGGAGGAGGAGGAGGACGACTAGTTATCTTTTTTAAAACTCCGTTTGGATGGCCTTGACCTTTCCCCTCCACTGAGTTTATTTAAGGTGCACTCTCAATGACTGCAGCATCATTTCATCGCGCACCTTCACCACAGCAACATGGAGAGTCAACTCAACTACTGTTGCGAATGGAAATGTTTTTCATGGCCGAATGACATTGATGTTGCGGATGGCCTGGCGTGTAGAAAATGTGAAGCTTTTGGTCAATGCATGTGTAAGTGCAAGTCTTGGAAGAAGCCGAAACCGGAGTTGAAGACATTCCATGTGTACCAGATGAGAGGGCATAAGTACACTTGTTGCCCTGAACGTTGCATTGAATTCACATTAAAACAGCTAACTGGCTGCAAATTGTGCAACAATCATTTTGCAGGTTTTTGCAAACATTATTTAGGAGCCTGTCAGTACAGATCAACTTGGCATACAGAAGCACTCACTATCAATGAAATCGCTATAGATACACAAGAGTAGTCTTTCTACTCTTTTCTTTTTTAAAACTCCATTTGGATGACCTTGACCTTTCCCCCTCCACCCACCTTAGTTTATATAAACCCCATTCCCACTGACCACAGCATCACTTCATCGTGCTCCCTCGTCAAAACAACATCAGCTATGGAAAGTAAGCGCATCTCATGTTGCGAGCATAGGTGTTTGGAGATACAAGGCGTCACATATTGTGCAAAGAAGCGTTGGGAGGAAGAGACGGGGACAACCTATTGCTGTGAGGATAAGTGTTTCCTCTTACCAAAGTGGCAAGTGGATGGGCTGGCCTGCCGGCAATGTGAATGCTTCGGATGTTGCAGGTGTAGATGCAAGAACCAACAGCTGCCACCACCGGTACTACAAACTTTCAAAATCTACAAATCCAAATACTTTTATACTTGTTGTCCGCAGCGGTGTATTAAATTTCACTTCTCCAATCTTACCAATTGTCGGAAGTGCTACGGACAACCTGATGGGTGGTGCACCTGTTTTCTAGACTCCTGCCGCTACAGATCGGATTGGTTTACAGATCCGTTGGAAATTGATGAGGTCGCCCAGGAAGCACAAGAGTAGTCTTTCTACTCTTCAACTTTTTTAAACTCCATTTGGATGACCTTGAGATTTCCCCCTCCACTTCCCCATATACCTAGAGTACACAGAGCCTGATAGTCAGTCACTCGGTGGCTGTCGTGGGGTGCGCATCGGTGTCGGCGCTCCGTTGTTAGGTTTTCAAGGTCACAGTAATATCAAATTGTTGGTGTTGTGCTGGTTCAAGGTCACCTGAGGGATAACCGATTGCCCATTTAGGCAGGGTCATGTCAGAAACTCGAGTTTAACTTGGCACTTTTGCCGTTTCTCGTCGAAAATTCGCTCCAAGTGGTCAAGGTCACGGGGACTCTGACTGAAACTCGGAGCGTAGTGCGAGAAACGGCAAAAGTGCCAAAAAATTTTAAGTTTCGGCGTGACCTTGACCTCAGTGGCGTCGGTGACGTCATTTTGATGACGTAAGGGGTGATGACGTCATCAGCACGTCATTTCTGTGACGTCATGGGTGTGACGTCATAGAAATGACGTCATTAGTGATGACGTCATCGATGACGCAATCGATGACGTCATCGATGACGTCATCGGTGAGGTCATTGACCTCGATGACGTCATCCCTCAGGTGACCTTGAACTGAGCCAGCACCAACAATTTGACACTACTCTACTACATTCTTAAAATTCATTTTCATTAGCGTGGCAGAACTTAGCAATTCTACCATGTCAAAGAGAAAAATTCTCTATATAATAGATAGTTTATTTTCTCTTTCGCTGTGCCAGAGATCTAACAGACAATCATGCCCGAATAGCTTGTTGGGTATTATTTTTAACTATGGGCTAGTTGAACGATTCTGGAGCATACAAAAACATGTTAACATTCGGTTCGCCATAAGTAGACTAGTTATGACAAAAAATCATACGTTGTAATAATGCATACATCACATATAAATATATACTTTGGAATTATACAGGGGCTCTTAGAAGTTAGTTCATAGATTGGCTGTAAAACATTTACATAATGTAATACGCTAATATGATGTCATGTTTCTTTCAAATATTTATCTTTGAAAATATTTCTCAGTTATCGGTGTTTTATTTTTATTCCTGAGGGTGAGAACTGTTTAGTTTCCTATACTTATATGGAATAAAAATAGTTAATTTGTGTTAATGTTTCTTTAATCATTGTTTATGGAAAAATTCTCAAATATTAATGTATTGGTTTACGAATAAATAATAGTTAAATTTGGTAGGTACTCTAACAAAACAAAAACATAATTTACACAAAAAACTTTACTTTCTTTGGTTTTGTGAATAAATTAAGATCCATCCAAAGTACTTTGTCTTAGTTTGAAATGTATTGGCAACCCTGCAATAGTTTACAGTCCATAGATATTTCAAATTAAAACTTCAACAGTTGTACGCCAACTTGAAAACCGTGGAAACTTTAACATATCTGAGCTTTCTCATGAGAATCTACAGAAACTGATCCCAGAGTTTTCTTTATCTTTCCCGCTTGAAGACGATCCCTCGCTATAAAAGTTAGCAGAACAAACATTTCTTCAGCTATATTTTCCACACTAATAAATTCAAGAAGAATCACCTTAAAACTTTCTTGGTAACTTTTATTCTAAAAACAAAACTCTAATATATAATTGTATTTTTTTATTCTACTTTTAAATGTATGGAGTATACTTTTGTTGAAGCAATAACACAAATATAAATCAATAACACAAACTGGATTAAAAATTATATCAGATGAGCTACAAAATTAAACATTACGTATACAGATGTTACAGTAAATTAATAATTTAAGCTGCACTGTATCTCTTGAAAATGAACTTAACGAGATATAAACTTTCCAAAGTTTTGTGGTTAGAATCAGTATGTCTGGCAAATTGCCACATAATTAACTCTTTAGTAGTCCAAGCAGCTCTGGTTATTTGCACTCATATTAAAATAAAAGTAAAGAAGTTGTATATAATATACAATAGGTTATTTAAACTAAAGTTAATTGAGTTTGAGAAGATTGAGTTTGAACGTATCAATCATCTCAAACTCAATTACCTTTTGTTTAAACATAAATTTTGTTATGCAATAAATACTGAGAGTTTAACCAAACAATTTTAGATCAATATATTAGAGCGCTATTATTAGAGCGTTAAGCTAAAAAATATGGTCTAGAGTTTTGAGCCACCTAGTAATAAACTTAGTGTATTTGAGTTAATCAATCAAAATTTATAGTAGCACTCAGATTAACAACTTTAATCAGTAGAACTCATCTTATCAGACCACCCGCAGTATCTGGGAGTTACTCTCTCACCTTCAAAAGCCACTTATAATAGACATCAGCTAAGGTGAAAAAAAAGTTAACATTGTTCATCAACTTGCTGGCTCCAAATGGGGAGTTGTAGCAAAATTTCTGCGAACCACTGTTTTGTATTTGGCTTACTCAATCGCTGAATGCAACTGTGTTTTCGTGTGGTTTATCAGGGTGCATGTCAAGTCAAAGAGATCGATGTTCATCTAACTATTGCCATGCGAACCATTGGTACACTCATGGCAACTCCTCTACCGTGGCTTTTGGGTCCGTGAAACATCGCTCGATCTGATATAAGTCGAAGGGATGCACTGGTAAGGTAATAAATATGCTAAAGTCGTATCTGCTCCACAGTTGCCTACCTACGATTGCCTACCCCAGGTGACGGGGTCGATTAAGTTCCAGAAAACCACCTCTGTGGACAACCTCTCCGATGATGGACATACATAACTTAGGATTATTACCAACTTTTTGATAGCTGACCCAACTGTAGCCGTAAGTGGTGTGAATCTTCCTCAGCAGCACTGGACTTTACTAAGTGCTTCCGGTAAAAGTTTGTTTCATGGAAATCCAGTGAATAATTGAAGTTAGTGAATGATAAAAAATAAACTAAAACTATAAGTATAACAAATTAAATATAAACATAAAGAGAAAATATTATTAGCTTTATTAAACTACAAGTACCAGGTTAACCGAGCCTTGCTCGTTTTTTTTATTTTATTTTTTTTTTTTAATTCACTTTTGTTATAGTGTCATGGTAATAAAGCTATTAAATTTCCACCGACAAGCAACTATACCTCTTCACAGTTAACAGCTGTTTCAAAAAGACTGATTAACATTCGTGTTCCTTTATTTTTGTATATATTTCGTTGTTATTTTGTTACCAAAATAGCAACCCATAGGGAACAATGTTAAAAATTAAGATTTTAAAACTTAAATTTAAACCAAATTAGATTTTTCCTTGGATTGAGACTGCGTCTAAACTTAAGCAAGTTTAAGCAAAATCTACCCGCCAGATTTGGAGATCGTGGAACACACATCCCTTCAGACATTGCTCGTATTATAGTATAGGACATGAACTCTTTAACACGTTGAGTGCGGTTTATGATTAATATTGCTTACGCCAGTGGCTGAAATATAATAATTAATTATTCACCACGTAAAATATATGAATGCATCCAAAATGTCATCATAAGATCAACAAGCTTCCATTTTGGTCATTATGGTTCAGATTTGATTCCTCCTTACATTTTCAAAGCTTGTAATGAAATATTTAAAACTCCGTTAACATTTATTTTTAATTTGTGCATACGTAAGAACTATTTTCCAGAATCTTGGAAAGTTTCAAAAGTTGTTCCATTGTTCAAAAAATCCGATCGCTCACTTGTTTCCAATTATAGGCCAGTAGCCGTACTGAGCACACCAGCAAAGCTTTTCGAACATCTTCTCTATCGTGAAATATTTTTTTACAGTAAGTTAAAGATTTCTATAAATCAGCACGGATTTTTCTCAGGTAGATCAATTGTTTCAAATTTAATTAACTTTTCAGATTTTATTTTTCAGCAGTTCGATCTGGGTTTACAAATAGACGTAATTTACACAGATTTTTCAAAAGCTTTCGACAAAGTGGACCATTTGATTTTGCTGAAGAAACTTCACGATTTTGGGTTTTCTGATGACTTAATTAGATTCTTTTTTACTTATTTAATTAACCGAAAACAATACGTTTCTTACAATGGCTATTTATCTCATCAATATGTTGTTCAAAGTGGGGTCCCCAAGGCACAAATCTTGGTCCTTTATTTTTTATAATTTTTATTAACGACATTGAGTCACATTTAAATGGATGCCAAGCGCTTCTCTACGCTGATGATCTTAAAATTTATAAGCCCGTTGAAACCGCCGGCGATGCAGAGGCGCTGCAGAGAGGAATTGATGGACTCTCCCATTGGTCGATCATTAATAAGATGAGTCTTAATGTAAACAAATGTTTTGTCATGACCTTTTCAAGAAAACGTTTAAAGAATAGTTTTAATTATTATTTAAGTAACAAATTGCTGTCGCGGGTTGAGACCATGACTGATTTAGGGGTGGTGTTTGATTCTGAACTAACATTTAATGAACACATATTTTATGTAACTAAAAAAGCAGCATCCACTTTGGGGTTTTTAATTAGAGCATGTAGAAATTTTAAAAATGTTGAAAATATAAAACTTCTTTACTTTTCGTTTGTAAGATCCAGACTTGAGTTTGCATCTATAATTTGGAATCCTTTTTACAACTTTTATTCTAGCGCAATTGAGAATGTTCAAAAACGATTTTTGCGTTATCTCTTCTATAAAAGGTTCCACTTTTACACCTTTGAGATTCCTTATGATCAACTCTGTTCATTATTTGACATTCATCACTTAAACTCAAGACGCAAATTAGCGTCTATAATGTATTTGAGTAAATTACTTTTGGGAAAAATAAATGATGCCATTACTCTGTCAAAAATTAATTTTTATACACCAATACACAGTAGAAGGTCAAACACCCTTTTTATCAATAGAAATTGCCGGACAAATTATTTAATAAACACTAGCATAAATAGCATGATAAGAAATTACAACTATATTGTTTCCCTAAACCCCGATATAGACATGTTTCATCTGAGCGACGGTCAGTTTAAGTCGAGGGTCGCTGCTTTGCTGTTTAGCCACTAGTTCTGGTGTTGTAATAAAATAAACTTGTAAACTTCTGTCCATTGGCCTCCTGGCATTTTGTTGTTTTTTTCTGTTGTTAAAATTTTTTTTCTTTCAATGAGTTTTTTTATTATCTTTAAAACCAACATTTTTGAGCTGTATTTGTCACAGGTTTTGATACACAAGACACAGTGTGAGAAAGTAGTTTATTTGTATTTACCTTGTTAGTAATATTGTTTACTGTAATTGGAGTTTATACTCTGTTGTAAACAATTAAATTGTAAATAAATAAATAAATAAATTATTTGTGACGTCACTTCCGGTACATCAATTGATGTAGTCCGCCGGTGGCGCCGGTCGCATGAGTCACAGCAAGGCATTTTTGAGTTTCTAAAATAAAATAACTGATTATATACCGAGTAAATGAGAGGAATGCATAAAAATATTATCTGAGGATCGCCAGGACTCCAATTTTGTCTTTATTGATGACATTACTAGTCCGCCAGTGGCGCCGGTCGCGTAAGTCACCGCGAAGATAAAGTAGTCTTTTTACCACCACAACTGTTTCTAACGATCCACAAACTTGTTTTTTTACACAACAAATACTAAAAATAATAGAATAGAAAAATAAATGAAAAATTAAAACAGCTATACACACCAGACAAAAGTATGAAGTTACCAGGGTACCGTCCTGAACAGAAACCCTAGAACAGAAAACTATACGCTCCAAAATGGACCTGTGTACGGTCACGACAGGCGGCAAAGGGATAAAACGATCCGGACAATGGCTGAGCTCATACTGAACTAATAAAGTGGGAGTGGTGCTACTACATCAATAGCTGTAGGCCGCCAGGAGGCTCGCGCCGCACTACATCAATAGCTGTAGTCCGCACTCAACGTGTTAATCGAATGATTAAAAAAAATCCAAACAGAGGGAAAATAGACTAAGAGGTTCATACCGTATTTTAAGCGGAGTAATGTAAATAAAATACGTAACAAAAATTAAGTCAAACTATAAAAAATAGAAACTTTAACAGATTAAAATATAACTATACCGCATATAAAACCAGCAAACATAAAATACCATTTAGAACACATTTCCGACGGTTCGAAAAATGCTAGAATCTGTTCCAAGTAAAAGTCGGACTAGGCGACGAGAGGTGGGTGCCATGGTGAATGTAGAGGCGAACATTAGGTAGATTGATAAGGAGTGCCATAAACAGTATTGTACCGCCATCTGCCGCGCGCCGCATGAATACGATATGTCCCGCGGCAGGAATACCAAGAGGGCTGCATGCGTCGTTGGCGGCCGTCCAGGCCGGGACATCCTGTAATGTCCTTCCTGCTACATCAGACCACTCAAACGGATATATTATATACTCCTACTTTGTCTCTTCTGATTTTTGTATTGTGATTTTTAGCAAATCAGCCTTATGGTAACAGGTTACGTAAGACTTAACAAGACTACTTGATCATTTTTAGATAATCAAAAGCCCAAAAACCATTTTGTCACTTTTTAAATTATACCTAAATATTCCTATTAGTGCGTGAAGACAATACCTTTTAAAGAATCGTTGAATCTCTATAAAATCAAATCATAAGCATACAATTCCTTACGTATGATCTTTTATTCGTGATGGTATTAAACATCTCAATTTGTTTTTATTGGCTACACATCACTAGAATAATAAAACAATTTTTGTTAAATCTGTATATTTCGACTTCTTATCAGAAGTCATCCTCAGCATTATCATATACAGATTTAACAAAAATTGTTTTATTATTCTAGTGATGTGTAGCCAATAAAAGCAAATTGAGATAAGCATACAACTCATATGGAAGTCGGGTCTCACATTATGACGGAACTTATAGAATTTTTCTATAAAAAGGGTGGTATTTTATTCAAATCAAACATATACAATAGAACTGGACTTATTCATTCCAGCCAAATACTGTAAAAGAATTTTACAAAGAGTTCCTATTGTTTTTAAAAACTTTCTAAGCATTGTAAAGTACAAAAAAATACTCACCACGACAAAATGCTTTTGGTTAAATGTTTTGTAACAAAACTATGATTTATGTATTATTGTTGGCAAAGTGAACCTACTTGGCAGGAATAATATACCATTATACCTTATTTACATAATTCACAGTTATTAAGAATATAGTTTTAAAAAACGTGGATCACATAGTAATTACACCTACTTTCATAAATTGTAGAACATGTAGTTGGTAAAAAATCATCAATCAACAAGTTAATATTAATTTAGTGTGTAATCCCTTCAAGAGACCAGCTGCCTTTATAAGCTTCAGCTAGCTAATCTGTGCTCGGCCCAGAGGAAGCTGCTATCAGGGACCAGACGTCTGGTCAATGTAAAATCGATACTTGACTGTTCCCAATGGTGCATAAGCTATCATCCTATTTACTTATCATCTACTTCAAAGCCTGCCGCTAAACCAGTGGCAGTGCATTAATTTCCGATTTTATAACACGGACGCTTTAAGGGAAAACGATACAATATTATTTATATGAGAAAATAAATAAACTATAAATAACAAAAAAAAAATTGTTTGCTAGTGTAGTACATATTGAATCATTACTTTTTATAAAAAAGACTTGACATCTAGGATTTTAACTAATTGGTTATTAGGGTATGTCTAATTTTATTTATAGGCAAATAATAAACGGAAGAGATTTTGTTAAAATCGCTGTTTGTTGTGTATAAAAAAACAATAGCTTTAATTTAAATTTGCAATACATTTACTTCATAACTTATTATATAGCATATATGTCATGCAAAATTTAACTTACCTGCATTCATAACATATTTTAAAGATGTTCCAACACAAAAATTATTATTCTAAACGTTTCTTTTTGTTTTAAATAAAATTTACATTTTTACGGACTGCTTGTATCCTCAAAAGCTAGAAGAGTTCCTAGTCGAAACATCATAAAGTTGTTTGATAAAAATAATCTCTATAGTTAAAAATCGTAGTTTGGATCGATTGATCACCCTACTCCTCCCATTATCCGGAATTAAAAACACAAAGTAAATATACTAATAGCTATATCCAAGCTTAATAATAACTAATTTTTTATTAATATTTATGGAAGGAACATTTATTTTTCTTTTGAACTTTGGTAATGGTTCAATTTATAACGTTGCCTGTTGTTAGATAGTATCATGGTCTAGTGGAAAAAATAATAATTAAGTCCAGAATCAATTTTGTCTGGAGCAGTAAGACCACCAGATTCTCAGTCACTGAATTATTTTTAAGTAGTTTTAAATTTTTTTATTATATGTTCGCTAACGTCACGCTCTCCTCAGTTCAGTTATCAAACCTCACATATATGTTTTTGAACTACCCTTTTTATATCAAATAACTCTAGACATAATTATTGTTTTTATGCCATTCAATCATCTAGCTGATGTTTTAAACTAAAGACAACACGAGTTTTTTTATATCTAAAAATGTGCTCCTTTACTCAAAGTTTTTCTTGCTACGTTTTTTTTTTTTTTTTATTGGATAACATTATCTTTCATTAACTTTCAGTTTTTGTATTTACTAATTAAGAACTAGTACCAGGTTAACCAAGCCTTGCTCGTTGGTTTTAATTTACTTTTTTTATCGTGTCATGGCAATAAAACTATTAAATTTCCACCAACAACCAACTACTGTATACCTCTTCAAAGTTAACAAATGTTTTAAAAAGACTGCTTAACATGAATTTTCCTTTATTTTTGTATACCTTTCGTTGCTATTGGGGTTACCAAAATATCAACCCATAAGAACAATGTTAAAAATTACGATTTTAAACTTAAATTTAGACCAAATTAGATTTACTCTGTTTCTAAACTTATTTTTGGACCAAAACCCGCTTATATGCAAAGTTTAACCTAAATCTACCCACTAGATTTCGAGATCGTGGAACACACATCCCTTCAGACAGTGCTCGTATTGTATTATAGGATTACTTTTATTTTGTCATACAGTATTTTACCTTCCTTTGATTTGCAATATTCTCAAAGCCTTTATTTTAATTAGCTTAGCTTAAGAGGAATAAATTACCCCTCTCAGAACGAAGTCGGATAAAGATGGGAAGGGTTTTAGATAATGACTTGGCCCAGTTGATTCGCTTTTTATTTGATTTTTTTATACTTTGAATGCATATTAAGTTATTGTTAAAGTTTATCAACTTTAGACAAACACAAATTAATATGGATTCAAAATATTAAAAAAGGGAAAAGCGAATCAAATAGCTCAAGTCTTTGTCTTTCATTAAAAACCCTTCCCACCTTCATCGTACCTAAAATTAGAGCGGAAATGGGAGCAGGTGATGAATTGCAATGAAAGATGAATTTTTGATGCGGGAGACCCGATACTGACAGCCTCTATCGGCAGCCGCTGAAACTGCTGACGCGCAGGCTATGAACGTAGTCAATGAATGGCATTATTAATAAAAAGGCCTACTTTCCGCTGTCAAATATCCTCCCTCAACATCATCTACTTGAGTCTTGGGTCTCACACATGCTGAAGTGGAGCAGCGTTTTTTTAGCCACAGTGTTTTACTTTGTAAACTGGATATTGTTTCTCGTCCTCAGTATTCGATGTGTATTACGCATTCCTTTATTCAAGCATGTCTCCAACCATTCCTGAACATTCTTATGGGGTGATAGTCACTAAGACCCCAAAAATATTTTTAGATGAGTACTGTTTTTATGGGCCACCCTGTACAACAACATAGTATTTTGTGTGGCTTGTTGAGACTGGTATTGATTGGTGAGAATCCCTCTTATCCATCCCCCATTGGCTATTAACAACGGCTTTACACTTCAATGCCAGTTAAGTACTACCTAGATTCACTTTACTTAACATTCAATGTAAGCCTATCAACCGATGCCCTATTTAGCCCAGTAAATAAACGACAAAAATTGCCCTTTGTAGCAACTAATTGGTGGAAAGCTGCATTTTATATATGTGATATAACCACATTAGACGTGTCTTTTCCCAAAAGTCCCTGCTTCTCCCCCTTGAGCTTTCCCCCCCAACCCCCTCCAAAGCTTTCCCCCCCCCCTGAGAATTACAGTGGTTCACTTTATTGGCCATAGGCCGAGTATTACATACACTATCGTGTTGGAATTTTTTTAAGATTATTGTGATTAGTTTTTCTACAACTTTTGTACAGAAATATTTTTTCTGAAACCAAAATTTAAAAAGATATGAAATCAAAACTTTGGTAAAAGTTAAAATTTAGAGTACACAATTTTGTTTTCCCTTATATAAATTTTTTATCAACCATTATATGCAAATATGTTTCGAATAAAAGTTTTAGTATATTTCTTAAGGTTTAAAAATATGTTATTGGTTTGTCATCTGAGTGTACTGGTGTAGACTGAGATTACGGCAAAGCGAGCGCAAGCGGGCTGCACCCGGCGCGGGCAGGCGGCGCGACGCTCGCAGCGCCAGACCTTATAAACAAATTCGGAAAAAGTCCTGAATAAGTAAACAATCATCCTCCCCCTTCCCATTTTATTTATTTTTTTTAATTTTATTTATTTTTTTTGGGAGAGGCAGGAAAAATGCATTACGCACACATGGGGCCAGCCTGTAGTGTGGGACCCCGTAAAAAAACGGGTTTACCCACTACAAAAACTCCTCTACTCTTTAGGATTCTAACCTGGAATAGTTTATCACATTACGTCAGACTAGGCCTAAATTTTGCTTATGCCCTTGGGGCTCGCTCCTTATCCAGCCGCTCGATCAAGGGATCTGGGCCACTCGCGGTCCAGATCGGTTTTCTTTTCCAGGAGGATGCCCCGGACGAACTGTGATAAACAATCCCAGTTGCCCTCATCCTCCGAGATCTTTTGGCAGGCCAAGTCCACCGAAAATGCACCAAAAATTTGAGTGGCCTCCAGTCGGGGCCCTTCCCAATGGGGGCAGCTGAAGAAGGTGTGCTCCGCATCGTCGGGAACGCCCAAGCAATAAATGCAGTCCGGTGAATCGGTGTTGCCCAACCGGTTCAGGTACGACTGAAAATAGCCGTGACATGTCAGGAATTGGGCACCAAAGCAGGGTCAGGACCTGCTTGTTAAGTCACGCAGTCCATTGTCCTCGGGTGTCGTGCTCCCAGCTGTGTTGCCACTGCTGGAAGGTTCGGGAGCGCTCTTCTGTTCTTGCCGATCTCACCTTGTCTCTGATAAATCGCCTTCTTCTCTCCTGCCAAGAGCTTGACAGGGATGACTCCGGCGACACCAGGACGGCAGGCTCGGACACTGTCCGGTAGGCGGAACACACCCGAAGCGCCGCTTGGCGCTGAACCCGGGCGAGTCGCTTGATCGAGAGCGTCTGGCCACACCTCTAGACTGGACCGCGGACATCAACAGACGTTTTCTGCTTGGATCTTGTGGGGGTCCAATCCGCCTTAATGTGATTTGGAGCACTTGTTCCATAACTCTCCTTGTCGCAAGACAGGACCGGTATGGCTAACGCTAGGTACCGGGCCTGTGAGGGTAGCGGGAGCCACCATAAACACCTTTTAATCCTTATGGGAGAAGTCAAACAAAATGGAATGGATCTTGGACCCCTCGAAATCGGCCATCAGCCTACTAAGGTAAGTGACTACCTTAGCGGCCTTGTCCACCAGTCCACCGTACGGAAGATCTGTTCCCTCCAACTTAACTTGGTGTCCACCATAACTCGAGGTACTTGGCAGCACGAGTTGATAGGACCACATCCCTTCCCACTCGGAACGCGGTGTCGATCCTCTTCTTCGTGCGGATCACAATCTCCGTCTTACTGAGAGCAAGCGAGAGACCGTAATCGGACATCCAGGTGTTGCCCACATGCATGACTCGGTTCAACGTTGGGCCAGCTCAACGTTGCGTGCAGCAATGAGAGCTGCGACGTCATCGGCGTACATAACCAAAGTGGTTTCCTCATGCATCTCGGACCTCAGGAGGCTGTCATAGGCAAAGTTCCACAGTTCCTGGCCGAGTATTGAACCTTGCGCGGCACCAGAAGTGACTTCCATCGTCCGCGTTCCGTCCCTTGTGTCATAAATCACAGCTCTCTTATATGCTACATAAGCCAAGAAAAGAGTAGGGAATATCCCCCGGAACCAAAACTGGCAATAAATATTAACAATGTTACGTAGGTGAAAATTAAGTTCCTTTCACATAAATAATTATAGCAGGCTACTGTTCCATTTGGACACACGTAATTTTAGCAGCAAGGTCTTAACATGTGTCAAACAGACTGAGAGGCGACGCACCGACCGGTACAACACAGCGCGCGCGGCGGGAGGTGTTCAAGTTGCCCGCTCGCGCTCGCTTTGCCGTAATCTCAGTCTACATTAGTACACTCAGATGACAAACCAATAACATATTTTTAAACCTTGAGAAATATACTAAAACTTTTATTTGATACATATTTGCATATTATGGTTGATAAAAAATTTATATATGGGAAAACAAATTGTGTACTCTAAAATTTAACTTTTACCAAAGTTTTGATTTCATATCTTTTTAAATTTTGGTTTCAGAAAAATACTTGGGTACAAAAGTTGTAGAAAAACTAATCACAAATAATCTTAAAAAATTCCAACATGATAGTGTTTGTAATACTCGGCCTATGGCCAATAAAGTGAACCACTGTAATTCCCAGGGGGGGGAAAGCTTTGGAGGGGGTTGGGGGGGGAAAGCTCAAGGGGGAGAAGCGGGACTTTTGGGAAAACATACGTCTTAATGTGGTTCTATCACTATATATAAAATCCAGATTTCCACCATTTAGTTGCGATAAACAACCTTTATTCACTGGCTAATTTGTTCAGATTAACATAAACTCTTACTCAGAAGAACTGCTGTTAATTAGGTTGTTTATAAATTAATAGAAGTTTATACTCGTTTGGCTATAAATAATTCTTGTATTATTTCGTTATCTGACTACTCAGTTGAATTTTATGTTTTTGTTATATTTCTTGCTATAATTTTATTAATTACACGATAATTATTTGTAATGTACATCTCACCGAACTGTGAATGTTTTTACTGATAAAACGCAGGACTCTGAACTCTGAAACACAAACATCCTACAAACCACATATGTTGCCTATATTTAATTCTTCTGTACATTTCGACCTACAATTGACTGTGCATAAATATCTGATATAAAATTGTTGATTTGATTTATACTATCTTAATCATTTTTTAGTATAGGTACTCATAAACACCAATTTATATGAACGTATGGAATTTGCATAAGATTAACAGAAAGTAGAGAGAACGACTGATAGATTCTATACGATGTGCTGAGTAGCGAGCTCAGTAGACGTCAGCTGGTGGGACGCTCCCATCCCTTGAGCCAAGAATGCGAGTCCGTGACGTGATACGAAACTGAGATGACGAATGCACGACCGGCTCAGTAAGCTACAGTTTTCTCTTCACGTCCCTGGCAATGACTAGTTTTATTCAGAACACACTTACGGAATATGTATAGGGCTGGCGACGGTATTGGTATTATATAACGAGAGAGCCCGGAATAAAATTACAGTTTCAGTGTCTCGATAGGCACAAAAGAGTTCTTAGGTTCGTATTATTTTGAGACAGAATACAACTGAAATAAAATAACCAAAAGAAATAATGGTTTGTCTCACTCAGAGAATGAAAGAAAAAAATATTCCAACAAAGTCAATTTTATGAAATACAGTTCCAAGCTATTATATCTTTCCTTTTGAAAGTGACCAATGAAATGTAAATAGGTGTACTTTAGCCTAGTTCATGAGTAACCTATTATAGTTTAAGGGTTAATTTCTTAGAATCCTAAATTGCGAAGCCTCAAACTCGTTGCAAATAACCTAGACTTAACGGTGTTGTGGCTCTGAGGAGGGATAAATTTCACCGAATTAACCATCAGGAATAGTTGGTAAACAAACGAGCGTCGCGGCCTGTTGACTGACTCCTCGCAGATCAAAGGAGCTATTCTCAGAATGGAATTACGTATTCGAACCTCCGTTTCCGTTATTTACTTTGTAAAGTATTCGTCCTAAAGGCCTCTATCCTTTTTTATCCTGGAAGTAATTTATACTTTGACAGAAATAGTGGTTTTAGTGTTTTGTAAACCTTATGACCCCTTAGTTGATAGTGCTTCCGAAGAGAAAGATCTTCCAGAGAAGCCAAACAACCTTTATTATGAGACCAAGGGCTCAGTTCTCGGAAATCTACATGGCCAATGTCGAATTGGTGGTATTTCCTAAAGTACGCTCTATTAGATTAGACCCTCGGCCTAAGTTCTACAGGGAGTCGCATGGCCGCGCTCTACCACGTAGATAACTTTCGTAGATAACTTCCCTCAAATTCGATTACGTGTGAGTCATAATAGACAGAAAAAATGTATATTGTTTTTCGTATTCAAAATATAGAGTTTAAAATATTCGAGACTAATTTAAATTGAATAAATATTTAACAAATAATAATGAATTAAGTAAACATTGAATCAACATAGACGGACATAAAACAAATAGAGATAGAACGGAAGAGTATTGTTCGTTCATTTTATCTGCCATGAAAAATAGAAGAGATTCGGTTGAGTCTGCACGCCTGAATAAGTTTTATAAAATATCAATTCACAGGCCACAGAGCATTTCTATAGAATATACCAAGGTATAAAGAAAAATCATATGACTTTATTTCTCAACTTTAAAATTTTTGTTGGTTAAAAAAAATTTCTAGTTATGTTCATAGGTGTTTAACCCCTCTTTTAGATGAATATCATAATTCCTTGTGGTATAATCAAATTGGTCTCACACTGCAGCGATTATGTCTTCTGTAACAGCTTCCAATATCACTTGACCCCTGTGTAGGTTTTTTGTGGGGTTTGTAAAAGACGCCATTATGTGGTTCCACCACCAACTGGATGGATGAACTGAGACATTTCACACCATAAGAATCAAAGAAAGCTGTAACTGAAAAAGCTGCTGAGATATGCATGAGATAAACATGCTTGTTGGAATGTGGATTAACGCACAGAACCATGGCGAAACAGAAGCGATTTTTTTTTTTTTTTACTTTAATTTCAATGACAACAACCAAAAATGCATTTATATTTTACAAACATATTAAAAGTTATTAATGCCTCCTTTAAAAAATTCCCTGTGTAGCCAAAAAAAGTATATATAAATCTAATGGAATTTACTGTTTGAATTTGTTATTATTATTATTATTATTAAGACAATGAGTTGGTATAGTGCGTAAAGTAGAATAGGAGGTATACATTATATGCCCACAGAGGTTATATTGAGCCACATGATAATCGCCTTTTAGGTTTTTCAATTAGCTCGAAAACCAAGGGATTAAACATGCGTTTCACTACTTTTAAAGTTTGTTGCAATTCAACACTTTTTAATATCTGAAAAATTATGGAAAACAAAATAAATCAAGAGATAATAATATTGGTGCCCATGCAGTGCATGCAATTAATTATAAATAATGATAAAAGATTTAATTGTGAGATAATTACAATCATGGTTTTGACGCCCACAAATGTCACGTCTGGAGTTGTCTGAGCTACTTTTAATTACAAAGTTAGAGTCTTCAAACTTTGATTACAAAGTAAGAAACACTGCTCTTGTAAAATCAGTGATTAGCATAGAATTCCTTGAAGTTTGGCAACATAGCTCTTATACAGAACAATCGTTTCAATATAAATGTTTTGTGTAATGTAAGATATTATTTTTTACAGAAAGTTTTTTTATAGTCTAGAATAATATTATCATTTTTTTAGTATTCTTTTTGTTTTATAATTCCCTTTTGTTCACTATATTTTACAGTCTTTCTCTACTAATAACCTCTAAGTTATGTTTTCTTTTAATTTTTATACCCCGAGATCGTCGAACGACTATTTATTAATTGGACATTTACGGTAACAGTAAATTACCGATATATGCAGATTTGTTCGATCTCTTTCTTTTTAACAACAAAAACTTTACTATATTTTGTTTATATAAATTTTATGTTTTCACAAAATATGTAGTAGAATATGTATGCTAGTTTTTAATTTGTTTAAAACATAAAAAACGGTTTTTTTATTGAGTATATAATTTTCTTTAAAGAATAACACCCTTAAATTAAAAGTATAAGCGATTTATGATAATTAAGATATTTTTTTGCACAAATGTGTTTCAGTCTAGGATGATATTGCGTTTTATAAGTATTGTGGTAGTTTAAGCTAATTTTAGTGTACTACATATTACAATCTTTCTATAAGTAGGTACCACTGGCCTTAACTTTAATGAATGTTACATATTTTTTTATTATATCTAAGTCTGAAGATTGTAGTATTATTATTATTGTACAATCAAAACATTATGATACAATGTTGAAAACAATAGTATAACTGGACATTAGATTATTATAATCAATTAATTATTTATTTTATCCGCTTGTTCTTCAAACTTTAAATATTTTACGAAATATATTTTTCAAAACGAAAAATAATTTCCTATTGTTATGTTTCTAGAAGTTCAATGATTGTCCACAATATGTAATAAAATATGTATGTTTTGATTATGTTTTGATTATAATAAAAATAATTACCGGGTTCGCAGCTAAATTTTAAAGTTTTTTACAAAAAATAACTTAGCGCTAAAATTTAGATATTAAATTAAAAATATTAGGTCATTACCACAGAGAACTACTGTGACATGGCCAAATAATGATTTGGAGTGGTTTATCAAGTATTTTCTTCACGATGATATGTAGAACAATTCATGTACTACATGATATAATTAATTATAGATGTAATGAGAACTAACACTGTTGTAACAATATTTATTTTATTATGCCAAGGTTCTATACAAGGAAATCAATCACGAAATTTAATGTAATTCAAATATTTTAAGTGAGGTAGGATCTATTTAAATTGAAGTTAAATTGAGCGATCCATTAGTAGGACTTGCTTATATAGAACAAGAAGGGGAAACCTAATTGTTTTGGTAGTTGGTAATAAGATTAAAAATTGTTGTACCCGTGCAATAGAAACAATGCTGTATAATTAATCATATCGCTACCATAACAGTGTGAAACAATCACACGCTCTGTTTAAGCGTGCCATAAAGTTAATTTTGTAGATATCTCCTTTACACCTAAATGAGATTCAATAAATGACGGATGCAAATTAACCTATGCACTCGTGTGGTAACTAAAATGGCATTGTATCAGGAAAATGTTTCTCAGCTATAATATTAATGTTTGCATAAATTAGTAAATTTATCTCAAATATTAAATTTAAAAATTATATTTCACGCGTATTACTTTTTGAATAAATTTAATTTGTGTAACTGCCGTATAATTTATGTGCAACATACAGAAACGCTGAGGATGTTAATTTCAATATTTTCAGCCTGTAAGGAATTCGAATTGTAACACACCAATTACATTTCTTCTAAGTGTGTGGCTTGAAAAAAACCACACACAGTACTATCCCGTCCTCTCCTTATCTCGTTGAAAAACCTCTAATTAACACTGAATAAAACCGAGTCGTGGGGATGTGTTCGGCGATAGCGTGAAGACGGGAGACTCCGCGCGTGACATATGGGGAGCGCCCCCTCCCCTCCCGCAGCCACGATAACACCCCCCCCCCCCCCACGAGCGTCCGCTAATGAGAGACGCGTTGTCGCGTAATTTACGAGCAGCGGAGGCAGCGCGCAAGCGCAGTACAGGCGGCTGGAATGTCGCTAATGGACCGCGGTGAGATACCCTGCGCTGATACGGCGCATGCGCAGTGGCTGCATGCAGATCCAAGGTTAATCGACGCACGGCTGCTTAATAAATGGAGTGTATTTAAATTGGTCGACGACTTTTCCCAATGCTGATAAATAGTAGGTCTAATAGATTAAATTGCTAATTATTTCGGGATGGTCGAATTGCCATCTACATGAAATACTTAATCCACCATTTCCATGTAATAAGACGAAAACTTCTCTTGAAGATTTTTTTCAGAAAAGTTATGTCGTGGCAGGGTGTAATATGCAAGTGTACTAATCGTCATATTGTCTGTTAGTTTTGTTTTTATAAAAATCGTTGGAGAGACAATTTTAAATGGAAAGCACTGACTATTTATCTTTTTATATAGCCTACGACCATTGCAATAATCATTGAGAATGATATTAGAAGTAGCATCATAAATATTTTTATTACTAAACCCATTGCTTGATGGGGTCTTTAACGTACATATTTCACATTAAAATACAGGTTATAGACCAATGAGATCTTAGCTTTTAACGAAACTAGTGTTTTAATGTAACGAGACTCGTTAATTGCACAATCCGCACCTTTAGCTGATTGTTAAATGACGAGTCAGGTTTTAGTTTATCCATGCGAATAACCCCAAAAGCGTATAAAAATCATTTATGAGCGAAAAAGACTATTTGGTCAAGAGACAACTGTGGAGCCACGTTTTTGATGTGTGACCATCCATAATCTTTACCTTTTTTGAAATTTTTATTACAGTAGGTTTACCAAATTTAAGGTAGACGTAGATAAAGTAGGGGATGTTTAGTGTATATTTAATGTATTTAGAAAGCTAAAAGGCCTTCATAATGCAATCTTTGCATAAACTATGTATTTAGTTTGTAATAGCTTTGACCTTAGATCGCTAAATTATCAATTAATGTTTTTAGTTACCTTCATTAGGCTTAGATGTTTAGACCTGAATTTTTGCTCACTGAGAATAAAACGACTCCCGGCAACTTATTATTTATGGTTATAGTTTGGCCTAGCTAAGGACCCGTTATTGATAAGGTACATTAACTAGTTTTCGAATGTAAATTTTACGTTGTTAAAAAATATATCAATTTCTCGTAAGCACATCAACCTGATTAGCATTTTTTACTGGCAAGTAAATAGGAAAACATTATCCTCTTTATTCAAAAATAAATAAATAAAATTCTAACATGTAGGGCCTACATGAAAAACATTGGAATAGTATTGTTGTAATATTTGTTTAAAAGTTTATATTGGAATTTTATTTAGCGAGGATCACTTTTATTAGTTAGCTAGCATAGAGTGATCTTAACTACAACACTTAAAAAAAGAACTTCGGTAACTTTGTCTCGAGTTTGAAAAGAAACTCCAACTAATTAAAGTCTCCTTTTCCCGCTGAAAAGCCTTATATTCTTTCCCGTGACGGGTGGACATTGATCAAGTTCTTAATAAAGCTTAGTCTTTCAGTTAGATCTGTGAAGCTAAAATCTACATTGAAATCTTTTTATTTTCGTCAAAGAGACTCCATCAGTTCACTTTGAAAAGATTATTTTATATTTTGAAGTATATTGTTTCAATTTATTATTCTAGACATGCATGCGCAATATGTTACGAAGTAAATAATGTAACTTTTTGAACCGAGGTATTGAATTAAGTTAAAATATTATAACTAAAAATAATTCATTTAACATTTTAATACTTTTGTTTCTTAAATATAATTTATTACTTTATTCTTCTTTTTTTCAATATCTTCTTCTAGTTTGTAATGCAGTTTCTAAATATATTTAAAAATAAATGTAAAAAGAACAGTTATACACAGTAAATAAAAATATCACGACTTTTTCACGTCTTAAGGCACAAATTTGTAGGTATTGTCAAAATCTCCAATTCCGAATGCACATATTGAACAATAAGATAACAAATCAATTATACAATTATACATAAATTAATTATAAAAACTCTGAGAAAAATAATTGAGGGTTGTGACCCAAAACTGTTCTTAATGGGAAATCCCATGTTAAAAATTGGAATTTCATATGTTTCTTTCCGTTTTATTCTCTACTACCCTGTGTTTATTATTATGGACACAGTAAAAAGAAGGCAACCGTTTGTTTAAAAACATGAAATATTGTTTTATACACCGTGACATAATTTAGAACTGTATGGAAATCAATTGTCCCTAATAAAATAAAACATAAATAAATATTGAAAACATTTAGAGTTTGGTATACAATTATTATATAAATGGAAAAGTTAAAATTTTTCTAAAAATGACGTAGTCTATAACTTAAAACCGATGATATCCACTGTCATTTTTATATTCACAAATGTGTTTTTGACTTATGAAATAATTCTTATGAATACAGAATGGGAAGCCATCTAAACGGTATCAGAAAATTTTGATATTTTTAAAACATCTACATTTTAGTCGTAAAGTTTAACAGCCTCTGCAGGTAATTAAAGTCCCTTTTCCCTCCGGAAATATTAAGTCTCTTTGGAGAGGTGGCCATTAATCAAGCTCTTAATAAAGCTTAGTCTTTCACTCGGGTGAGGGTTTGGATGTATATTGAAATCTTTCGATTTTCCTCTAGAAAGACTTTAGACTTTCTTACAGCTTAGGGGCTTTAGTAATATTATTGAATAATAATTAACACATCTGAAGTACTTTTAGTAAGCTGCTCAGGACACTGCATTTCCAAAATCATAAGACCTACTACAGTAATAATATACTTGTTCAATCGTGTTGAGTTCTTTTAATGAATCATAATTAAACTTATGAAACATTTTAAATTAAGTTGTAATCTTAGTAATAATACCAATTATCAAATTTGTCGGTGCCGTAATAATATTTTCAATTTATAGTTATACTTTTTAAGTACTTAAAATCTATAAAAATGATTTTGCTCTTTACAAAATCACTTGGAAGTAAATCAGATATTAGGGTATTTACTTACTTATTGGTTAATCATAATGAACAGTCGAAGAGCACATAAAATTTTTTGTGTTTAAATTTCAACATTTTATTTCAAGTTACATTCGGTATTTACATTAAACGTTTTCCCGCAGTTAAAATAATACTGCCGTTTGAGGTGTGTAATTATATGAAAAAATATGGCTTTCTTAAACACCAGTAGAATATTTTTAAACTCTTTAACTCAACCTTTAGACTCACATGATAAAATATCTTAATGCTGTTACAAGCGAACCGAACAATTAAGTGATTTGTCGATGATAACTCCGAATCAGGAAACCGAATGCCGACTTGACTTTTAAGGTTGACTCGAGTCTCTGTAGTTTAAAAGTAAGAACCACATCACGTGAAAGAACAAAAAAGTTCACCTCCAAGGAACACATTAGTGGGAAGGAGATGCGTGGGTCACAGTTTTAGACATTGTTGATGTTGTTTCACTTGATATTGGCTCAAAAATGCAGTAGTATATCTTACAGTTTCAAAACACTTTTATATAAACGATTTATAGAGTTTGTTTTCTATCCAATGCCCTCTAATTTCTTGAAAGTAATACTCTAGATAATGATAAGCGAAAATGAAAACTTTTAAATAAAATATAAAATTAAGTTGAAGGATGTTTATAGTGTTTAGCAATGATAACTTGTGTCATCGTTCCAAAATTTCCATCTTGCAGTAGTTTGCCAACTGGTCGTGCATTTCAGGCAGTGGTGGCGGACTTTCTATATATCATTAAGAGTTATGGCAGTGAATGTGTAATGCCTGAATGTCACTGCATTCTGGTTATACAGAATGAGTTAATGCGGTTGGAAACTACTTTGGTTAGTTTCACCAAGTATCAGGTTGCCAAAAGTTTAAAAAATAGTTACGAGTTTATTGTATTTATTACTTTAATGTAAAAAATGTCCAAAGTTTTGGTGTGTTTGTTTTTTTTCATTAAAAAAATTTTACTATGACTTTGATTGAAAGGGGTGAGAACCAAGTCTTATTACGATCTTATAAGTTAAGCGACAAGAGATATCCAACGATCTTTGGCATACCGTTACTTGCGATAGGAAGCCTACTTGTCTGTGTACATATATGTAGCCTTTATACAGGGTGAGTTTTTAATGTCCCTACTCCTAATTTTTTCCGCATTTCTTAAGATATTTTCTCCCAACCACCATCAAACATCATTGATTAGATTATACTATTTTTTGGTATGGTTCACGTTTTTGGCCGCCATTTTGAATCCGCCATATTGGACTGAACTTTTTTAAGTGTAAAGGTAGGGTTGTACCCCGTCATTTCAAAGTGAATTTTGCGTAGAACAAGACGCCACAATCTGTTTAGACAGTTCAACTTAATTTTTCCCTTTTTCCTTTCCCTATACCCAACCTGCACAGCCTATTATTTGGTCTGGTCACCTGACCGAACAACAACTGACATAAAGTCTACCACCACTCTTTGACCTGATGCGCTACCAGCTACAAGGAAGATGGAGCGGGGTACCCCAATACGATCAACCAATTCCAATTTACACTGAGGTATCAACCATTACTTACTTTACTTACTATAGGCTGTTCCTATCCCATTTGTACTCAACACTGTTTTTGATTATCTATTTTCGTTCTCGAGATATTACAAGTTTTTAAAAACTAAATTTCAAAATAAAAGAATTTAAAAATCTCTGGTTTTATCAAATTTTTTTTCTAAAGAATACAACTTTTTATCACCAGATATCCAAAGCCTAAGACTTATAATTGTCACCATGCCTATAGTATAGCCTTATTGTAATTTTTGTGTGCTACTTCAATTACACACCAGAAAAGCATAAGTGTTTTGAATAGCACTACTATTTTGAAGTTAGATCGCAAAGAAAAAGATATGTGATAACAATTTAAATTTCACTTTTATATGGATTAGTTCCGATTTTGTGGTCTTAAGGTCACTGTCTTAAGATTTTTACGTATGATTTTGTATCACTTTTCGTGCGTAAGTTGTAAGTAACTGTGTATCAAGAATGGCAATTACATCACTACAATTAATTGGGAAATCTTGAGTATGAAATCCAATCTAGGTATGAATCTAAAAATAATTCAAATCGATGCAAGAGGGAGTGGAGTTAGCTTGGTGTGACGATGGCGTGACGTTTTTCAAAGCTTTAATTTAAAGTATTATTTACGTTTTTATTCATTCGCTCCCTGGGCCACTTCAGCGCTCTTCCTTCCTCATGGTGGTCGGTGAAAGCTGGACTGTAGTACTGTACTCTATTGCACGTCGTATAGGCGGCACACTGCCGACAGTCCGTCCTTTGATCTCTGTATTTCTGCCAACTATTTCTACACGGCTGTTGTCGCCCAGTTCTCTCCCAGAGTTGCATTTTTAACTTTATTTCGGCCACCACAGTGAAACAATGCGTTGAACAGGTTATCTTTCATCGATGATTGATTATAATGGATGAATGACGTGCCCCAAATATGACTGATGCCCCTTAACTAATGAAGGAGTTAGAAATCTGAATTATTTCATAATAATTAATTTAATTATTTGTGAATTGAAATCGTTCTTAGTGTTAAATAGATTAATTAAACTAAATTCGCCTCAGTAGATTAATAAAATAATACTGTCAGTTTAATTTTAAACATGTTACAATGTTATTTTGTTATTTGTACATGTTTTATTAGCCTATTAAGACTTTGATAAAATCCTTCTTCAATATGGATTGTTGTTGTAATTTTAGAATATTGAGAACTGAAATTTGAATCTTAAAGCATATTAAAACGTACGCTAAATAGAACTTCATGCCTGCCGTATAATATATAAGTGTTTAGTAATTATTTAAAATTGAAATCTTTATTTATATCTCATATACTTACGTGGAAGTCAAGAAAATTCATAATTTTACCAACTCATCTAATTTTTAAGATAGAATTGAGCTACAAATTTTGGTTTATAGTTAGTCATGAACTAACTCTGAGTGAACTATACACATTTGGTAACTTTGTCTATTGCTTAGGCATACTGAGTCTCATAATAATAGAAGACACAGAGATCGTAGGTAAAGCTATTGTTGTCTTATCAGAAATGTAGTTTTCGAGTCATTTTGTGTTTTACTTGGATTTATATTAAAATCTATGACAAAGTGTTAAGACATATGAATACGTAACAACGAAACATGTTAGCTGTATTGGGTATTGACAAAGTACATTATTGACGGATTCATAGAGTTATTTAATGTCGGTGTTTATACTGACGGCATTTGCTTAAAATACTTAAGGATTTCGTTTTAAATATTGTAATTTGTTGATGACATATGCAATACATTACAAAATCCTATTGATACAACATCACATTGAAATTTGTAGACATACACTTTAATGAGAATATAATTCAATTATACATTTACTTTTATTAAATAAAAGTACAAAAGGGTGAGTTTTATGTCCTACTTTGCCTAAGTAACAAATTGTGCTACAAACATAAGACAGGTTATAAATATCGACCTACAGTATGTAAAATGTAACATTATCTATTACCTTTCAATATGTGTAATGTATTCCCCCATTCGTGAACTGAATTCCAATAAAAAAACATAGTGTTAATTTCATAAGTTTATTCAATAATTTATTTAATATTTTGAAAGATATTATCAAAATCTGCCAAATATTCAAATTATAACTTAAAATAGTAAAAAAATCTTATTAGTTATAAAAAATTTAAATTGGAGCTAATATTTCATAAATTCGTTGTCTCTTTACTTCCGGAATTTAATGCATAATCTTGTAAACTGTCGCAGTGTGGTTCAGTTGTTTCTAAATCTCATGTTATCCCCAAATAAACAATTATCACTTGGTTTGGTATGACAATCCTCAAGAGGGAAATTATTTATTTCTTTATTTTATTGTTGTCAGGATTTATTGAAATTATGATGAATTACATAAACGTTTGAGATACATAGAGATAGTTACTAAAGTTATAACAGTAGATGTATAATATCTGTAATGTTGTATAAAAACACAAATTCTTGGTGATTAATGTTTTTAAAAGTATTACAATAAAAAGAAAATAATGATAAATAAAAACGGTAAAACCTTTGACAATATACACTAACGTGAATAGACTTCTCATAGCATATGCGTGTTTGAAACCTATTGACGGTGGTGCTATCTTCTGCGGGGTACATGAAGTACAAGTGACATAGGACAGATAAATAGGTGTTACCACTCTTCTCAACCAAGGATGGAATATTTTAGAACTGAGGGTCATGATGTTTATGTTGTGGTAAAGTGTTTTTGCAGCACTGCAAACCCAGCTGAATAATAGCAACATCGATGGCAGCGACTCTGATTCCGCGTACACGAAGCTTCCAAATTTTTGCCTCAAACTAAATGCATTGGATGAGAGATCTATTCAGGTTAGTGTACATAGTCATTGGTAAAACCATGTTTGGTAAAATTAATTTTGACTTGAGGTTATGCAATATTAAAAATAAATAAATAAATAAGTTTATGTACAAATATTTCAAAACAGGTGGGTCAAAGCTTTGGCCTTAGAACTTTTACCTTTATTAATTTTTTTAATTGACTGAGTGTTAAGTTCGATAATTTACTTTATATTTTTATTTAAATAGTATTTTTGACAACATAAAAAGAAACCCATTTACTCTTTTAGTCGATACATTTTGCACAGTCAGATTTAGGATTTGAAAAATGTAAAAAATAAGTCACGTTACAAAATCCTATGTTTTGAAAATATAAATGGACACTTAAAATATGTTAAATCCACGTCATTTTTGCATTTCAATAATATTTGGTCACCGCATTAATATGTTTATTAAATAAAGACATTATCTCCAAGGTTAGTCCAATCATAATAGCAGCAGCTTGTTTAAAATCATGATCAGAGAGAGAAAAAGTGTCATTAGTCTGGCTCCAAGTGTGGAATTTCTTGCCAGATGTTCACTGTCACTCTTCTTGTCCGATCGGAGCCAGGCAAGGGATCAGCGCGGTAAGCAGAGTGACTCCAACACGTTGGGGATTAGTGTTTGGTCTTGGGTGTTTTGTAGACATCTTCTGAACTAAATCTACACTTGTTTCAGTAGTGTCGGCCCATCTCCGTGTCCCATGGTTTTTATCGCTTACAAATCTGAGTGTCACCAAAGCTGATTGCTCACAATGGCTCACGAGTGAGATATTCCGTGTGAGATGTCGTCGAGTCGTGATGGGCGGGTTCTTCATTCATACAACTCCTTTTCTTTTGTACTGCGGAACAAATAAAGGAACCCATTCTCTGAAGACAACCATGGGTTACTTTCAAACTGAGTTTGCTTTCAAACCGTTTACTTTGCATTTAGAATTAATGATAAATGATTTTCAGGGCTCCTAAACACGCCTGACTGTACAGAGTCATGAGCTAGAGGCTGTTGCTGGGGCCACTTTTGGAGGCAATGGACATCTCTTCGTCGTGGGATCACTGATGATGAATCAATTCTAGAATCTGGTGCACTTTATTACAACCATTTTTTCGTTAATTATAAGGCCTAGGTATTTAAACGAGATGATTTTTGTTGAACTACTAAATTCCATTTTTCAACATAAAATGAAATATATGTTTGACAATTTTAAACTTTAATGACATAATTAGTTATATAATATAATTAATTCTTATGTTGACATGAATTTTGCTCAGGGTCCTGTCATGGTGTTTAATATGTCAACATAAGGAGGGATATTTTCACCCTAGTTTATAACAAACTTTAGTCCAGTGCCATTATAGAGATAAATTGATAGAGAAGGGTCTCGCATATAAATGTGGGTTGTCCCTTCACCAACAAGAAAAGGCAAGACTAAAGTCTCTCTTTATGTTGAAAAATGTTATGTCCTTCAAATGAGCTCATTCTCTACGCTCACTCGCCGTCAGGTTTAGATTGTTCGCTGTGCTCACTCCCCGTCAGGTTTAACTCGTTCGTTACGCTCACTCGCCGCAAGTCTATGAGATATTTCACAGGTTTTAGCTATTTTTTATATTTATTATTTCTAAGTTTTATCTCGGAGCGGGTTCTTTGCCACGGCACTAAAATTATCCTATGAAATAAAAAGATTTTAATACAAATAAAAACGTTTAGTTTATTTATATATAAAACTTTAAAGTTAACAAATCAATAAAAAAAATTACAAAAAAAATAATTGATGATATGAAGTGGGTGAAATGATAAAATAAAATTAAAATTATCGCGATTTCATTTCGTGCGTAGACCAGGCGGAGCCGAAAAACTAGTATGCGTTTAAATGTGCTGGGTTAACTAATTTCTACGTACCGTACAGAAAACGCTCACTGATTTGGCGTTTCTAAAAGTATGTCTTTAAGCAACCATGTGTTTTTAAAGCCAATTTAATCAGGTGTCAGGATATTTGTTTACATTTTAGTTTTTTTCAAAACAAAGTGTTTGAATAGGTTGGAATTTCGTGCTTCGTATTTAATAAATGATTATAACTATTTATTTAGTAATTATTCGTTTTGATAGAATATTTTAGTGATTAGAAATGTGAAAAAAGTTATAAGTGAATTTTTTACGAATATATGGAATTGAAATTTAATTATAAGTTAATTTATTGTGACGATTGGCTTGTATCGTCACACAATTATGATATTTCTATTTTTTTATTTTATATATATATATATATATATATATATATATATATATATATATATATATATATATATATATATATATATATATATATATTCCCTCAATAATTTAAATAAGGATAGTTGTTTATACAATCAATGGTCCTTTCAGTAATCATTAGTTAGGATACAAAAAATGTTGCTTCCATAAGAATAACACGATAAGTTTGAGGACGTCTAGGGCGTAGCCCTTTGTAAATATTAATTTAAGCCCAAAGAATGATTATACCAAATTTCAGCACTCTAGCTAGTCTAGAAGTTGGAGAATTAGTGATGAATGTGTGAGTCAGTGAGTCACACACTTCACTTCACTTCGCTTTCACTTTTATATGTTTAGATTAGGCCTATGTACTAGAATACCGTGCTAATGGGTTTTTTTTTAGAAGAGGGCCTCCAAAATACTAAAATTTGTCATACACGAATTAATTGTGTACAAATGGATTCCTTGTATACCCATAGATAAAGTAAAATTATGTGCGCTATGACCATATGGAATATTATATTCGGTGACAGGTCTTATCAGCCGTTATCTTATCTCAAGTGACCGCGTTCTGGAAATTAGAAATTTTATTTAACATTAACATTTTGTAGTCTATTACTCTACCACCAAACTACTCAAAAATATAACCTAACCTAACTGGCTTAACTAAACCAGTTTGTTGGTCAATCGACTAATTGGATCCAAATCATTTTGCGATTTGATAATGTTTGATAATATACGGTGTTAAAACGTTGAAATTCTTTGAGGACAATTTACATGTTTTCTGTCCATTTATAGCCTTGTAATCGCCAAATCATATTTGGTAATAAAATATTACGGTTTCAGAAGATTTCGATTGTGGAGGCCCTCTTCTAAAAAAGACGCTTATTACTTTTAAAGGCACTTTATTATGAAGTTTTTTTTTTTATAATTATTACAGTCACCCAAAATTGTCATGCCATACCATAGATTAAAAATCGAAACACCTTATTGCACTTATCATGTTAATAGTTATATATCAGGCATCGCAAATTTCGAATCTTAACAATTAAATAGTAGCACTTAATAACATTTTCATAGTTCTTTAAAAGTATGGTAATAAACTATGTGAATGAAGATTTTCTTTTTCTATTTACTGTTCATTTAAAAAAGTTTAATTTCATTAAAATAAATATGTCAAAAATTATCTTGTGGAAAAATTATTTAATTTTTGTTTAAAAAATTGCTTCTAATAATTTCCTTCTAATACGAAGATAAAATAATTACTATAGGTAATACTATATCGTTATCTTTTCACAGATCGAATGATCGAGTTATTTAGTTTCACAATCAGCCCTCTTGTAACTATCGTAAATATTATTCCTACCTTTGTTGTTTTTGTTGATTGTTACATTCCTTAAACGAATTAAAAAAATTTATGCAATTTTATCTCCGTCATTAGTCCGATGTAAAATAAACAGGACATGAAAAGTTATGTGTATCCTTAACAAAGGGAATACTTCAGGACACCCACAAGATTTTATGAAGCCTATAATTCTCTTTTATTTGATTATCTAAAATTTCATTTTACTCACACCGCATCTTGTCAACAGAGGATGGAACACGACTTTATGGTTCAGTTTGACAAGTTTCAATCTATTATACATCAAAGCCATTAATTTATTTATTTATTTTTTTTATTGCATAAGCTTTATATCAGTATATGGGTGTTTCACAAGAAATATATTCTGAGGACTTGTTTAGCCTGTATTATCCTTTCATCAAATTCCGTCACCCAGTCTGATGGTTTAACGAAGCTTCAGTTAGGACCAGAGCCAATCGGATCCTCTTGGTGACGTGAAACCCCCTCGTGTTGATAGCAAGTTTATTTTGTAACACTCGACCCCATCATTAGCACCTCTGCTAAGGGCTATATCCTGTCATTGCGGGTGAGAATCAAATGCGTTTGAAGGTCAGGTTTACCCAATGTCAGGTGTAATTAAAACTGTATTGATCTAAACTTAATCAATCCTTCAAACATTAATATATTAGACATACAGTTAAATTTTTCCACGTCTTATATAGATAGTTAGTGGTTTTAACTGTCAAATAGGAAACAAATTAAATTTACATTACGTCTACAGAAAGGTAAAAAATAATTTTATAATAAATAGAGCTTACCTGATGAGCTATTTAGATTTTCACAATTCCATTTACTTATACAGGGTGTCAATGAACTCTCTACCGACTACTTAAGGAATTTTTCCTGACCTAAAGACAAGCTAAATTATCAAATTAAAAATTTTCCTAAACTCCATTGTTTGCATTTTGTATTTTTGAAGCATAATTTTAAATTTGAGAACGGTTCGTTGTAATAAGTTAAGACTTCGTATACGATTATTTAGGTTAAGGTATAATTGCAAAAATAATCAATGTTTTACAATTCGTATTTTTAAAATTGTGGATGTTTTAAAATCTTTAAAAGTAAACGTTCAAAATGCCGTACTATACCGGCATCAAAAGTAATACCGTAAATTGTTTATATTTATTGTACGTTCAAAACGTCAAAGTCAAGTAACATATAAATTTTGACATTTATTGAAAATTTACTGGAAAAATATTTGAAACCATAGTTGGTCTATATAGTTCCTAAATTTTTTATTGAGATACCAAGAGGCAAAAAACCGTTAACGTCTTCATGGAAACTTCATAAGTTATTTAAATTAAAATAAACTAAATTCAATTGTGCAATACATCGACTTATGTCAAATAAAACATGAATAGAGTTTATTGAGTTTGAGTAATACTCAACAAAAAATTTCAAATTCTTGTGATGTTTAAAATAAAAAAATTAAATAACATTAAATTTTTGACAGTCTAACACTTTTTTAACTTCGACTAACAAGGCTCCCAAGTGCACTAGTAAACGCCGAGTTGCGAGTGTTTAACGAGTAAATAACAATACCTTTTAACATAGCTTATGTGGCTCAAGAGGTTAGAGCATCAGGACATTGTGTATAAGATTGAGGGTTTAAATCCTGCCATGTAATGGGACATTTTGATCGGTATTGTTTATATTTTTCAATGTGGTCGTTAGCAGAAATACATTTATTTATATATTTTGATGTAAAAATAATAATTTACAATCTTTACACTACTTTTGGCATATTTGCTCCACTTAACCTTTGACATATTTGATATTTATTTTATGTAAAATTGAGTGACGTTTGAACCTAAATTAATATTAAAGTTTGGTGTGCGAATATCAATGTGATATTCAATAAAAATGTTTTACATTTATTTTACGTTAAATAAATGTTCTGTGCTACGCAGGAACAATGGCATTAAAAACAAGTAAAAATGGGTAAGAAAATTTGATTTCCGAAATTTAACTGAATTTATTTCTAATTTATATGACCAAAGACTCAGTATAACCTTAGCTAGGGTTGAATGTAACTGACGTATAAAAAAATAAAGTAGAATAGTTTTTCATTTTTCTATTTTTAAAGTGAAATCTTTTAGTTGCGCGATGAGTTATTAAAAAATTAAATAAAAATAACTCTTTTACATTAAATTGTTAAGTTTTTTGTTTTGTTTCCTGTTATACTTCATTTGTTCGCTATGTCATCGGCATTTTTCAAAGTTTTTCAAGGGATATTCAAAACTCTAGTCTTTTTACTGTCTATCGTTAACATTTTGTTAAATTTCATCATAGCAAAATAGACACGTCATTACTGCCTAATCATGAATTTAGTGACAAATGGCGAGTGAGTCTAAAATCAACAATGTTAGGCATTATAGCGTAGTAGTGTAGTATTTAGTGTAGAAGTGTAGTAAAAGTAGTCAAGAAAATGAAATAATTTTTGGACAGCCAATTTCTTTAGAATTGTGTTCTATGGCATCCTCTGACCTTCCTCCGAAAAGTGTCCTGAAATCATATACGGGGATTATGCCCAAAAATAAGGCGGGTTGGCCCATAAGGAGTTACAATAAAAATTTGATATTAATCATACTAATTTAAATACACTCCAGAAGGTTTATGTATATCAAATTAAAGGTATTAAAATGTAGAATACAACACCGTAAACCCGACCTCAATATAACGGTCGGGAGATAATTGAAAAGATAGTTCAAAATTTAGAATAAAATAACTTTATTATCAAAACCTGAAATGCAATAACTTCCGTCATATTCAACCTTTTGAGGTCTGGTTTTCGGTTATGTGTTTTCCTTACTATGACCTTTAAAATTATGTATAGCATGGCTATGGACTAAGAAAAATTTTCAGGACTTCTTCTTTGGCACGTCCATGTAGAGGGTGGTTCAAGGGTAACATGATATGTCAAGCTATCCGCATTTTCAAACGTAATCGTAAAAGAAAACGTTTGCCGTGAACTGCACCTCAAAAGTCCAGGTATTTCGTATATTATTGCATTTTTATTGCGTTTAGTTTAAAATTGGCTTTTTTATTCAAAGTTTGACAGGTTGCCATTTTTTACTCAGGCAACCTTTCGAGATACGGTTTGCGGTATTAAATTCTACTATTTAAGAGCTTTAATGTGATATGAATAAACCTAATGGTCGACGAAAGGTTTTTTCTGACCACCATATGGGCCATCCCATCATTTTTAGGCATGTTGCCCATTGGTGATATCAGAGGACTTTTCTAAGGGAAGCCAGGGGATTACTTAGAACACATTTCAGCAATAATTGACTTTCCAATTTTTTTTTTATTTTCCAGCCATATTTTGGCTTAATTTTACCACACTACTATCGCAGAGTTATGAAATTAGGAGTTGAACTATTACCACCCCACTACCTAGGCTACCTAGTTTACAACGTTAATATTCCTTGAAATTAAATATTCCAGTCGACCAGTCGTCTCGACACATGACCGTGAGCTACACCTGTCCCGTCCCTTTTCAATAAGTGTCCGGTATGCATACCGTGTTAAATTCAGTGTCAAATGTGTTCGTGTTTTATGTTTTGTGTATTTTTAATAAACTATGACGCACCTAGTGAGGGAAGCAAGTTCTTATACAAGTCTGAAGATGGCGCATAATCGCCGAAACGCGTAACCACACAGGGTTTCAACAGGATCAGTTGGCGGACCAACAGGTAGGCCTATTTTAGCCTTTAAATAAGTCTATATCTTGATCCAGGAACAACATTCAATCGAAATGTAAGTTGAAATGTTCATCAAAACAATAAACCAGTAATCTGCAACAGTGAATGACCTTAAAGCTATGTATATCAGTTAAGTATTCATGTCCCCTCGCATGCATGAAGTAGTTGATATGCTGAACAGATAGCCATAGAGATGAGTCCGCATGTTGCGCATGTGTAATGGCATATTCAGGCAATTCTTCGGTGGAATTGTCCTTCGAATTGTAGGGTATATTGCAACGATTGCAACCGAGTCAGGGCCGGATTTAGGAATATGCCGCCTGTAGGATATCCATTTTTGGTCGCCCCCCTCGCGCTCTTATAGAGACAGACTCGTACATAGTTTTTATTGTCATATAGGGGTGCATTAACCTTAAAATATGCACCAGATTAATTTGATGCCTCATTACACAAGTGACAAATGCTTCAATGAACTGTATAATCTTCAATGGAATACTTTAAGAAAGGTGACTTCACAGGAGCAGCCACAACAGCGAACAGGCAAAGCATTTTAAAGGCAACTGCCAGCCCAATAATAATGTTGCATTTTTTGCAACCTACAAAACATATTTCAAACCACTTTTAATTAATTTGAATTGAAGGAAATTGAGCTATATAAATTTGAAAAAGTAATAAATTATCATAGAACTGCTTCTTTGTATATTCAAGTAAACGTAAAACTTTTAAGAAAATAAACGATAGGACAATAATCAAAGCAAATACCATTTGGCAACGCTAGAGCTATAAATGGCAAAAGCGCTGCTCCAGCATAACGACTTAAGCATGTCTTTTAATAAAACTTCATTCAAAATAAATTGATACCCCAGATAGTTACCGACCCAATATTTTCGTGCTAGAGTCATCCTTTCATCTCTGTTTAAAGCTTTTTACTGAAATAAAAACAAGTTAAGTTTTAAAATTTTCTTGTAATAGCGTCACAGTTCAACATAATCATACAGTTGCGACGCTCTAACGTGAAAGGTCTTGGGCTGAAGATGCTAGTGGTCCCTAGTGTGTAGACTCACAACATAACTATAGTACTATTTTTTACTGGATTCTGATGTTGGCGGAAGTTTGGTTGTTTGTCAGAACAGCTCCACCGGTCATGTAGTGCGATAAATTTTTCTTTCATAAAAAAATCACATTTTTCATTGGGGAGGTGAAGTATGTTTTGGTGTATCTGAATTTGCGTTTACAAGTCAATAAAACTCAAAGGGTTAGATTGTATATGTATAATTATACATGATCCAAAACCATTGTTTTTGGTAATTATTTTGTGGCCAATCTATTCGTAAAATCATTAACATAATTTAAAAAGGAAATATCAGTTGCAAATCTATACACTAGAAGAGCTAGTGAAATTCAATATTTCTGGACCTTCTACAAACTGTGAGTGTCGTTACAACGATTACCCTACATGAAAAATGTGTGACAAGATTATGTGGATTAAATTAGTATGAAAAGAATAAACATATTTCCATTTCCTTAAATCAATAAACTTTAAATCAGAAAAGTGGGCCTAAAGAAGTTTATGTTATTGGTAAAATTATTTCAAATTTTTTGTAAATTGACAAATTGCCGCCCCTAAAATTTTGCCGCTAGGCTCCAGCCTTTTCAGCCTATTAAGAAATACAGCCCTGAACCAAATATTAATGTTTTATTTTATCTATATTCCATTTAATTCCGTATTGAAACCATACATTTTTCTTATTTCGGGACGTCGTCCCATTTTGAATTTGACATTATATGTTTAAATAAAACCGTCAGTTTTAGTCAAATGTTAACAATTTTTGTATTTGATAAAATAAAATTAATGTTATTTTCTTCCTTGATTTAAAATTTTTTTTGTGTGAAAATGGAGAGTTTTTTGATTTGTTTTTACTTTTGCCCCCAAAATTAAAATTGGGACGTACATTCCAAAAATAGTCATCTGCTAGACAAATGTTTGTATTTAGACGGAGAGGTAACCAGAGTAGGGTACCTTGGCCGAAGACTGTCAGTGAGGAGCAGGAGGAGCCGACCCCCCCCCCCCCCGAGGACCTCCCGGCGAGCCCCCCCCCCCCCCCAAGGACCACCTGCGGTGTTGTTGCAACCCGACCCTCGGCCAGGTGCGACATTCCTCACCTAGGGGAGCTGGCACAATATACCAACCACACCCCTGCGTGGTCTACAAGATGAAAACTAAATAACACGATCACTGTGTTATATAGTTAACATCTTGACGTAGATTAGTTTTTGTTTGTTTTTTTTTGTTTTTTTTTCTATTTACATTTATTCATTTCTATCTTTTTTTTCTTTTTACTTATTTATTTATTTATTTTTTTTTTCTATTTACAATTATTTATGTACAATTACGACTAAAACTACAGCTAATCTAAAACTAAGGGAAGAGGAGGAAAAACATTTATTTTTTAATTGGCTTTCCTCGCGGCGATGGCGGCCTCCATAGCGGTGAGCTGGGCCGACAGACTGTAATAGTCGGCCCACTGCTCCGGCGATTGCGGCTGGGCGCAGTAGGTAGCCTCGAAAAGCTCCTCCATCTGACGCTGGGTTTCCTCCAGCTCGTGGAGGGTCCCATTCTGGAGCGCCGCCTCCGCCGTCGCCTCCGCCATGGCTACCATGGCCGCCGCCTCCGCCGCCGCCGCCTCCGCTGCCGCCGCCGCTTGAGCCTCCGCATCCGCTGCCTCCGCCTCCTCCGCCGCCGCGATGAGGATGGCGTCCTCCTCTATGGTGGTGCGCTCGGCCTCCTCGGCCGCGGCGACGAGAGCATCATCGTAGGCTACCTCCAGAAGCGACGACATGGCTGTGAATGAGCGGATCGACGCAGGGTGGAAGGGAGCCAGGAGTGGGGACAACACCTGGCGTCCGCCTTTGTCTACACCAAACCGGGTTTGGCACCGACCACCCAAGTGGCTGACCCCCCCCCCCCCCGAGGACTTCTCGTGGTGCCGCAACCCGACCCTCAGACAGGTGCGACATTCCATAGATAGGGGAGCCGAAGACAATAAACCACACCCCTGCGTGGGAACGACCGCTCACCATCTGTCGAGTTACATAACAGCGCGTCTCTTATTTCCCACCGAGCTGCGCGTCCCTTCCACGGCCGCCATCTTGCCCAACCGGAGCGTCATTCTGACTGCTACCGCCACCTCGTACAGACGTGCTCGCGATCCGCTCCGCGTACCAGTGCAAGTGAAGTGCAAGTGTCAGTGTTCCTCTGGATATTCATATATTCAATTGTAAGTATCTCTCCTTATTTACAATAACTAGTTTTAATTACATTTAGTTTTCCTTTTTATTATGGTTTTAGCAGATTCATCTTAGTCAAGAAAGTGAAAGAGTGGAATTATTATAGTTTTGATTACTTACTTCACAATGACGTAACACATATTGAAACTAATTATTATTTTTTTTTTAACATTTGCCCTCCTGTACCAAAGAAAAATAATTTTTCTAATATTTAATTTCCGTAAAAATAATTCAACTAGTAATGCAGTTTTGGAGATTCTACAACATTACACACATTTAAACGAAATTTTTTAATTTTATTAAAATTTTACATTTTGGCATTGCATATCATTTTTAAAAATATGTATTTTAATATCTAGTTTCTGTAACAATAATTTGAACCAGTGATGCGGTTATGGATATTTTTTTATTTTGCCTATAACCTTTATTCACTTAGTGTTCTTGCATACAGAACGTAAATTCTCTTTTAATTTTGAGTTTCTGTAACGATAGATGCAGCAGTATTGTGGTTTGGATTTTTTTTTCTATAGCCCAAAACCTATTCTAATACTGTTCGCATGTCGAATGCTGAGTTTCCATAGCAATAGTTATACCAATGATGCAATTCGAATATTTCATATGACATAAAGCCTATATTCATTAGCAGTGCGTTCATGGAAGTATTAGTAGTATATAGTTGTGAATAAAATTCAGACCACCCAAGTCGCTGACCCCAAAATTATTTCTTGCGTTAATACGCGCACTGTTTTGTTTATAGATCACGATGAATAATATCGAGAAGCGATTCTCCTGCGCTACGTGCGGCAAAGCCTTCTCGGAGAAGCGAAATGTCTCTCGCCACATGCGTTCGGCTCACAGGGGGGCCGAATATCCTTGCATGGAGTGCGACAAGTCCTTCTCGAGGATGGACAACCTGCGCCGTCACGTTGCTGCTTTGCATCGCCCTCAACCACCGATGAACCCGGCATTTAGACCAGGTTAGTATCTTTATATTCACTAAACAGCCAGATGGCTAGACACTTCAAAATCATACTTCCATTTATTCTATACATAATGATGGGGAAAAAAAATTAAACACTCTTGCATACATATCATTCTTTTACAAATTTAGTTAAACCTCTTGTTGTCATGTTTATAACAGGGGGCCATGTTAATTAAAAACAACTCACTATACACATCATTATTTTATTCTTTCAAACTTAGTTAAAACATTCTGTTGTGAATTTCTACTCGGATGCAAATTTCCACATTTAAATTCTGAGACACTTATACCCCATGTCGAAATGCTTTCTATCATCACTTTACTCATACTTATAATTTAAAGATTCTAATCACGTCTGTGGTTTTGTTCTAGACTTCGTGCCTACCCCAGCCCCAGCCCCTGTGGAACCGCGACCCGGTCCCTCTTCCGCTCCAGACGTCGAGCCCAGGCCCGGCCCTTCCAGTGCTCCTGACTTTGAGCCTAGGCCTGGCCCCTCTACTGCTCCTGACGTTGAGCCGAGACCGGGTCCGTCCATTATCCCGGAAACATCACGAGCCCCGGAGCCCACTGGAGTTCCCACAACAGGTATGTACTAGTCTTTACTTAAAAACCTTTTATTTATGTGCTATTTATTTTCAATCATGTCTCGAATACCATCCACTGTAGATGAACCTTCCAACTAAATTGTTCTACTACAAAAGTTTTTCAAGGAAGTCTTTAAGTAATCTCATTTAAATGAAAATACTCAGAAACTTATTCAATGATCTTTGATGTAAATTTATTTTTTATGTCAGCTCTGGAACTGTTTTCTTATACATCACCATACGCAGCAATTCAGATCATGTGTAAGAGAACTATCACTTAAAATGGAAACATTAAGATTTTATGTTACTTTTGGAAACTGTTTTCAGCTTCATCATTATTATACATAAGCCTACAACGCATTGTGTGCTATTTCAGGCCTCACGTGTGACGGGTGTGGAAGAACCTTCACAAGGAAGGACAACATGCTGAAGCATGCCCGTTTCCACTGCAGAGGCCGCCGTATGGAACCCCAGACCGGTGGGGCCCCTCCGCCATCGCCTGCCCCCTCGTCGCCGTCATCAGGAGGAGCACCGAGTGAAGACGACGAGGCGCCTGTGATCCCCGGCGACCTGGCTCCTGTGGGGTTCATCGAGATCGAGACGGCATTCCGCGGGCGACTCAAGACGTATCGCCTAGCCGAGCCCGCGGACCAGTCAGTCACCCTGCAGGAGTTCCTACTGTCGCTCAGGACGCAGGTAATCACACTCATGCGACGTATTTTAAATCACACTCATGCCATCAAAGTTAATTTATGGGTCGAATGCGAATTTGTCAATATTCACGGCGAAACGTGTAGGCGAGCCTTCAAAACCAAAAATGTCTCCATCTTGCATTCTTCAGATGTTGATGAAATATGTCAGGATTTCATCAACAAAATTCTACTGGAGAAGGAGACATGCGAGATGAAGGGCTCGGGATGGAGCTTTGTGAGGGTCTTGGACATGGAGGTCCGAGTAAATGTTTACAGCCCTCTCAGAGGCAGCTCATTCATCCCCCTTCCTCACGATATCGCCGTGAGACACTCTGTGGTTAATGTGCTTAACGATGCGGATGAACGGTGCTTCGAATACTCTATACTTTCGAAGTATATCGAAGAAGCTCGACGTGATCGGCTCACCTCTAATCACTTCACTCCAGAGGTCAGAGCCCGAGCTAATTTGAATTTTGAGGGACTACAATTCCCAGTGAAAATCACCGATATCCGCAAGTTTGAGCGCGACAACCCAGGGGTAAGCGTTAACGTGTATGGTCTGGACAAGAAGAAGCAGAAACACTTCAATCCTAATAAAGAAGAGCATTTCGTCTTTCCGCTTCGCGTCGTGGATCAAGAGCTGCCGAACCACTTCGATCTCTTGTTCCTAACAGATGAGCGTACCACTCACTATGCGTACATCGCTAATTTTGAGAGGCTAGTCACTTGTCAATTGACACGTCGCGGGCATCGCTTGTTTATCTGCAAGAGATGCTTTGCGTATTTTGACAACCGGCCAAACAAGTTAGGACTAAATTGGGCTGAACGATTGAATGAACACCGACGATACTGCTCCAAAAATGCACCATTACGCACCGATGTGTCAGAAGAGGAGCATATCATGTTCAATCGCCCCGAGCGTACCAAGAGAAGTCGGTTTACCATCTATGCCGACTTCGAAAGTATGCTCGTTCCCTTTGAGGCAGAAATGCCTCCTCATCCCGCACCAACTGTCCAGCCACCAGCGTGGGATCCTGCTACTAACAGAATAACTGGACAACAGCGAGTGGGTGGGACGCCCAATAATGTTAGGAAAGTCCATAGACCTTACGCGTACGCTTATTACATTCGCGACGACCTACGATCAGCCGACGATGGAGACTGCGAAGGCGATGAGCAGCAGGAAAATAATACATTCTCCAAGTTGCGGATGTACAGAGGCGAGGATGCTGCGCGTCACTTCATCAACGCTGCACGGGATGACGTACAGAAGATTGGGGATATCCTGTACGGCCAGCGCATGCCCGGAGATCCGCCGCAGTTGACAGAACAGCAGGAATTACAGTTTCGACGAGCTACTGTCTGTCATATCTGCCAGCGGGAATTCGGCCCTAACGACGGTGACAACATCAAGGTTAGGGATCATCAACACTCGCCTCCGTACAACTACAGAGGAGCCGCTCATCGCACATGCAACCTCCGCTTCCGAGAACAGGAGACCGTCAACATGTACTTCCACAATTTATCCAACTACGACGCGCATTTCATCGTACGTGAGCTCGGCGTGGATAAAGGAGATGTAGATGTACTCGCCAACACCGAGGAGAAATATATCACCTTCTCCAAGCGGTTCAAATATCCGGGCGCGGGTCGGCGGAACAGCATCAAGCTCCAGTTTGTGGACTCATACCGACTAATGTCGAAGGCTTTGGGCACACTGGCATCGATTCTGCCGGCCAATAAGATGACCATCACGCGCGCCCGATACCAAGACCAAGAAGAGTTTGACCTGCTTAGGAGAAAGGGAATCTTTCCCTATGAGTACATTACATCGATCGAAGTACTTGATGAAGATCGACTACCACCTAAGGAAGTTTTCGGCGAGAATGTCTCCGACGAGGACTATGCACACGCCCAACGCGTATGGAACAAGTTCAACTGTGGGTCCCTCGGACAGTACGCGGAAATCTACCTCCAGACTGACGTTCTGCTACTGGCCGATGTGTTTGAGGGATTCCGAGAAATGTGCATGACACACTACAATCTGGATCCTGCACATTATCTCACACTACCTTCGTACGCTTGGGACGTGATGTTACTCAAGACCGGTGTGGTACTCGATACCCTACAAGACGTGGATATGTATTTATTCTTCGAAAAGGGTATTCGAGGCGGACTGACCCAATGCGTCACTAGGCACGTTGTCGCCAACAATAAGTTTACAAGAGCGGAAGATGGCGGCAACCGAAACGGCCAAGGCGCATCGACAAGTGGAGCTGTCGTAGAACACGACGATGATACATATATCATGTATTATGATGCAAACAACCTCTACGGATGGGCCATGTCCGAGCCACTCCCTTACAAGGATTTCGAGTGGTTATCGCAACGGGAGATTGATGACTTAGACGTGATGAACATACCGGCAGACGGAGAGAATGGATATGTATTGGAAGTGGACCTGGAGTATCCAAGAGACCAGGCACTCCACGACAGACACCGCGACCTCCCGTTCTGTCCGGAAGTTCAAAAGTCACCAGCATACCAGTTACCATACTCGTCGGAGGACATTATAAACAGCGGAGCAGGACAGTCGAAAAAACTGATGGCAACTCTCATGGACAAGGAGGAATACGTAATCCATTATCGATACCTTCAGCAAGCAATTGAGAATGGACTGCGTGTTCGCCGCGTTCACCGGGTGCTACGTTTCAAACAGTCGCCGTGGTTAAAACCGTACGTGACGCTGAATACCCAACTGAGACAGCAGGCCAACAACAAATTTGAAGTGGAGATGTTCAAACTAATGGTCAATGCTGTCTATGGTATGAGTCTCCAGAATGTTAGAAAACATCAAAATTTGAAAATCGCCGCATCCCGCAAGATTTACACCAAGTACGTGGCCAAGGTCAATTTTAACGACCGGATTTGGTATAATGAAAACCTGGCCCTACTGAACATGGCTAAAGTCAGAGTCGTGCTGAATAAGCCTGTCTATGCGGGGATGTGCATTCTGGACCATAGCAAACGGTGGATGTACGGTTTCCACTACGATATGGTAGAACGGTACGGAATCGAGAACATCAAGATGGCCTATATGGATACCGATGGCATCTACTACCACATCCGTACCCGAGACGTCTACCGCGACATGTTGACGCACCTGGACGACTTCGACACCAGCAACTATCCTCAGAACCATATGTGCTATGATGGGCGCAACGCCAGGGTTCTGGGGAAATTCAAGGACGAAGTCGGTGGGAGGATCATCAGGATGTTCGTCGGCTTGATGGCGAAACTATACTACATGACACCAGGAATCATGACGTGCAATATTGGTAACGGAGATGACGACGATTATGGTGCACCCCCGCCTGTAAAACGGGCAAAAGGTGTTAACCGCGCCGTAGTTGCGAAGGACCTGTCCGTACAAGATTACTTGGACTGCTTGTACAACAAGACCACGAAAAGTACGGACAATCAAAGGTTCCAGAGCAGACACCACATCATCTACACCGTTGTGGTGAGGAAGCGGTCCCTGGCTCCATTCGACGATAAACGTTATGTAATGCCAGAGGACGGGATAAACACGCTTCCGTGGGGGCATTATGCCATTCCCCCCAGGGCGCCACCGTTACCTCCAGCACTGCCAGCGCTGATGGATGTCGACGATGCAGTATAGTCTGAGTGTGTCGCATGAGTGTGGTCGGGTAGGCTCCTTTCGGATAGGAAGTGTTTGTGATGGACTGTGATGGACTGTTATGGACTGTTGGACTGTGATGTGATTATTTATTTATTTTATTTTATTTTTATTTTATTTTATTTTATTTTTTTTTTTTTTTGTGAATCTAATTCATTTGTTGTATATTTTATAGATCTTTATGTTTGTTGATTATTTTATATATTTATTCATTATAGTAAATTATTTACTTTCTTGTAAATATTGTATAAAGTTCTTTCTTGTAAATTCATTATAGTAAATTATTTCCTTTCTTGTAAATATTGTATAAAGTTCTTTCTTGTAAATTCATTTGTAAATATTTTATAGACTAAATGCTTTGAATTAATGATTGTTGACTATTTTATAAATTTTATTTGTTCTTGTAAATTGATATTTAAATATTTCTCTTCAAATATTAAATTCTTTCTTGAAAATATTGTATAAAGTTTTTCCTGTTAATTCATTTTTGTAATCATTGAATAGAGTAAATTAAATCTCTTTCAAATAATGTATAACGTTCTTGCACATTCATTTTTAAATATATATATATATATATATATATATATATATATATATATATATATATTGTACATGTTTGAAAATAGTTATTTTCATAAATAAATCAAGTCATTTGTATATTGACATACTTGTTTTTATTTTTTCCAGTTTCACACATAGTCTTAGAATCTTTCACTATCAGACTCTTTGTTTTTTTAATATCAAACTCTTTCACTATTAAAGTAAATATAAATGATGAGTCTGCATAAAGGTAAAACTAATAGGCTCTTTTCACTTTGAAAAGTTATGTCAAAGATGTGCAATGGGTAAACTAATAGACTCTTTTGAAAATTTAAATACTGAGTCACTAGACTCTCTCTCTCTCTCTCTGGTCTATGAAAGTAAATAATGAGTCTGCACAAAGGATAAAGTATTAGACTTTTACAAATACACTCTTGACTTTGAAATAGTGAGCCTGATCAAAAATGAAACTTACATGCTAAAAAGGAAATGAAAAGATTAGTGTTTGTTGAGTACTCATTTTTATTACAAGAAAAAAAAATCACTTTACAAATAAAAATATTTACATTCAAAGAAAAAAAGCAAATATTACTACAAGTGTTTATACAATCTGGTGAAAAGTGTTCTGATCATCGCATCATTGTGAGCAGTGGAGGTGTCGTCGAAGAGCTGCACAAAGTCCATCATCCTCATATCATGGTGAGTTCGGTAATACAGGTAAGTCAGGCAGTAGTGGCCGCAGACTGTGCTATCATCATCTTGTAGGCGATACTCGTTGTACAGGTAGCGGCGAGCGTTACGTCTCAGGAATCCTTGGTAGAAGTACAGATGCGGGGGTTGTCCGTAACTGTCGAAGAATTCAATGACATCACTCTTCCGGTCCAGGTAGAATGCAACCCAGTGCGTGCCGTCTTCATTGTGTGGATCGGTATTCACAACGATTGCTGTAGACGGGGAGATGCGATGCGGTAGTCGGTCGGCAGCGTAGACCCCATGATTGTGCACCGGCAGAGTCGATAGATATTTCTCAATCTGAATGGTATTCATTCTACAGTGTCGATGCCAATAGTTGCAGCGGTGGTGCTCGATGTACTGCTCGTAGACGTGTGAAAACAAGAGCAGAAATATGAAGTCTCATCAACAGATTCCAAATTATCATCGTCAATACTGTTAGTCAAAAATAACCAACCGTGTAATGCAATACAATTGGAGAGTGAACATCGGTGGTTCGCTGATCTGTGATGGCGGCATCGCAGCGTAGATTTCGATAGTAGATTGTTGATCGTCGCCAGTGAACCGCATCCGATATCGTCCAAGTTGATGATGTTGGTAGCGAAGTGATCAATCACTAAATGTCTAGATATGAAACTCTTCTTTTCCGATCCTTTGACATAGACCGTGTGTCGTTCGGCGATCGTCTTTCGTAGCTTTTGTTCCAAGTCATAGTAGCCGATGTCCCCTTGATCCCACTTTAATCCGTGATAGTGTTTCGATAGGCAATGCGTTTCTCGAAGTTTGTCGACAGTCAGTTCGTCCTTGTTGAACGGCGGTTTGGCGATGTGATGCATCAGTAGTATCCCGCTGTCCACTTCCATAACGCAGACTTCTTTCATTATATAATCACCGATATTGTCTTTGAAACATTGGATATCAATAATGATGGGGGCGGACACGTTCCTGCAGCGTACTCTGCGTAAGCGATCCATCTCGTGCGGGTGCCAGTGAGAGACTAACCGCCAAAGTCGACCATCACGTTGCGGTGTCGATCGATTTCAATTACGTTGTCAAACTCTGCGTACACCAAACAGTTGACAGTCTCGGTCAGCGCGGTGCCGAATCCCAGTTCCATGCGCACGCTGCCGTTGCGTACGAGATTCCAGTGGCCGGTATCGCTGGCAGACAGGTCGGGTGTCAGATCAAACACTAGCAGGCAGTATCCGTTTTCGAAATCTTCTCTGCTGATCACGTTTCCGGCGTCTGAGAAATGGATCCCCGTGCCGCTGAATATTGTGTTGTACGCCATAACTGACTTTGCGCTACCGGCGGGAGAGAACTTGGGTTGAAGCGGCTTGGCTGGCACTTGTTCACCATCCACGTACAGTGAGAAGTAGTTCAAATCGAAATTCTTGAAATTGTACGGATTCTTTTTGTCATCACCGTTGAATGCGGCATTGGTCACCATACCGACAATCACGCGCTTCGGAACTTGTCCCAGAAATACGTTGTCCAGAGTCTTGCTCCTTATGCCGGAAGCGAGCGTGAAAGATTTCACGTCCACTCGTGTGATTGGATATTTAGCGGTTCCGGACTGCAGTATCTTGCTGTGCGCCAACAGTACGGTCGGGCTGACTTTACATCTTCTAATCCACAGGTTCGCATCGGCGATATGTACTTTGTAGTCACCTTCGTGTACCATTAAGGAGAATGCATCTTTCGACCTGTTTAACTTGAAGCTCGACTCCATTCAATAGATATTTATTCTGATTACACATGTCCAAATGCAGATGACCGACCATATCGATTTCTCGCCCTCCTTTTGTTAGCTTCCGTCGTTTTTCCAGTCCATCATTATCGTCTTCGGTGTTTTCCATATGGCCTGAATCGTCGGCGTTCCACAGCACGGACGATAAATGTGATTTCCTAGCATCGAATCCGTAGTTCAATACTGTTTCGATGTACGCTCGATAGGCGTAAGTGTTGTTTTGCGGTGTAACCAATTTCTGGTTCATACACATGTCCACTTGACTGAACAACGAGTGTAGCCAGTTATTTATCGGACCAGCTTTTGTCGCATCGGCCGCTGCGATCGCCGATCCGTCCGCCTTAATGATCGATGCTGTGATTTCCAGCATTGTTTGCGAGAGATCGGTGTACTCTTCACCATTGCCGGGCACTACAAACTCTATCGGTGAGTCGTCCGTCAGCGTGGATATCGGTTTGTATTGAATCCATTTTCCATTTTCGATACTCGTCTGTGTGGGCGGTAGTGAAAACAAGTCCAACTCCGTCTTGACGCATTCGCACGATCTTTGATGTATGAACGACATGATTAATTGAAAATATCACGAGTCGTCTTTACTGATTTCCTCTTAACGGATTTCCTCTGCTTCTTGGATACCGCTTTCCTCTTCTGCTGCTGCTTCTTCTTCTTTGATGACGTCCTTCCTCTAAGGAGATTGGCCAGAGACTGAGGCGTGACACGGCGTGTGCGACGACCACTCGATTTCTTCTTGCCGCCGTACATTGCGCGCTTCGCGGAAGTCTTGCGCGTTGCGCGCTTCGCGCCACTCTTACGCGTTCCGCGCTTTTTGGATGCAGGCAGCCGCCGCCGCTTGCCTCCGCCACGGAGAACTCGTTCAATCTTGTCGTCGGCTCGGCGTTTCAACGAGCCGGTAAACTCATTCATGCGCTCCTCCGCCGCATCTCTGGGATGTTTCGTACGCAGCGTCACATCGCCTAGGAAACCCATTCCTGACCTTAACGCTTCTCTGCCCAATGCTGCGACTCCGCTCCTGATCAACGGAGATACGGTGCGGATCATACCGCCCAAGAAGCTGCCGACTCCGTGCCCCCTCTGATAGGCGGCGCCGCGAAACACCTTTTCTATCGATCCGCCCGTCTGCGAATGCTGGCGATAGTAGTACGCCATGTACGGATTGTTTGAAGCCATTTTTTACAGTTAATTATGCAGAGCTCTTCTGAAATGCAGCTTCACGTACGACGTCCCGAACAGGAATGAGAGGTTTTGGCCCGTGTGATCCCTGAGGTCGATTTCCACAGTCTCGAATGCACCTTTGGTGATCGGCACGTAATGCGGGCTCGTGTAGAGTACAGTCTTATTCGCTCCGTGCACGTAGTCGCCTCTGTCAATGTTGATGATTTTCAATAGTGGGGCGGAAGTATCTCCGATCAGTTGTGGCTCAATCAGATCGCAGTACACGTACATGTTAGCTGGAAGCCCCATTGATAGATTCGGTGGCCATGATGCTTTATTGTTTTTCACAATGTCCTTCTGCTGCGGATCGAATCCCAACTGTAAAGCCAGTTTATTGTCTAAATGTATGGCAACTACATCTTCTTTCAGTATTTTTATTTCCACTCTGTCCGCATCTTTGTCATAGGTGAACTCTACGTAATCTATGAGGCCCTTCGCATCATTGATCATATTCAACAATTCGGTTATATTCTTGTAGTAACCCATGTCCAGAGTAAACGTGTACTTGTCTGTATCTCCCAAATCTATGGTGGAAAGAATGGTATCCTGTTCGATTATTATAATCTCGTTCTTGCCCACTAATGGAAATGAACATGGATAGTGAGATTCCACCAGAGCCATCTCCCACGCACCTTCCGATCGTATCTGTTTCGAAAGATGCGTAGTATAGTTTGACACCTTATTGTTGGGGAAATATTCCATAGAACTGTTGCTGGGCAGTGTCAGGAAAAATTGTGAGTTAGACATTTTGCAAGTCTTGCGCTCTCACCCAAGAGTTAAACTCGTCTCCGTAACCTCGCCACTTGACGTAATAACGCTTACTGGCACCTCTGCCACGAGTGTCCAGTATTTTGTCAATCTTGAATAGCTGATCACTCCGATATATTACTTTCTGTAATTCGTATTCGTAAAACTGACCGGTCAAAACTTCACCTTTGAGGTCCGCCAGCGTGTACATGGGCAACGGCATCAGAGTGTTCACTTTACGAATAGTGAACACTTCGTTACTCCAATTGGTCTCGTAGCCTTTGGCGAATGTGCCCTTCTCCTTTGCTATGCGCACCGTATCACCAATCTTGAGTTTGGGCTTAACACGACGTGGAATTTTACTGTTCATGCGTTGTAGCACTTGTGTTATCGTCCGATCATTTTTCACATCGATGGGGCGCAATCCACCACCGAGACTCTTGTGTTCGCTGGCATTGTATGCTTTCACCAGTTTATTCAGTACATCGATATATCGGTAAGTGTTTTTGTAAGTCAGGTAACGCCACATGCGAGACTTTAATGTGCGGTTCACGCGTTCCACTACTGCTGCTTTAACATCGGGATTCTGCGTAGTCACATATTTTATTCCGTACTTTTTTAATAACTGTCTGGTCTTGGCGCCGGTAAACTCTGTTCCTTTGTCAGACTGGAGGCAACGCGGAGTTTTAGTCGCTTCTTTGAATATTTCTTCGAATGCCACTGCCACTTCTGCACCTTCCTTTCTCTTCAACGCTCTCACGTACAGACGTTTACTGAATACGTCTATCACGGTCAACAGGTAATTGACTCCATCGTTGTATTTACTCAATCCTCGCATATCATTCAAGTCCGCTTGCCACAGTTCGTACGGGCCGAAAACAGAGTACTGGTTACGTGGGAATCGTTTACGGGCCGGCTTGTGTAATGTATAAGTATCCTGTGATTGTAGCCATTCGATTACTTTCGACTTTGAAATATCTCTCTTGCGTGCAGCTCGCACTAGCGGTGCGACACCGCCGAACGCACCGGGCTCGCCGGGGTTGTAATAGAGACGGTCCATGCTCACTTGGCCGGATACGGTTCCCACCTGTCTAGAAAGCCCAACGGCTCCCTGTCCCACTGGTATTCGTCTCTTATTATGGGAGTTGACACGGCATAGCCGCCAGTCGCCGTTTCTTCAATCGGTGTTTTCGCTAGATAATCATCGACCTCACGTAATGTTCTCTGTAATGATGTCTCACCGCGCCGCTCCTTAGCTCCTCGTTTCACTGTCGCCCACGAACGTAGCCGCTCTCGCATCGGTGTTCTGCGCGGTGATGGTGCACTCGGTGAACTGGTCAGCCGTGATGGTGATTTGAATGTGTCATTCAATTCCCGTAACGCTCTGATATTATTTATAAATTCTAGAGGTACATTCATTTCTTTCAAAGCAGTCATCACTTCCATCCATCCTGGCGGTATACGTTCGGTTATTCGAACTCTCACTATGTTATTCAAAATATCAACTATATTCGCATTCGGTAGTTTTCGACCATCGATAAACACCGAGTAGTTGATATCCCAACTGATTCGACTATCGGGTTTTTTCATAAATCGTAACAGATTGCGGGCGTCACTCCTGTATGTCTTTGAGAACATTTCGACAATCTCCTCGACTGGCCCTTCCGCTGCACCCCGTGTCGGGTGTTGGGCATCATCGCCGAATGTCGCATCCACGATTGGAATATTAATCGGCTGGCGATTATTAGAGGCAAAGTGTAAGAAACGCTGTAACGCCTGATTGTACAGTTTCCATTTTTCACTATCGTCTATACTCTTGTTATTCATTATTTTCTGCATCTCCACATCCAGTCCTTCCGTAGTGGACAAATTGTTTGACTGCTTCTCCGATGATGATGATGATGATGATGTAGACTGTAAACGCTCAATAAGCTCTTGCGGGACGACGGCCATCTTCTTTGCGTGCTCCATTATTGATGTGCAGCAGCGGCGGCCGGTCGGAAGTGTAGTTTAACGGTCAACGCTCCGTGACGGAATGAGAGATCTCGCTTTAAGATGTCCAACACATAAATTCTCACACTTTCGAATGTCTTTTTTTTCACTGGTACGTAGTGCGGATCACTTATGTATGCCGTCTTGTACGTTCCATAATCATTTAACGAGTGGGATATATTGATAATCCTCAATAGTGGTATACGGAGTTCGCTTAAAATTTGTTCTTCAGCCAGATCGCAGTTCACGAGCATATGTGCTGGTAAACCAAGATTTAAATTAGTCGGTCTAGTACTCTTAAGTAAACCTGGTTCAGATATTATATCATCCGTCGATGCTGTTCCCAATTGAAGTGCGAGTGAATGGGAATAAATCACTCTTGTGACAGGTCCCAACGCATTTCCTAACGATACTTTAACACGCTTTGCTTCGTCAAGACTGAATGTAGTTCCACTTTTCTTTACATAATTCAGCCCATTGATGTGCTCCACCAATTCTTCAACTGAATTGTAGTATCCGGGTTTTGGTCTATCGATGTGTGCGAATATTTTGGGTTTCTTATTGGTCGGTTCTTTGATGGTTGATTCACCTTCTTTGTTAGCTGATTTACCTTCTTTGTTGGCTGATTTACCTTCTTTTCCCACAGACTTCTTGGGTTCTTCCTTTTTTGTACCAACTACTTGTATCAAAGCATCGGACCCTACTGTTGAGAACGAACATGGGTAATGCACTTCTACGAGCGCTACTTCCCAATCTCTACTGTCCAAGCAAATGAACTTCGGTAGTTGTACAGTAAAATCAGACGTGATATTTTTCGGATAATAATTTGCTGAGCGGGGCGTACCGCTAAGTAAAGTCAAATAAAATGGTTTTGTCTGGACATCCATTTCACTTTCCCAATGCACTACTGACTGCTGCCTGTAACACTGTGCCCAACAGTAATGGAATAAAAACTCCACCTCCTTTCTGCACTAGATAATTTCGTTTCTTTCCCCAACACTCTCCTTGTCTTATTAAGCGTCTCAGAGCCACTTTATGCTTGCTCAACTGGCTTTTAGTCTTACTCGACAGAGGCACGTTCCCACGTAGCACGTTATAGGCGCACTCGCAGACTGAACGGATTCGACTCCTGTCGCAAGCCTTTAACAATGCCTTGCGTTCCTTGGGTGTTGCATGTATTAGCGCTCTGAGCAGCGGCGCGTCCTTCTTCAAGCACGACATGATTGTAACTGACTTGTTATTTTTTCTTTGGTAAGTACACATAGTTTACACGGTCCTCGGGAAATATGCAAGTGCGTACTCGCATGTCCTCGGATGTCGATTGTTTCAAGTCCAAAAGCAGGTAACCATGTGCCTGTTTCGTGGCGTCACTGTAGGCTTCCTCTATGAACTTTGGACTGTCTGGATATATCTGCCTGGCTAAATATCTGATTTGTACTCTGTCTCTGGGATTTTTAAAAAATATAATGTAGTGAGCATTTAGTGAGATGTCTCTCTGCCCACGACCCTGATGAAAAAGATTTTGAGTTATGAAAAACACACTGATGTTGCGGTGATGACAACCCTTCGTGAATAGATCCACCACTCTATCGTCTGCCTCATGCATCATGTCGTCAATTATAACCAGTATTGGTTCCTTACCATCATAATCACTCAAGTCCGGTAAACCCTCAATGTGGTTTATTTTGGAATTACTTACATCACCTCCTCCCCCACCACTACCGTAATGCCAGTTGATTTTGGCAAATTTTACATCACACATTTCATTTATGTATTCAATAAACTTGGACACAAAATGTGATTTACCACTGCCCGAAGGGCCCGCCACAATGGCTGAGAATGGATGTTGCCACTTCAAGCTCATGACTAATCCTGAAACTAAAACTAAATACCATACACTTTTTCTTAAAATAAGGGTTTGGGTTTCATCTTAAAATAAAAGACAATAGTTTATGCTGTAATGTACATGGATATTTTATTGCTTAAAAACTATCAAAATTTATAAAGGTATTTACGTCTTGATTCTTCTTTGCTTGCTTTACAAAAATTCCAGTGGAGTGAATTTGCTACCTGGGAGTGGGCTGCGTTTCATCAGACGAAGGCGATCTCCGAAACCGCTGTTGTACCGCTCGATGTTGTGGTCGCTCAGGCCTTGGTTGAAACGCCTGGGCAGGTAGACTCGCAGGAAGAAGTCATCGCCGACTTGTCCCTCTAAGATGACGACGATAGTCTCGCCGAACGGAGTGGTCACCCGCTCCATCCCACTGATTGCGTAGCTGCACTCCTCACGCAGATCAGACAGGCGGGTGTAGGCCGGAGAGCTGGACTTGCAGGTGTTCAGTGCGGTCCGTAGGTCCATCGTCACAGCGGGTGCGGACTCTGAAGTCATCTTGCTGCTCGACATGGTGGTGGTGATGATGCGGCGACTAGTCGAAGAATGATGCTCACTCGGTCCGCTCGCTCGGTTTTTATCATCCCAGACGCCATCTTGGATTTTTTTGTTTGTGCAGGTGGTCGATGAAACGTGAGAATGATCGTCCCGCTTCTTTTGTTTGCGCAGGTGACCGGATGCAGGTAGCTGATGATACGTGAGAAGGGTCGAGAAGGGTGGCGGCCATCATGGATTTTTTATGAGCGCAGGTGTTTGTGCAGGTGGTCGATGAAACGTGAGAACGGTTGTTCCTATAATGCCTTCTTGATTTTCTTGCTGGGTTTTGTACTCGCACTCGGCTTCTTCGGTTTCTCAACGGTCTTGCTGTATTGTGTTACTGTCTGCGTCAAACCATTAATCTTTGGTACTCCCGTAGCTTTATTGATCCATAAATTCTCTGACTTGTCCACCACCTGGTTGACGCTCTCGTACAATTCACTATTCTTGTCTATAAATAAACCACATCTGTACACCATGTCCGAACCGTCGTACATTTCCATTTTTAAAAGCACTGGTCCGCTATTTGAAGGATTCTGCACCGCGTAAAGTTGTCCGTTTTCAAGCCACGATACGATGGGGCAATCGTCTGATGGTTTCGGCACCCATCCCGGTTTCGCTGGTGACTCTTCCACTTTAGGCTTCGGTGTAGGTCTAATTCTCTTCTTAGGCTTCGGAGGTGTAATCGGGATCTGCTCAACCGTGGCGTTGTCGTCTGCGGCGTTGATGTCGGCCATGAAAGCGTTTAAGTACTCGTCAATTAATCCGGACGTACTCATGTCTGTACCGCACTGAGGTTGGTGTGAGACTGTGCTACGGGGAGAGATGTCGGGGGGGGGGGCTGAATGGCAGGAAAAATATCGTCCTGCTCCCCCACTCCTTCCGGCTGTCTCACAGACGAGTTTTGGCCAGATAGCGCTATGGAGTCCGAGAAGAAGGATGTCAACAAAACCGATGATGAACAATTGTGGGACTCCTCTATTACAGAAGAGGAATTACATGCGGCCGTCGAAGCTATCGAGGAGAAGGAAAAAGACCTCAGGCGGCTCTGGTTGGCTCAGATGGATATTTGCGGTTCTGTGCCGCGTGATGATTTTGAACTTCAATGCCAGATGGCAATTACCCAGCAATTAGAAGAAGCCGAAAAGGAGCTAAAGAGTGGAGGTACTATCCAGGCGGAGGTGAAAACTGAGAAACATGAATAATATAGCGAATATGATGATTAAACGTACTGTTGATCCCAATCCTTTTAGTTTTAAGTGGTTATGTTAAAAAAAAAAAAACTAATCTAAGTCAAGATGTTGACTATATAACACAGTGATCGTGTTATTTAGTTTTCAACTTGTAGGCCACGCAGGGGTGTGATCGGTCTATTGTGCCGGCTCCCCTAGGTGTGGAATGTCGCACCTGGCCAAGGGTCGGGTTACAACACCGCAGGTGGTCATGGGGGCTCCTCCTTCGTGGGTGGTCCCCATGAACAACGGACCAAGTGGCGTTGTGCCTTGACACAGTACGTATGAGTGTTAGAACTCATACGCGTAATTGAGGTATTATTGGGCCCTGAGAAGGGCCGTTTCTGTTGGGCGGAATTAACCGCCCTGGATGGTGCCGCTTCATAGCAGAGTGGCTACGAAGAACGGCGCCTGTAACGTCCGATCAATCAGATCGACGTCATCCATCGGGGTGTTTATCATTAGTGTTCCCCACTCCAGCAGCGCAGCATGATTTGTTTCTGCAATTGCAAACTCCTGATAACCGGGTAAAGGGGAGATGACTCTTACACGAACTCCGCTCATCAGCCAGAGATCGACTTCATTGATGAATCGATAGAAGATATCCCACGGATTCATCATATCGACGAAGAACACCGTCGGACTGTAAGAGAGCATCCTGGGTGGCTCCTCTAGTTGATTAATGGGTTCCGCAATTACATCAGGTGCCGCAATTGCATCAGGTACCTCTTCTTGCGGTAAGAGGTCATCTGCGTAAAAAGCATCGCTGTTAGGCGGTGGCTGATCACGAGGAGACATGTTGCTGCTAGGAGTGAGGAAGGGCGAATGATGTGTAGGCCGGGGTGGGATGCCTATGCTCCCCCTCTCTGCGGACTACACGCAGGTGACCGAGGGTCGGGTTACACCGTCATTTGTGGGTATAGGTCACATAAAAAAAAATTAAAAAAATTAAAAAAAAAAATAAAAAAAAATGCAAGAACACCGCAGGTGGTCCTTGGGGGGGGGCTCGCCGGGAGGTCCTCGGGGGGGGGGGGGGGCTCGCCGGGAGGTCCTCGGGGGGGGGGGGGGGCTTGCCGGGAGGTCCTCGGGGGGGGGGCTCGCCGGGAGGTCCTCGGGGGGGGGTCGGCTCCTCCTGCTCCTCACTGACAGTCTTCGGCCAAGGTACCCTACTAACCAGATTGTAACCTGTTATGACCACTAACGCAGAGGTAGCAAGTACTGGAAATTTTGCCAAAAAAATCGTCTGCTGTATCAGATTCATTGGTTATACCTTGGTAATATACAGGGTGTCCAGCTTCAACCTTTACAAACTTTGCCAGGTTATTGCCCACGTCAAAATAAGCAAAAAAGTTCCTATAAACATATGTCCTAAAATGCTTCGTTAACCCGCTAGCCGCCATTTTGTTTTTTACACTAAATAATTTTTATTTCCGTAACGGATCATTGTATTTAATTAATATTTGGAATGAACCTTCACTATAACAATACCCATTTTCTTTAAAAAAATATTTTTTTCCAATGTGTATTTTCAAAATGGCGGCCATTTTAAAATTTTAAACTCAAATATCTCAAAAACGGTAAATTTTATAAAAATATTACAAGTGACAAAAAAGTTGACAAATTAAATTATCTAAACATTGATACCAAGTTTGTAAGGATCCAACAACAAATAACGGAGTTATTGAGATTTTTCTCTTAAAATAACCTAAATTGGCATTAATCATAGGGCAAAATCAGTGTTTTTCTGCAGGAAAACCACAATAACTCCGTTATTTGTTGTCGGATCCTTACAAACTTGGTATCTATGTTTAGATAATTTAATTTGTCAACTTTTTCGTCTCTCGTTATATTTTTATAAAATTTACCGTTTTTTGAGATATTTGAGTTTAAAATTTTAAAATGGCCGCCATTTTGAAAATACACATTGGAAAAAAAATAATTTTTTTACTGAAAATGGGTATTGTTATAGTGAAGGTTCATTCCAAATATTAACTTAATACAATGATCCATTACGGAAATAAAAATTATTTAGTGTAAAAAACAAAATGGCGGCTAGCGGGTTAACGAAGCATTTTAGGACATATGTTTATAGGAATTTTTTTGCTTATTTTGACGTGCGCAATAACCTGGAAAAGTTTGTAAAGGTTGAAGCTGGACACCCTGTATCTGTTAGTGACTACGATTTTGCCATATATCTATGTTATTACGATATGTTTAAATTACAGAAACATTATCTTAACCTTCAAAGATCCGAAGCAACCAACTCTATAGGTACATTCACACTTGGCTAGTAACTAGCTGCGAGTGACAGCTGTATTAAAAAACAATCCAAAAATGCTGCTAGTACTCGCTGGTAAGGTAATTTTACATTCACACTACGCTAGTTGCTAGTTGCTAGTACAAGAAGCGAATGTAAACACGTTTTGTATTATAAACATATGGTTTATGAAAATTAAATTATGGACAGTAAATTAAGTAGACCTACTATTTAAAATATAAAGAATATATTATAAAAACTGTTTTGGTTAAGGACAATATGTGGAAAAATATTTATTATCATGATGCTATACTAATCGTTTTTTTGTCCCATGACCACCGAAAACGAGCGTGGTGGGACGATCGACTTCTCTCATGACTCATACAAAAAATATATTTTCTTTTATGTTTGGGCACACAGTATTACTTCTGCGTCAATGTTATATTGCCACAATTTTATCTAAATTTCTCACAATTTAAATTATTTTACGATAGGCCTAAACGTTAATTTGGTTAGGAGTGTTACGTGCGTCTGACACTGAATTATCCACCCTCTAGGCTGAGCTATCATCGCGCGGTAGGCCTATATACTACTGCTCTTACTGGGCTTCATAGATTTAAAGCATTTTTCTAGGAGCGTCTGACGCTCGATCGATTCCCTTCGAGGCAGTTTTAGACGCTAAGACGACGTATATTCGTAGTGTGCACCTCAAATAAGTAAAAAGGTTGAACATTTTAAAAAATATATCGCAAAATTTTAGTATTTTTGTGAATATAAAAAATTATTTGGGAAGGCATTAATAAATAACTCGTACTCTTTGACTTCATGACTTGAAGCGCCAACTTGTTTAAGAACCTGTGAGCCTTATAAATAAATACTGCGCATATATTATTTGTATGTATATATTTATAATTTTTTACCTGTCATATATAAGCTTATATTTCTTATATAAGCTTCTGTAACTAAACAGTTTTGAAAACACATTACATTTGATAAAGAGAAGGAAATACAAGTAATTAATTAATAAGTACAAATATACAACACAACGCAATTAACTTTTTCACAAATACACTGTGTACGCACATACATTAGTATAAAAAGTTTCTTCTGTCTCTGTGGGAAAATTATACTACGGTTTCTGCTACAGGAAGCCTTCAAATACCGATACCAAACTCAAACTGATTGACAACGTAAAACATTCCAAAAACTTTATTTGCGTCCGTCCGTAAATGCTTAGTTATTAGGTAATAACTTAATAATGTTGCATTCGATCATCTAAACACAGTTAATCTTAATCATTTCTACTATAATTAAATTTAATAAATTTTAGGTACAGTCACACTTAATGGTCATTATTCTTTACAAAACCACTTCGTTAATCGCTGAAAGCACATCTAGTAAAAAGGTCGAAATTGTACTTGGCGGTACTCTAAATAACAAAGAAAACTGTCACCCGTTGTTATATGTATCGAAGTGTAATTTCCAGTTTTGTTTTCGGGGTGATTGCTTTTCTTATTCTTATATCTGATTTCATTAAATTTTTTTAAAGGCACTCACATCTCCTTCTTAAATGAATCAGGATCTTCCACTCTCAGCTCATCAAATATCGTATATTGAGCTCCAAGTTTCTATCTTCGACCAATCCTGGGTCCCACCCACCATCTCCTCTTTCTTCTATACAAATATCTTTCTCACACAACTCGAAAATTGCATTTTTAAGGCTGTATTAATTCTTTTCTTCGAAATGCCTCTGGAAGACATTTAAAAATATTGTTATTCCTTTTTAGGGTTAAACAAAACAATAATATAATTAATATGTCAGCTGATTCATACAGATTACAAATATTATCATACGAGCTAGTGGAAGCTAGCTTGCTGTTGGCTAGTTGCTAGTCAATCCAAAAGTTAATTTTGTAAACAAATGACAACTAGCAGCGAGTAACTAGCCAAGTGTGAATGTACCTTTAGATGTGACATCAAAGGCTTGACACATCAAATGTGTGATGGGTGAATGTTAAATTTCTCTTCCTTCTTTTTTCTTCTCTTCTTTCGGTTCTCAGCTGTCTCAAAATAAAAATTGAAGATCTCTGGGTTTTTTTGCAGTATTTATTTCCGACTATTTTTTGCAATTTTTCCCTTAAGTTGTCTATGTCCGTTTTCTGTGTCGTTTGAATGGGTAATTGTCGTCCTAATGTTGCTAAAGAGTTAATTTCACACGAAAAGAAAACTACGCTTACTAGAGAACTTGCCTAGCTCCTTGAAAGGATAGATGACTCCTTAGTGATTTTCAAACAATATTTCATAACATTGTATATCTATACATATTTAATACGCGACAGGTTTTTTTGTACAAAGAACTCCTCCTACAGTTTTTAACCGGTTTTAATGATTTTGGTGTCGTTGGATAGAGCTCGGCGAGAAGTCGTTTCTAAAGTAAACTGGTGAATTTCCATCCAAACGGAAAGGCCCTACAAGCTCTTAAAGTTTGTTATTTTCCCATTTGATTAACATTGCTTAGGAAATGAATTGATTTTATGGCTGAACAGCTGTAAAGCATAAACAAAGTACAGCAGCGATGTACTGTGAGCGAGAGCATCTATCCATTCATAACAAAGACGTTGTGCTACTGGTTAACGCAATACTGTACCAGCTGACTAAAATAGAAAAATAAAAATATTGAGCTATCTAGAAATGTTTATTGATAAACATCAGTAATTGTGGATACTTTTTAAACTGTTTTAAAACAAAAGAACTTGATGATAATTTTGATTAATGCATAAAGTATATTTAAATAATTATGTTTAACTTATCGATGTAGACTTTAATTTATATTGTGCAATGAAGATACACATTGTTTTATTCAGATTTTATTGAACTTCCTGTCTAAGAATGTTTTCGGAAATCTACTAAAGTGTTTTTAACCATGGAATTATGCGTAAAGCTTTAGACGTTTTTCTTAATGTTGTGCATAATGGTATAATACTGTATGGTTCTTAATACCGTGTATTTTCGATGTTTTACTTTTTCCATTGAAATATGCATTAGTATTTTCTATTCTTTTATTTAGTGACTTATAGTTTACCTATCGGACATACCATGAAGTACCTTTCGTATCATTAAAGTCTGTTGCTTACTACTTTGAATTCCTTTCACCATGCATAAGAAGAATAATGAGAAGAAGACCTAATAATTACAGGAACCCAATATACAACCGTGACCGTTTAAGAAATTGGCGACCAGATAATAATCATGAAATGAACACAGACTCATACAAACAGGCTTTTAGAATGGCAGCCGAAGTTATGCCCTTCACTATCGGAGGAATGGATCAACAAACTGTGTATTTAGAGAGGGTGATGAAGAACGTGTAATCGCTAATTCTAGACAAACAAAGTTGCAAGCTTTTTTTATGCTTAACGAAACAGACCAAGAAGTACAAAACTATTTGTACACTGAAATCCCCCAACATTATGTTTGGAATGACAGCGGAAAAAGGTGGAGCAAGAGACAGAGAGGAAGTGACAAAGTAATCAGCCAAATGTACACAGTAAATCCAAAAACAGAACTATTTCATCTCAGGCTTCTTTTATTACACGTTCGAGGAGTGACAAATTTCAATGATATAAAAACCTATGGTGGAGTGTTGTATGATGCGTTTGAGGAGGCAGCCCATGCTCGGGGGATAGCTACTAATTCAAATGAGTGGCGTGATACACTGAATGAAGCAGCTACATTGCACTTTCCATTTCAAATGAGACAATTTTTTTCTGTCATCTGTGCATTAAACTCTCCTACAAATGCAAACAATCTCTGGGAAGAGTTCAAAGTTCACCTCTGTAAGGACTATCTCGAAGGTTTGGACGAAAATTCTGCATTCAATCGTGGACTCTTAGATATCGATGATATTTTACTAACACACAACACTTCATGTATGAAAATGGAATTACCGACACCATCGAGAATGTTGATATAATGGATAGAGCCATTTTAACACAGAAAAACGAAGATCAACAACAAACACCAACAAAAATCAACAACAAAATTACCTCTATGATTCCCGGTTATGAGAAAGTGTACCTGAGTAATGATAAAATAATAGCTGACGACGAACAGGAAAAAAATCGATATCCGACAGAGTTTTTAAACAGCTTATGCATTAGTGGACTGCCACCTCATCGGCTTTTATTAAAAGAAAATTCTATAGTAGTTATCTTGATAAAAAATCTGGACATATCAAGGGGACTAATTAATGGGACCCGGTTAAAAGTAAGGCGCCTTTACAACAGTACAATTGATTGTGAAGTGTTAACTGGTGCTTCATGTAGAAACAGAATCCTGATCCCGAAAGTAAATTTAACTGCCTCTAATAAAGTACTGCCATTTTGTCTGGAAAGAACACAGTTCCCTGTGATTCCCGCGTTTGCAATGACGTTTAATAAGGCACAGGGTCAGTAGATTGCAAAAGCGGGAATTTACCTTCCTCGGCCCGTGTTTTCTCACTGTCAATTGTACATGGCTGCAAGCCGGGCTAAATCATTTGACGGATTAAGAGTATTTGCTGAAGATACAAAAAACCAAGGTCATCTTGCTAAAGACAATAAAGTTTACACAAGAAATATCGTTTACAAAGAGTTGTTGCAATGAACGAACCATAGTATTGTTGTTCCATGGTATAGTGTGTATGAAAGTAGTTTTTGAATAAAATAAAAAAAACAGTACAATAAGGAGTTTAAATTTATTATTAACATCCTAATTAAATTGCTCGATTTCGAGCAACGGGTACACTAGTATACATTGTTATGAAACCATATGTTAGCATTAAAACCGTAAACGGTTTTAATGCTACAGTTTAAACCACTTCTCTACTAACAACAATTAAAATTAATTCTAAGGTAATTAATTGAGACCTTCAATTTGATGTATCACAATTTTCTTCAATTTTAGATCAACCTAAAGCTATGTATACAACTCCTCATGGATACCCGCATTGAGGTAAATGGTAAAGGCTTTCAAAGCTATTTTTTAGTTATATAATTATACAAAGTCCATCTTGAAACAAATTTCATTAAATTATATTCTTATTCGTCTGTATTATTACAATATGCTTAAAATTATTGTTGCATTACTTTTTAAACTAAAAAAGAACCGACACAACACAACCAACTGTATGATGTGACATCAAAGGCTTGTCAAAAGCTTGGACTGCTTCTCAACTATATTTTAAGAACAGACGTTGCCATTGTTCTAGGAGATTAATTATTTAAAACTTTCACATTGATTCACTACCGTAACACAAATATTAACTTATATTTTAATAGTGAAGTATGTTTTGTGTATCTGAATTAGCGGAAGTCAATTACACTGAAAATTTCATCAAATGCGTTCTGTGTAGTGTTGAACCTTGTTTAAAAATAGTTGTATCGCTGTATTTCTATGTTATCTCTAACATTTGTTAAAAATGGTTAGATTGTATATATATGTATAATCACACAATGATCCAAAACAGTTTTAGAACAGCAAACACTGGTCTGAAAATGTAAGTATAATAAATAAATAAATAAATAAATAAATAAAAATAAATGGCTATTGTGGTGTATTGACATATGGACGGAGGTATGTGATAAATTTAAGAATAAAGATGGACGTTTCATGTGTATTTCATTCAAATATAACTCCCATAGTATCTGAGCTTGTTTGATACAAAGTGACTTAAAGTGATAAGATATCCATATGTCAAGTGTACCTCAACTTGTTTTCAGTTGAGAAATTGGCTAGCCCAAAATTAGTCCTCAATTAGAGAATAAATATGGAAATTAACTAAAAATAAAATTATTTTAAAATGTATAATGTAAAATAACATTTAATAAAGGATGATGAACCGCAAATTACTGTTTCATGCGTTAAAGGTTGAACTGTGAAATAAATCTCGGAGAGTTATGGCGGGAAGTGCGCGATGTCTGGGAGTCGCAGAATTCTGGTTACACCTTCAGAATGAGTTACTGCTGATGAAAATTACCGTATCTGGTGAAAAATGGTTGATAATGAATGATACTTCATGTCACAGAATTCGTCATGAAGATTATTTATCATACGATTTCCAAGGGAGAGGAGAGGGAGGAAATACATTAGAGTTTATGTAGTTAAGACTAATTTCTTTCTTAAGGAGAGTTTGGATAATATATCCAAAATGATCAATTCCAACTATAAACTAGTATTAAGTAGTTTTAAGCCAAGATGTTCAACAACAAGCACTAAAATCATCTGATCCAAAAGTTGTAAATTACCGAACGTAAAGTAAGCAGTTATTTAACTAGTCTTTAAAATACATTTGATACAAAAGTGTCCATTACCCTTAGTTTTTCTCCCTCTTTGATCATATTTAACTTTGTGATTCATTAGCTACAAATTAAGAGTTGGTGTAAAGTCTCCTTGTTCTCCTCGATCTCCTTGTCAGTGCAGAGATCGATTTTCAAACATGACTTGTAATATAACACTTAAACAATTGTTTTGTCGTAGTTTATTTTCAACAATTCTTTATTAAGATATCAGGTAGGCCTAATGAATGGTAAGATTGATATGATTAATGATATTAATTTATTTACTCTTATAGAATTTTTTCATACAACAATTTCATATTGTAAATATATTAACTTTTAGTCTATTTTCACTATGGCTATACATATTTTGCTTAATTTGCTTACATTGAAATTATAAATTTTCAGAGGTGACAACGATAATAGGAAAACCCACTTTTATAGCTTGGGTGAAGGTCATACCGTAATCTATATTCAAGGTAAGTTCGTATACTTATAATATTTACCGATTTTTCTAGTTTCTTTGAAAGAAAACATTTTTGATTAACTTGCAGGTTTAAATTAAAAGATTTGGGCCACTCTAAACTGTTAACGAACTATAAAGTAAGGTTTTTCACCAGATATTAATAATTTTCTCTGTGATCTCGTATAGGCCTACTTCATTCCGTCCTTGGGTGAAGAAAAATTCAATACCCAAAAGTTATAACAACACCATATCAATTTTTTAAAATAAACTATATTTGCTTTATTCATTGACAATCAATCTCTTGTTTTATGTAAAAACCCTTTTTTCATGTTAACAATAATCAAGTTTGATCTTTCTAGAATGGTTAAAAATTCATCAAGATTTTCCAGGATAAGTAAATACTTCACTACTCAATACTCATGTTTAACTTATGAAAGGGACATAAAAAAATCACAGAACAAGTGACTTTTAACTAAAAAATGGAAGAAAATTGGTTTTTATAGGAAAAAAAACACCTCATTTACAATTATTGAAATACAATACTCTTTTTGTGTACATTGATTGTGTCGATTAAATAATTATACAGCACTTGTTATTTATTCTAAGTTATTTTTTGTCCAAGCAAATAAGTCACCAGGTTTAACCTCTGAAATACTACACCCTGAGATTCAGTGATATTACGAATTAATGCAATAGAAGTGCATAAACCAGTTAAACTGTAAGGGAAAATATTTTTCTACCGTCATGGTCAAATGGCTAACAACTATTTAAAATAGAAAAAATACTGATCAACTTACAATGTTAATTATGAACCATGTATATTGCCACCTCCTAATATGTCTGTTCGGATGGTGTGACATGACGGACTGCGACCGTCTATTGAGATGTTGTATGAAGTGACAAGCCAGCTGGGGCATGTGATTGGACAACAAAGGCCAACAACACACAAGTCTAGCAGACTGACACGAACCTTATGCTACTTTACTGTCTTTGAGAGAGCCAGACAAAAATAAATTTAATCACAAATATAATGTTTACATTACAACTAACTCGAGTACACAATATATTAACAATCAATTGATTCATTGAAGGAATCTTATTAGTGTACAAAATATATAAAGTGTTTGAAATTAGCCATTTATTGATATCTAAAAAGCTTTCCAAATATAAGTATATACGAGGTGGAACGTGCAAAAATTGCGCATTTTATGTTTTTGTATGAGTGAAACTCAACTAGAGTACGTGAATGTTGATTATGAAGTGAGAGATCTATTTTTCTTTACTATCTGCCTTTTAAAATTCATCTGAAGGTAATCAGCTGTTAAATTACAGTTCGCATTAAAGAACTTGCAATAAAACTTGATCAACATTTTAAAGCGCCCTCTAGAAATAAATCAAAGGCGAGGGGGGCGAAGCCGGAAACTATATGACCTGTTTAATTAAGATTCGTCACTGCGCTATATCCTAAGCTTTAAAATGACACCTCAATCTTAAAAATATGCTCAGTAGGTCGAGAGAAAAAGGGACGTAACAGACGAACCTTTATAGAAATAAGCAGATAGATAATATTCCAACACTAAAAAATAAACTTATTTCAAATCTAAATTTTATTTCATGGGTTCATATGGATAATTATTATAATTCACGCCGTATTACCAGGTATTCCTGATAACTCCAATTATATATCATGGACACCATATTTTATTAAAATTTAAAACTTTTCAGACATAACCATGACAAGTAAAATGACCTAGAAGCCTAGAGGTACAACTGAAGGTAAATGCACACCCTCATTTAGTATTGCCCTCATTCTGTAACAGCATCAACTATTATTATTGATTTATTTAATTCTTCTAAATCCATATCTCATCATCATCCGACTCATCACTCATGGTGGTCATACTGGTCATGACTCATCACTCGTTGCCCATGCACGTGTTTTCCGCTTTAAATACTGGCCAGGTTTTCGTTGTTTGTTCGTTTTAAATGTACTGTGTCCGTGTTGTGTTGTGTTTCCTGTTAATTGTAATAAACTGACGACTTCACCATGAAGGATTAATGTGAACTTGTAGCTGCAAACACTTGATGATGGGTCAAAACGACCCGAAACCGTGGTAGTGAAAACTAAAGCCTCCGGATCACTAGACAAGCAGGTATCGCAAACCGTTCTTTTTGCTTAAGTACGTGATCCAGTGGCTAATCCATAATGAACATAAATTAGCTTAAACAATATTAACATTAAAAATATATAAAACCGTTTTTGTGAGAAAAAAAATTAGGAACTGTGACAAAACACGCTTTTAATTGTCATTCCTATTTTTTTTAACAGTAACTCTCTTTCAAAGAGAGTTACTGAAAAAGAGTTTACTCTTTCAAAGAGAGTAACCTTTTCAGTTAGAAATGGAAATTTGCTTATAAAATTACTTGAAAAACCTTTCAGATTATTTTCATTAAATGGTTGTCAAACTTGCAATAAAGCCTTTTTTCTGTGCAAATTTTGTAAATTTTAATTTTGCTTTTCTAGCGAAGTTAAACAATCTTATACATTATGTTTCAGATTGTGACGAAAACAAGCACTCCGCACCATCTGTTGGAGCGCCTCGGAAACATTGCACTACATTACCGTCAGTAGCGTCGGTAAAGTAGTATCGTGTGGTTACTTCAAGTCTCCTTTACTCTGTGAAACAGACCTTCTCTTGTGATTACTTTTTGTTATTTGCAAATTATATCAAATTTTAACCCCAATTTTTAACTTTTACAGTACTTAAAACAATTCTAAACTCTTAATTAATTGGGCGAAACATATATTTCTATTTTATATAGAGTAATTAACCTTCCTATAAAGAGGTTATAAACATTATTCATCACTTATGAATGTAAATTTATTTAATTATAATAGGCCTACAATATTTATTGTTACTATTAGGGTCTTCCTCAATGACAGTAGTGTGGTTTTGCCGGTGCTGGGACAAGTCAAGGTCATGCGGTTCGAACTGGCAGGTGTGGGTAGTAATTGGGGGGTGGGGGTGACAGTGATGGATGGGTTTGGGAAGTGGGTCAAGGTCATTCGGAGGGAGTTTTAAAAAAGTGGGAGCCGCAGGGGCTCGGTGGGGAGGGGGGTGGGGCGGCGCCGGGCCGCGGGAGGTTTTCGTTTATTTTTAAAATTAAATCAAAGTCGTGTTCTTGTGCAGAGAGGTGTTGGAGTGTTGTCCACCGGTGAGGGAGTGGTAGACGCCGAAGGTGGTGGCGAAGAGAAGGTAGACGCACAACATGCACAGTACGCATTTGAACAGTTGCAGCAGGCGAACCATCCCTTGTTGATTTTCCGTTTCCAATTGCAGCCTGTTGATCTCTAGTTTGAGTCTGTCCTCTTCCAATTGTGTTTTAAGTGAAAAATCATCCATCATGTTTGTGTGCTTGTTTTAATTTCTGTAGGTGAAACGGGAGCGGTGTTGACGGTCGGAAAGTTTTGCGATGAAATGAGAAACGAAGATGAGGACAGGGCATATTTACTGGAAAGTGGTGGGGGGTTAAAAAAAAACAGTTGTGTGTCCGATCAAACGTCGTCGTCAGCTGTCGGTGTAGTTTTGGAGGATGCAGGAGTGAGTTTTAGCAAACTATCTTCATCTTCAGTCTCAACTCTATCGCATGTTGGACAACCGTAAGCAAGTTCCAAATTCATAGTGATGCAGTGGAATTTGTCTATAATATCTTCTAAAGTTTCCATTATATCTTTTAAATCATGTCTTGTTCTAATTACAAAAGTAGATTTCATTAGTGCTAGCGGATCGTTGTTCATCGTACGGGAGTCGGGAAACAAATGGCGAGCGTCAGTCAGCGGCTCGCTTATATGCGGGCAAGGGCGGTGGAGGGGGAAGTGGAGGGGTGGTGGCATGGTGGGGAAGTGGAGGGGTGGTGGCGTGGTGGGGGAAGTGGAGGGGTGGTGGCGTGGTGGGGGAAGGGTGATATACCCCCATGCGAATCGTTGGCCAGCGCATTTCGCAGCAAAATGCCGTTCGGGTAGGTAGTAGGAGGTGTACTAAGATAACCATTAGTTGTATTTTTAAGTTAGGAATACTAATAATGTTTGTAAATTAAATATTAAATTTATATTTAACCAGAGCTTGCATTTCTTGTTCCTCGTCGTTTAATTCAACAATTTTAACACCATTAGTTGTCTGTTCCTCTTCCTCTGCACTTTGCGACGATGAAGACATGGAGGTGGCAGAAGATGATGATGAGGATGAAAATATTTTGGTAGGATTGACGTATTGCACTGTGATGTTGATCCATCTTAAAGGATAGTTATCAATGAGTGTGAGTAAGTTTTGGAATAGTTCTTCCATCTCTTCTCTGTCGGTAATTAAATGTTGAAAGGAAATGAATTTATCATCCATGTTGTTCTCAGTGCGAGTAATGAAATAAGAATGAGAAGCGTATCGAATGATCCGAAGAATATATGTTGTAAAAAATAAGTGGTGGGGGTAATCTCAAGGTCAATCAAATAGAGTTTTAAAAAAGGGCTGCAGTCAGTGACTACAGCTATACATCTGAAGCTTCAACAGGATCAGTAGACCAATCTGATCTGTACTTGCACGCACTTATGATGCATGTACAAAAGTCGTCTTTATAATATGCATTGCACTCTCGACAATTGACAAGTTTTTCCGGATGAAATTTGATACACCTCTGGGGACAGCAAGTGTGGAAGTATCGTGATTTATAAATCTTGATGGTTCGCAATTCCGGTGGCGGTAGTTGCTTTGTCTTGCATTTGCAGTAACAGGATCCGAAGAATTCACACTTTGTACAAGCTAATCCGTCTACCATCCATCTTCCTAAATCGGTGCATTTTTGTTCACAACAGTAGCGCGGTGCGTCCTCGTTTTTCTTCTCTTCCATGTTGGCGCTTCTAAGTGTTGGCAAGAAATGAAGTTGTATAGTGTAGGATAGCGTGTTTTATAGACTAGGAAAAGTGGTGGGGGTAATCTCAAGGTCATCCAAATGGAGTTTTAAAAAAGATCATCTTACAAGTGTAAGATGTATTTATTTAAGATACTGAGTTTTCATTTTCTTTTTCTTTCTTTACATCTTGTTTGTATTTTTCTTTTTCTTCTTTAGCCATGGCGATGAGATCTTTAGTGGAGAGTGGATGTACTTCAGGAAATTTTAGAATTAATTTTGGTTGGAATCCCTCTTTAGTCAATACTTGAAGATCGGACGTCATTTGTTCTACACTTTGATAGTCTTTTCCGTAGATTTTTCCATTGAATTCAATCATCATTCTGTACAACATGGTATTAGTAGTTGTTTTCGCTGCGTCAGTTGGAGAGCAAATGATGATTCTGTTAGGTTACACGGTCCTTTTATAGATGCTACAGCGACCACTTGATATTATTTAACATTAGTAATATTTCTGGAACTTAACATTACTTTGAGTAGATGGTGTTGTAGTTGAAGGTTGTGTGGAAACGAATACTTCTTCGTTGCAGAACTTCTGTTTAGGAAACATCCTCATGTTGTTAGCGTAAACATCAATATTTAAACGATAACCACCGGCAAGTAACACTCGCAGTTCATTAATAAAATCGTCGAATTCTTCAAAAGTTGTAATGGTGGTGGTATCATATGATGCACACTTAACCTTAAGAGACATGTTGTTATTCGTAATAACTGGAGAGCCAACAGAGATGTGTACAGCACGAAAGGTAGTCGTAGACTGATGAGATCCTCAAGAAAATTACGGCCTTTATATACCCTCGAAACTAGGTCAAGGTCATCCAAACGTGTTTTTAAAAAAAGCAACATATCGATAGTGCAGAAACACTATCGATATGTTGCCTTTTCTTATTATTTTTTTTCATTTTTATTTTTTATTTATTTAAAATCAGTTACACACATGTACAACAGTATATATAAACTACAGACTAGTTGCTAGTAGGCATAACATGAAGTGTAAGTTCAGTAGAGTTGGTTCCACTAGGACCGTGGGATGCCAAATAGAGTGCGCCGGGGTGAATCAGTCGTAAATCTTCATTCTGCAGCAGTTGAACGAAGCGTTTGGGAAGAAATACTTGAAATTTCGGTTCATCACCAGGTGTGTAGGGTGCTTCACTCAATGTGCAATTGATGGCGTCTCCAACTGATGTTTCCATCTTCTTAATAGTGTGAATAATGTAATGTTTTTCTTCTTTCAATTCTGAACATTTCTTAGTCGGTAGTATTGTAGATTTAGAATGTTTGTTGAATTGATCAACAAGCGACTGTAGAAAAGTTTGCGATGCCATTATTTTTTCTTACTATTGTTCGTCTTCTTCTTCTTGTGCTTGCGCGTCAGAGGTGTTGACTCCTCGGAGGTTAGAGTAATACTCATGCATTGTCATAGTGCCGCTCTCGCTTTTATACCCATCGCTTCCCCCACCACTTTGCTGGAGATAGACATTCAAACGATATGCGTTCTTTAAAGCACATTGAGACTGCCGATGTTTAAAGTTTTTAGATGCAATACAGATGTTAGCAAAGTAGCAATAAAAATCTTTCTCCATTTGCACATTTATCACTTCATGGTTTGTATATGCTTGTATCCAATTTGCTTTTTCCAATCCTCTTGTAAAAATAGTTTTGAACTCTTTGCAGAAATGATTCATAATGTGTGGCATCATATTGTAGGTTATAAAACCTTCATCCCATGTTAGATTATGAAAATGTTTCATCAACCATTTGTTTGTTACTTTAGCTTTGGTTGTTAATCTGTTGAACGGCAAAGGAGGCATGAATAAAAAATGATAAACAACAGATGTTATCATATCTAGTACCACTAACTCTTTAATTATAAAATTTCCATCATTACCACGGAATGCCTGAAACTCTATGATACCTCGCTTTACTTCCATTATTTCCGTCTTCTTAGAGAATGAAACTCGTTTATCCATGATGACGTTCAGTAGACAACTGGTATGTCAATGCGGATTGACAGCCTTTTATACTCCAACATTCTTCTTCTTCTTCTTACTTACAATATTCTTTGTCTGTTTTAATTTGTTGTTGATTGTTGATTGTTGAAACGTGATTCGTTTTCCTTGTTTTCTTGATTTTTTTCTTCATCTAAATTAAAGTTGGTTTGATTGCGGTGTAACTGTCTCCACATCTCTACTTCATGCGGGATCCTATTGAAGATTGAAGTATCTACTGGACCGTATAGGATTGGAACATATGGTTGTCTATCCAATGCATCAGTTAAATAATCTTTGATAATTGTACTTGAGAATATTAGCTGTTTTAAATATCTTGTTATAGGACCAGTAGCACAAGTTAAAGCGTAAAACTCTTCTTTTGTCAAATGTATTTTTATATTATATTTAGTTAAATCTCTAAATCGAACTAGTTGTTGACCACGTTGTTTAACAATATCGATTTCAATATTTGATTCGAATAAACCTAGTTTTGTTTTTCTTCCAAACGTATTGTTACTCAAATAGCATTCCAAAAGATGTATATGTTTCATAAAAGATTCCCAAGAAGATTCAGTGAAGGTTACCATTTTAGATCCGTGATTCAAAATAACAGTTGGAGAGTAATCCAATGATTTCATTACTCCAGCAGACACAGTCTTTGTCATACAAGAAGAAATAGGATAAAATATTCTAAGAAATACCTCCATTAAGATGTTGGTAGAAATGTTATCTTCAATTTTCCTTTTCTTCGTTTCTTTTTCAACTTCCTCTTCGTCTGTTTTCTTATGTTTAAACTTGAGGAACTCTTCCATTTCCTGTTCAACTTGTCTTTCTATATCCAAACTATTGTCAGCCATAAGAGGTGTAGTTTCTTCATTAGCACTTGATGTAGCAGAACTCATCTTGCGGACGATGTTACCCATACGACAAACAAAGATGAAATGAATTTCCAGCTCTTCTTTCTCGCTTTTATACTCGCAGATGACCTAGATATTGTTGATCTTTTGTAAAAACCTTACAAATCGTGCAGATGTTGTATTAATCTTTTTTAAAGTACATTCTTCACAATTCCTGTCAGCGGTGTGTAAGTAACTATTTTGTCATGTAGAATTAAACAGTATGCTGAAGTTCCATCTGGTATTTTATCTTCAAATTCCATTTCAATTTTTATATCTACACTTGAAGATTTTACAGATTCATTTTGTTTTGAACAATCGATTACAACAATTGGAGCTTTTGAATAAAATTGTTCTGGTGATAGTAGTGGTGTATTTGTCTTACCATAATATGACGATTGAAATCTTGCATACATGTCATATAGAATGGAATAACGTTTTTTGTCAAATGAAACATTTAAACTGTCATATGGAAAGAACTGAGAGTTTAGAAAAACTTTGCAATTCTTTATCTTGCAATGGTCAAATTGACCAGCGTGCGCAGTTATAACATCTTTTCGTTTAGTCTGAAAACCGACTATTATGTACCTTGCTCGTTCTAAATAAGTAGAGGTTTTAACAGTCCATGTTTGTCTTTCTGTTTGAGGCAATATGGGGTATTCATGAAATTCCCAACTTCTAAATGGTATTACAATATCACGGTCAGATTTTAATTTTTTCAATAATAATACTCGATGTTCATCTGCCAATCTGACATGTGGTACTCTCCATACAACTTTATCCAATTGAAGTTGCCATTCCAAATCGGCATCTTTTGTTCCACTTGGCGCTTGTATTACATCCTTATTCGTTGAAGATCTGAGCAGTACCAGTTCTTGCTTTACATTTATTATTATTCTCTTGTAATCTTCTGCGAATCCCAAAAGCAATCGTAAAGGCACATTAAAATCAAAGTAACCTTTTGAATTAGGAGTAATAGTGTCTTTATCAGGAGTCACCCATCCAGCCGAGATTAAAGAATTCTTTTCATGGGGTGTTATTGAAGTCAATCCTTTCAAAGTTGTTGATATACCAACTTTTTTTGTTGAATCAACTGTTACTCCAGATATCTCATATCTAATTTCATCAAACAGATATGCCATAGGGTTATTTATAAAAGGAACAGTTGAACCAGATTTTCCATCCAATGTTGTTACTCTTCCTTCGATATATAAATAACTTTCACATGGTAATGTGTAGATATCTTGTTGTTGAATGGGAATCCTTATTTCATCATTATTATTTAATTTTGATGAAGTGTAAGGGTTGTGAGTGTGATATTCCTTCTCCCATAGGGTTTCGTCGAATGTCGGTCCTTGCGCTATATCCAGTATATCCATGGTTGGCAAGTTTTAGCCCGATCTTCTGTAGGAAGCGTATGTTGTCCGGTGTTAACTCGTCGAATGTTGAGGAGCTACTGAGCTCCCGACTCTTCCGTTGTGGTTTAAATGATAATCCCATGTTGAATTTATGTTGCTGCTCTGATATGTAACCGTATAGTTATTGTTTCTCCTCTAAAGTCAACACTAATGCCGTCTTGATCTAATATGTTCAGTACGATGTCTGAAATGAAACTGGTGTTTAACGGTAGGTATATCAGGTTTTGTGGCTTCTCAACTATTTTAAAACCAGGAGCTACTGTGGGGTAAAATGTATGTAATATGTGTTGATTTACTCCATCTCTATATGATCCGTGTATAATATTACACGTTACATCAATACTGTTCACCTTTAATATTGTTACTGTTGTATCGCCAGTATAATCATTTCCAGGAGCTAAAATTCCTTTCTTCTTTGAAAATCCGAGCAAATTGCCGATTGAGTGGTCTAAGCTAAAATCTATATAATACTTTGAAGTTATTTCTGCTTTTAATGTATTATTATTACCTTTTATACAAATGTTTTCTTCTCCAAGTTTCTTTTGTAATACTTGGTTTATATCGTCTATTTCATATGCTCCTGTAGATAATGGAATTATTTTTAATTGTGAATAATTTCCTTTTTCATCTTTACTCTCATAATAATGTAGTAAATTATTTTTTCCTTCTGTAACATTAGGAATTGAATTGTATGTAGTCAAATCCAATAATGCTGCTTCCCATAGTTTGTCCGTAGATAAACGTAATGCTGGGAAAAGTGTACTTTTCAATGTTGACGAATTTCCGCTCAGCGACACTGTATACGATGACATCTTAAAGCTGACTGACGCTCTTCGCTAGGAACTCTAAACATAAATGTCCGCATATTTCTGTATTGCTAGGTTGCTCTCTTTTGTAGTTGTAGAATATATTCTTGGAGTCCCGAAAATAATGTTGAAGTTCTTTTGGTGGCGGTAAATTTCCAAAACTATCAAAGTAGTAAACATTTTCTCCAAGTTTTTTATAACATACCCAATGAGTACCTGGTCCATAATTAGAGTCTAAGTTTACTATTCCAGTTTCATTTTTCCACACTCTATTTGGTAATGTATCTTTCATAAAAACTCCTCTGAAGAATGGTATTCTTAAACATTTCACATATTTTGACAATTGATAGTTTGTTAATGCTTCATTTGGAATTATCAATTTATTCTTCTCATTTAATACACACGGTACGGTCTTAAGTAAAGACCCGATCCGTTTTTTACCATTGACCATATGGATGTTTTCTTGACTTTCCTTTTAGGGTTAGTGCGACGTCTTCTTTTGATGTTCCCGCCCCTTTTTGCAGCTTCTTTTTTACTAGGTTTTCTCCCGCGTCGTCTTCCACCACCAAACTTAGCTTTCGTCTTCATGGCTGTTGTCACTGCCCAAGCTGCTGCTTTTTCCGCAATACTGGCGTCACTTGATTTAACCCTTTGCCAAGCTTTTTCCGCTAGCGCTCTATCCGCTATTGATCTATTTGTTGAATCTGCAAACTTGGAATACGCTATATCGTGTTCTTTGCAAGCTTGATCTAATTTATTAATTCCAGGATCTCCTCTTGCCAAACGTTTTGCCAACTTAGTTCCGGGTCCACAATATTGATAGCCTCCGGGCAGATGAAATTCGTATGGTAAAGCGTCTATTGCTCGATTTAGAACAGCACCAACAGGAATCCGTCTTAGAAGGGATAACGCAGCTGATGTTATACCACGTCCTTTCTTGTCGCTGTCTTGACGATGACTGAGAGGTGCGGTCTTCATTATGTTGTCTTATATAACCAGCGTGTTTACTCCACGAGCTGCTTTACATAAATGAATAACTCGTGCGCAATGTTTTATATTTGAATATTTAATTATTCAAATTAATTATATACTGATTTATGATTCTATTTTTAATCCAAGCTTCTCGTTCATCGGGTTGAATCATCACATGACTCGTTGTACTAGCTATATGATTGTGGGTATCGATAAGTAAGTTTCCCACTATTCTTATTAAACAATCTAAAGTTACAGCATCTTTCGGATGTTGAGGATCGTGTAACTGCATAATACGTTTATCATTACACGTGTAAGCGGTCGAATCACTTTTTGACGTTGTTATGACTTGTCCAATAGTAGCAGCATCATTTAAATCTTCTCCTGGTAAAATATTAATTATTTTCTTCATCTTTGCATCATATTTGGTCCCAAAGTGTTTATCCCAAGTTATTGTTTGTCTCAATGTAACACAATCATCATCTTCATAACCAGGATAAATATTTTTTATTCTTCTATTACGACCATCGTATGTACCTAATCTACCACCACTCGCAATTAATGTTTGTACCATCAAAGGTACATCCGAATCTTTTATACCAAATCTTCCATTTGTTATTGTTTTATGTCCTGCATCCCATTCATCATTTTTTCCTTGCATTAAATCAAACTTTTCATTTCCATGTATAAATGTATCTCCTCGCTTTAGCACGGCATCTTCATGTTTTACAAAATTCGATGTTCCCCTTTTTAATTCTTTAGATAGTTGTTCCATAGTAACAGCGTCTTTTGGTTGAGAACCGAACTTTACATTTGACAACACTTTCCCATGACAATCGATTTCATCACCATCTTGTAAAATACAGTTGTCCTTGATGTATTTCAGGTTTACAGCATCGCCGTCTTCCTTTGGGTATCCAATGTCATTTATAATAAATTTATAAAAAGAAAATCCGTGTTGAGTCTTTTCCGGTATAATAGAATGTAAATATTCTTTATTAACTGAATCTTTATCATTTTTTGGATTTGCCACGTTGGTTATTCTATGATTCCCAGCATCATATGTCTGTCCATCTTTTAAATTATTACCCCATTGCAATTTTAAAGTATTTAAAAGTTCAGATGATAAATACTCTTTAGTAATTGCATCAGAACTGTCAGTTGGTTTACCAACATTAATTATTCTATGTGATTTAACATCATAAGTATTCTTGTTTAATTTCAATGATGTTGAAGTTGCTTCTTTTACTGTTTTAAAATTTGCTCCATCTGTATCTTCTTCTGGGTCTTTAACAAATTTTAGACGTTTGTTACTCATATCATAGTCACCTTCAGGTGTTTGCGGCAATCCACTTCTTTTTCTGTTTTCTCCTCCTTGTACTCCTACCCCGGAGTACCGTCCGAACTTGTCAACGCTCATGATTGAACTGATCCACTGTATGCTCACTGCTCTCTTATATATCCGTGATGATTTATACAATTATTCCACGATTTCGAAGTTCGTCAACTAAAGCCACCCATTCATTATTTAAACCTGTATGACCAGCTTCCATGGCTTCATGTAATAGTCTCATTCTATCAACCAATTTGTTTATATCATTATAGTAAATCACATTTGTATTATATAGGTTTTTCATTAAACCTTTACCAGATGTTGGAGTTTCTCCTTTTTTCTTTTTACCATATTCATCAATAAGTGATAAGTCCATAAGTGATAATGACTTCCTCTTAAGCGGTTTTTTCACAGCAGGTGCAGTTCGTAATGTTGGTAGTTTTTTCAGGGGAAACAATCTTTTTATTACAACTGTATATTTAGTTGCGCGTGTTCTATTTATCATTGAATCTTTGGAGTAATTCTTCTTATGAGCATTAGTATTTTGCAAAATTTCTTTAAAAGTATTTAAATCTTGAAGCGTATATCTTATAGGTATATTTTTGAAAATCAGTTCAAATAATCCTTTTGTTCCTTTATATTTATGCTCACCAATAACAATATCATCATCTTCAGTCAAATGTACTTTTGAATCTCCTATTTTTAATTCATTTCCATCAATTCTCGCACCATATACATGTGACTTGTGTAATTTTGGGTTATTTTTTATTTCATGTAACATTTTCATGATATACTTTCTTCCAAGAGGTCCTTGTTGCAATATATCACTACTTAATTTTGTTAGATTTGGAATTGATTGCTCTGCTTCAGGTATATGTTGTTCTTGTTCTTCTTCTTTTTCAACATTTATTTCTGGTTCTTCTTGTCTTGTTTCTTCTTCTTCTTTTTGAGAAACTTCACTATCACTTGTGTAAGAATCATCATCATCTTCTTCCTTTTTCAAACTCTTTACTTCAAATTTAGAAACAGGTAGCAAAACATCTCCTTCATAATGAGGTTTACCAATAGTTTTTGTTATCTGTTTTAATGGTTCTGTAATAGGCTTAAATGTAGTCTCCAGGAATTCTTCTCTTTCATTCAAACCCATTCTTAATGCTCGATTTTTAAGTCTAATTGAGTCACTCAGTGATTTTATTTCTTTTAATAGTTTTTCTTGGTTCACCATGTTTACGCTGTGAAGACCAATCTATTACTAAACGTATCATCAATCGTTCAATGGATTAATACAAATTTATCCAACCCTATACGATATCTTCCATTTTTTATAGCTTCTTCTTTCATAATAACAAGAAATCCATATTTTTCAGCCCATGCTTTGCCACACATTTCTTTAAATTTATCAAATGACATGTCTGCATTTACATGATCATTATATATGTGCTTTAAATTTGTTTCATCCTGCTTGAAGATAATAAGTAGATTTGCATTATCTCTTATTAATTGTTTTGGAATTTTACTGTAAGTTTGACCAATATAAATGCTATCAATATTGTAATGTCTTCCCATGGCGAAATAACTTCTAATAGTGTCGTGATTTTCACAAGATACATCATCAAATATAAATATAGAAAATGGTTTAGCCTCATTTGGCTCCATTATAGTTTCACTAGCATTAAACTTGTAAAAATTAACTTCAGGCACACTTGCGAGTACCTTATCCAATAATTGATATTTGGGTTGTTGCAAAGATTTGGAAAAGATGTAAATGTTGTTGAAACGTAATCCTTTAGGATTTGTTATTAAATTAAAAACCACATTCGTCTTTCCACAATTTGACGGTCCAGTTATTAAACATCTTATTGTGTTTGGCAGTAGTTCACCATGTTTTCCATGATTTAACTTGTCGTTGTCAACTGTTAATTCATCAATATTATTAATAAAAAATCGATCCTTTTGTTGCACAATCTCCATCTTGTGTAAAGGTTAAACACGTAATGAGTTCACAAATTACTACACCAAGTCTTTTGTAGGGATCCAAGAGTCTTCACTTTTATCAAATCCCAACCAACGTACTTTAACCTTATCCTTTTTTCTTTGTAAAATTTTTTCAACAAGATATACATCGCCGACTGATGATTTTAACAACTCGTGTCCGTAGAATCCACCTTCGAGTAATTCACCCTTGTTGTCCTTTAAGATGTAAGTTTCAGGTATTGTTGGTTGTACTTTATAGATTGTAAACACTTCATTAGTCCAGTTTGGCAGATATCTTTTACTAAATACTCCTTTGTACTTACTTATACGAACTTTATCATCAACTTTAAATGTTTTAGGCTGCATTTTTTCACGTTTAGGAGTTGTATTATTCCTAATACGTTTTAATACCATCTTAGCATTACCGCTATTTACTTGGTTAGGCTTCATACCAATGGTTCGATGATACTTGTTGTTATATTCTTTTATAAGTTGCGGTAAGATATCATACCAAACATATGATCCTCGTTTGGAAAATGTTTTATACATTGCTCCTTTTAATGTTCTATTGAATCTTTCTATTATTGAAGCTTTAACTTCAGAATTTGTAGAATAATGATTTATTTTATACTTCTTCATTAAAGCTGCAAAGTCTTTGTTAAAATACTCTTTCCCATCATCAGTTTGTAGATGTTTGATGTTGAATTTATTTCTTTGTATAGCCGTTTCCATAGCTTTCGTAACACTTTTACCAGTCTTGTCCTTTAGCGGTAAGGCATCAGCCACTTTAGTAAAACAGTCTATAATCGCTAAAATGTATTTGAATCCTTTATTCAACTTACTATGTGGTATCATTTCAATGAGATCGGCTTGGAAAAGATCATTCATTCCTTTTATAACTGTTCTTCTTCTAGGAAATTTTCTTCTTGCCGGCTTATGAAGTTCGTTTACAATTTTATTTTTTAAGTCTTCCATCTTCAGTTGTGTCTTCCACATCGCTTGTAAAGGTACTAATCTCTAGAATGGTTTATCCTCTTTTATATACGGTTAGGATATAGGTCAAGGCCATTTTACGTTTGTGTAAAAAAGAGGGAACATGACATTGGGCTTGTCATGTCCCCTCTTCTTTACGAAAGGAAAAAGGAAGAAGGTAAAGGACGAAGAAAAGGTTTACTGATCAATAGGGATTAGGGAATAGTGGCCGAATGGCAATGTGTTGATGTTATTTTCAAGAATGTGGCGTTTATCATCCTTATAACTTAATGCCCACTTTGTTTGCTTTACACTATACAGTATATGGTTGTAGCTTCTGATGGTGTTAAATGTTGCGGTTGTTTCCACATTTTCAAATAAACATCTTTTATAATGTTCAAACTGCACTTTCTTCTTTAGATATGAAGTCTTGATGCCTTTGGCTTTCTTCACCACTTGATGTTCATCCTTTTCACTGATGTACAGTTGGAATGAGTACAGTTTGGACATTAAAGCGACAACTTCTTCCATTGGTACACCATTTGTTTCGTCTTTAAACTTGCCCAACACCTTTTTATTTCTATCGTAGTCATAGTTGGGATGATCTTTAGGATAATCTGAAAAGTCAAAGTCAGTAGTATATACAAAAGTACGTAGATCTTCATACATGTCTTCTGTTCTTATCCAATAAATGAAAGCATCTGTATCCATATATGCTATCCCGATGTTTTCTCTTCCATAAAACTTCACCATCTTGTTGTAATGAAAGTCATACATGTGGGTTTTAGAAATATCCAAGATAGACATTCCCACATATAGAGGACGATCCATTGTAACTGAGATTTTGTCCATTGTAACAGCTACAAGATTCTCGTTAATAATTACACTTGTTCTAAAGTTTGGTTTTTGTACTAATTTTTGCAATTTCGCCGGATCGCTAACTAATTTTACATCTTTATGTTTTCTTTTGTTTTCCAATGTTTTGCCAAATATTGAATTATTCATTAATTTGAAAAAGTCCTTTTGAAAAGCGGATGTTGCTGCACTCCTTCTTTTTGTGTTGTTGTCGATGTATGGTTTTAACCAACAAGATTGATTGAATTGTATTGCTCTATTGATTCTTATTATTTTTAATCCCATTTCTATTGCTTGCTGTATTGTCCAATAATGAGCTACATATCTCGACTTGTTGGTTAACGTCATCATTAATTTGGGCCATCTACCAGTTGGAGATATTTCCGTCTTTGGCAATAGTGGTAAATCGTAGTGGTGATCATGCAGCTGTTCAGGATATTGAAAGTCGACGTCCAAAATGTATCCAGTATCTCCGTATTAGGGTATGTCCATTATATTGCCGATCGAATCAGGGTTCGCCCACTTGAAATTACCATATGGAAGAGGATTTGACATAGCCCATCCATATAGGTTATTTGCGTCAAAATAACCTAAGAATGTTGTTGGTTGTGATGTATCAAAGTTTGGGAGATATTTGTTGTTAGCTTTTACATGTCTGGTTACACTTTGCGTCAATCCTCCACGAACACCTGACTCTATCATCAAAACCATATCTATATCTGTAATAAGTTCAAGTCTACAGTTTGTTTCTTTCAACATAGCTTGCCATGCTAGTCCAGGCGATGTATAAGAATGAAGTGGGTCCAATCCATATGCTTCAAAACAGGTATCTCTAAATTCTTCCATTATATCACAAAGTAAAGTCACATCTAATTTCACATAAAAGTCGGAATATTCTCCCAATGTTGTCATTCCTAGTTCATTCCACACTTTACAAGCATGTTGATAGTCCTCTTCACTGATGTCCTCTTCATACAACTTACTCTTGAAGGCTTCTCTTGGCGGAAGTGATGTTTCTTCAAATTTTTCCAAACAATCGATGTAATCATAGGGAAAAACACCTTTGCGGAGAACCAAATCCAATTTATCTCTACTTACAATCTTCATTGTTTCTATAAAATTTTCTTTTTTCAAGTTTTCAGTGAGTTTACTTAAGCTAGATGACATAAAACGGTAAGAGTCCAGAAAACGTAACTTCATATTTCCAACCGTTTTACTAAAACTAATAAACTTTTCAGTGGTTTCCGCTATCACATCAATTTTTCCATCATCTCGTCCCAATTCTGGTATAATAAAATGTGAATCATAACCACTTAGGTTATGCAAAATTACGGGTATGAAGTTGCGAATTTGATAGTTAATATTACATCTGTTACATGCGGCACCTCTATAATATCCTGTTAGATGGTCGTGATCACGTACCTTGTGATTTTCCATAGTATATTCATTTTTACATAAATAACAATTGGTTGAATTTTCATATTGAATCTCTTCTTCTTCATCCATGGGTATCATTGGTACAATATCACTGTACATTCTTTGTACATTTTCTGCTATGGCATATAAGCGGTCAAGAAATATTTTTGAAGCACTTTCCCCACGATATATGACAGGTTTTGATGTTAGATCATATTTATTTAAATGATCTTCTGACAGTGTAGATTTAATTAATAAACAAAAACTGTTAGGATCATGTACTTGATACTTAACACTTTTCTTGGCTTCATCATTATTATTTTCAATAGGAACAAGTGTAGATTCAAAATCTGCATATACAACGATAGGGATACGGTACTGATGAGATATCTTCTCAAATTTTAGCTCAGCCTTATCTGGTGATGGTAACATTATTTTGGCTTCATAGTTGTTGTTACATAGCTTCTGATGTTCTTGTAACCATCCACGGTGTGCATTTCTTTCTTCTTTAAAATTAAAACATCGTTTGCAGATTATTTTTTTATGTTCATGTTTGGATAGTTGTTTACTAACAAGCTTTTCAAATTGTTTAATCCATACATAGTGTGACACATCACCATTCGTAATTAGCAATAAATCCGTGTGATCTGCCAGCTCATTCTTTACAACCTTCAGAGGATATACTTTATTTGAACTATCCAAACCAAACACATTGACAGATGTTCCACAGTTTTGTTTTTCAAATTTTGTAATATCCTTCAATGCTACTGGGTACGACAACCCTTGGAAATTGTACCTATATCTTTGGTTCTCATATTCTTGGCTAGGTCTTTCTGCATGTATAGGTGGTACAAATTTTGACGTCATTGCATATCGAAAACATTCTGTATCTTCATTTTTTACATTTATACACGATTTTGTATCCCGTATTTTCTTTGGCAGCTGAATGTAACTGCTGCCCATTAGCCCATATCCATGTTTGTGAACTCTTAAATCCATGCCCTCAATACTAAACAAACTCCAACCTGATCCTCTCCCTTCATGTTCTTGAATTTTAGTTAAAATTTCATCAAAACTCTTTTCAACTATTGACTCAATATTTGAAGTAGCCATAATTGTCTGGTTTTTTGTTATAAATCCTCTGGGTGACATTTCTTCTTCTACATTAATAAACAACGCTTTTAATAATATGCCAAATTTAATAAAGTTTAATCTTTGTAGTTCTTCTTTTATAGTTTTACTGACAATTTTTCTTGCTTCTTTAAGAAACTGCTCTAATTCCAATTTTTCTTCATTTTGAATTTTGTGATGCATTACTACTCTACCTGCTAAAGCAAATACTTTTACACTCGGTATAGCATTAGATGGTCCTGCTAATGGTTCTTCTTCTTGTTCTTCTTCTTTTTCTTCTTCTTGTTCTTCTTCTTGATGTTCTTCTTGTTGTTCTTCTCCATATAGTTTTAAATCTTCATATTTGGTTTCTGTTACATCTTCATTATTATGGGATAACTCTTTGTGTATTTCTAGTAGAATATTATCATGAAAAGTTTCTAAGCAAATTTCACATTGATACATCTTGTTGATGTTTACTCTTTGAAATTTAGCAGCGAAATGAAATGCTTCTCTACTGCTCCCTTTTTATAGCCTCCCAGTTGTAGTGGGGGACGGTAAGATTTTTAGTGAGATGTTAAAAATAGTAGGTTAAGACTAAAGCTGAAAAGTAATGATTAAAGCCTATATTTTTTCTTCCAATTGCAAATACTCCACATATACCTCCGCCCATAGCCATAACAGATCACTGTTACACCAAAATACACCAAAGGTGGGTCTATCATCAACTAAAATTGGAGATGCTATGTTTACTAATCTTTCAATTTCTATCCATGCCATAACTTCAATTACAAACCTTCCTATAAATTTTTATTAAAACAAAATAATTTAATTCTGTCTTTATCACAATATTACTCTTAATTAGAGCTTTCCAATGATGTATCGCTTGCCCTATTCCGGCAAACCGTTCTCAAGTTATAAGAAAATTTGTTAGCACTTGGCTGGCGGGGGGGGGGCGGGGGGGGGGGGCGGGGGGGGGGGGGGCGGGGGGGGGTTATGCATGAGTGAATTGAGGTCAAGGTCACCAAAAAATAATAATGATCCAAGGTGATGGAGGCGGCCAGAACCGTCTCCACCACCCTGTGTTCCTCAAACACTCCCAATCCCAACCCAAAAAGTTACGTCTTGCTAGGGATCCCGATTTTTGGCCCGCACGCACGTGGCGATCCAGTTTGGTAGTCTGTGATACGGGCGGCCAGCCTCGGGCCTGGGCACTGGACTTGACCATTCCAATTTTACAATGGGGACTCTGGAACAGGTAATGCAAGACGCAACTCTAACCTCCCACCCTTAATCTAAACCCACCCAATCATATTTTTGCCTGACCAAAATTAAAAACAAAAATCAAAAACAATAAAAATATGCGCTACCTAAGGCACAACGCGCATGTCCCACCCATATTTAATGAAGTTCAATCGAACTTCTTAAAGTTACATTTAAATATTTAAATTTAATCTACCCATCCTAACAGCTAGCTGTGAAATGTAAAAAATTATTAGTACACAGATAAACAAACACAGACATAGATACACACACACACACACACACACACACACACACACACACACACACACACACACACACACACACACACACACACACACACACACACACACACATACACACACACAGCATAAACCAATACTTAAAATTAAAAACACATTTTTTAAACATAAATAATACCATAACACACCTTAATGCTAACATCGCAATGCGCAAGTTAAACCTTAAAACTAACACATCTTAAGACTAAAACCAAATAACACTTTACATAAAACCATAGACACACACACACACACACACACACAACTAATATTAAATAATAATAGCCTAACAACAAGAGTAACTCAAATATATATCGGCCGCTTATACATTTGAGTTGCCCTCTGAGTTCGGAACAACCATCGCGTCCGACGAATTGTTCCGAACTAACTCAGCAATAGTCGCCAAAGAGGTTCTCGGCTCACAAAGTGGTAGGGGCCTGGAGGGGTTTGAGGGGCGCGGAACTTTCCAGTAAGGTCAGTGGAAAATCCCCAACGGATGTACTTTGTTACATGTGGGTCGCCCCTAACGCAGGTGGAGCCTTGTGCCTCTTAATTAGCATTAGATAACATCTAATTACATCCGCTGACAAGTACATCCGCTGACAGCTACATGCGCAGCTTTCCCCGTCGCGTGCGTGACAGCATAACTATCGCAGTTTGTTATCTGCCCTCTTCCGCCGCTTAATTATAGTCCCAACGGAAATTAATCGCCGGTACACGCAGCCTGTGGGTGGGGGCGGGGGCGGGGGGGGGGGGTCATGCATGAGTAACCATCCGCATGTATATAAACGACGGGAAGCTCGCGCGCATCCCATATAGGGAGCTGACACCCCAACGGTAAACAACCAATCCGTGAGTTCATACCACATAGTACTTTAACACACTATTTATTTTAACATTTTTATTATTTTTACACTATTTCTTAACACTACATCAGTTATTTTATATATCTTAATTTTATTTTCGTGTCGAGTTTTTTTTTTTTAACTAAAATATGCTAATTAACATCGTGTGCAGGAAACTGACACTGATTAATTGCAGGTTCCATTCTTACACACCTGTTTCCTCCTTAATATGCAAATTACTCTCTTACTTTAACAACACTTAAACTCTAACCGCTACTTCTCGGTCATATTAATATAATTAGTGCTACACTACGGGATTTACCTGTGCAATAGTGCACGCTATGTTTCCTGCACGTCTGCAGGTAATACACCTTACAATCATATACTTATTGCTACATTACACAAGACATTTCTTGCACACCTGCAGGTAATACACTTGCTGACCGTCTACTATTATAATTATTGCTACAGTACGAGAGACATTTCTTGCACACCTGCAGCTTATACACTTTACAACCGTTTAATATTAAAATTATTGCTATACTACAATGGTTACCTGTTCAATCACAGTTGTGGTCCCCCCACTTGATTATCCACAGAGCAATACTTGCAATCCTACAACTGAATAATTAATTAACTTCCGCGATCACCAGTACTTTTTTAAACTATCCGTCTCTTCCTCTGACTCTTGTGACCGTAGCCGCAGCCGACTGACAAATAACCGAGCTCTCCCGAACCTCGCTCTTTTATGCGGTTTTCTCGGGGAGGGGGTTGGAGGGGCGTCGCACGTGACTCATCGATCGCATAAAAAGGGGGGTTGCTGCCGCGCGCGCGCCATTTCGGTGGCGGAATCGGTCGGGTGAGGAACTATCCGTAAGTCTCTGGCGCTTTTACAACTAACGCTTGTTACTCTAAAATGTGTTTGCACTTAATATGCTAATTAGTCTCTATATTTATGCACGGGACATTTCCTGCACACCTGCAGGTGATGCACCTTACAACGGTCTACTATTATACTTGTTGCTACAATACAAGATTTACCTGTCCAATTGGCAATTGTGATCCCACTTAGTCGTGCACGGGATATTTCTTGCACATTAGCAGGTCATACACTTTACAACCGTCTAATTTTATAGTTATTGCTACAGTACAAGATTTACCTGTACAATTAACAATTCTATTCCTACTTATTCGTGCACGGAACATTACTTGCAATCCTGCACCTGAATAATTAATTAACTTCTGCGGCTACCAGTACTTTTCTTTGCCTATATGTTTCCCCCTGCTACAACCTTTCGCGGCGCCGCCCGACAAATAACTGAGCTCTCCGAAGTTCTGTTCTTTTATGTCATCCTCTCAGGGGGAGGGGTTGGGGGGGGGGGCACACAACCCCCCATAAAACGGGCATCGGTACCGCGCGCGCGTCATTATAGTGGCGATAGGGCAACAGTGAACAACTATCCGCAAGTCTCTAACACCTAGTCTAACACTTTTTTTTACTTACGCTTTTTTACTCTAACATATGTTTGCACTTATTATGCTAATTAGTCTCTATATATTCAGACACACTCGCGGGCGCCGGTCATATACTCGCCGATTGTCGGAGAGTACACATCTCCCCTCCGTGTATTATCATGGCTTCGCACTCTTTACAACTAAAACTTTTACGCACAAAACATATTTTACAGAAACAATCTAACTCCACAGTTTCTAAACCGCGTACTACATTGGCTAAGCTTAAGAAATACTACAGTTTTCACCCGTTGTACTTTGCAAAACCTGGCCTGTGCAACACTGCATACTGTACTGATACTGTTTTGCACGCTGTCTTAACTGACATGCTGCAGTATCAACATTTCAATCTTGTTACACCTATTGACGACGCTGTCCAATTATTCTTATTCACTATGTTACCGGGTTTATATGATCGTTCTTCCTTGGACACATGTCTCATTCTACTATATCGACTCGCACTGTAAACACCTAGGAGCTCTCCTATCATGCAACTATTATTTTAATTTAATTTTAAAAATAAACGAAAACCTCCCGCGGCCCGGCGCCGCCCCACCCCCCTCCCCACCGAGCCCCTGCGGCTCCCACTTTTTTAAAACTCCCTCCGAATGACCTTGACCCACTTCCCAAACCCATCCATCACTGTCACCCCCACCCCCCAATTACTACCCACACCTGCCAGTTCGAACCGCATGACCTTGACTTGTCCCAGCACCGGCAAAACCACACTACTAATGACATCTTAATATTATTCCATATGTAAAACATAATAAAGCCAAAAATAGGTTTCCCACATTAATCTTGTGGGAAATTAATAGAACCCTGTATCTCGCTTATTTATTGAAATAATTTGATATGTTTCTTCACTAGGTAGGGTTTAACTGATATTTGCTTACAACACCCATATGGCGGCAAACCTACATACTCACACCCATAGGGTTTATGGGAAAAATAAAAAAATTGCCGAATATTGATACAATTTTATATTTACCCTACCTAATCATTATACTTCCTAACAACTCACATTTTCTAACAGTATCCCATGGCAGCAAACCTACATACTCATTCCTATGGTGTGTGGAATAATGCAAAATTTCAAATTCCTCTGGAAATTCACTGAGTACGCAGGTCTGCTGCGAGGGGGGTATTATTGTTAAAAAACAGCGGCTTTTATTGTTTATTGTTTTACGACAAACGGGAACAATCCAAAGCCTACTACTTAAATTACATTGTGAAACCAAATACAAGATTTTTTTGTTTTTCAAAGGATAACTTAAAAATATTGAATGAATAAATAGCCTAATGGAATATTGAATAATAAATAAATGACAAAGAAAAAAATTAGATAATTGATTTGAATAGCAAATCAAACAAACTTGACATATGATCAGTTAAGAACGAGATCGACGACGTGAATTTACACTGAACCAAATAAATAATAATGCCATCCTTATGGCTAAGTGAGAACACCGTCCATGAAACACAGACAGCACCACTAAGACATAACTTTTACCATAGAAATATTAACCAGGTTGGGTTTTCTATGCTTTAATTTTAGGACTTTGGTTTAATTATTATTATTATTATTTTTTGACTGATTGGTTAAATAGAAACTGATAGCTGCAATAATTTTGCAGACATTTGATAGGCCTAATGCTTAGATATTTTTTTAAACAAATATGATTTTATTGACATTAAGATGAAGAAAGAGGGCTTCTTGTGCCGATTAGTAGGAGTAATCTTAGTATCATAGAGAGCGCTTCATTTTAGTCTGTTTTTTCGATGTCAAAATTAATTTCTTTTACATGGAATGTCCAAGCTTCTTCGGTTAAGTATACATTGACGACATGGAAGGAGACGTAGCAAAGTCAAAGGAAAAAGAGAAGAAAAATCAAATTGAATAATTAAATAAATAAATAATAAATCAATTTAACATGGGAAAGAGGAGATAAAAGAGAAAAAGGAATAGAGAAACATCTAAGGGATAAACATTTAAAAATAATGAAAAATTTTAAAGTTAATAAAACAATGATAATTAACCATTTGTGTACAAACAACCTAAATTTATTCTTATTTTTTATTTATTTTATTTTTATTTTGTGTCTAACTGCACCCGTGGCATTTCTTAACATTCTGACGGGGAACGGTCCAAACCCCAGTCTTGTTTCTATCTAACATCGACCAGTTGTTAGAAAGCATCATTAATTAACAGCCCAATTACCAATTGCAATTGGGTCCGGAATCAAACCTTTAAAAGGCTGCGAACTTTGCTCGGATCGAACCTGCAACCTTTGGATCCAACACTTTTTAAAGGAGAGCACTATAACCACTTAGCTACCCAGCCAGTATTCCTTGCAAAGTAAAATGTTTTCAAAGAAATCCTACACTAATCTCTCATTCATACTTGGCTTTAAACTAACTACCTATTGAGTTAGGTCGCCATTTCAGTAAAAGCTATTAAAGGGATTAAGTTATTATTATAAACTAGCTGTTGCCCGTCACGGCTTCGCCCGTGTTGAATTTTATTTTTAATTTCTTTTAAGACCTACGAAATCTTCTTCCTTAAGATATACATTAAGATTAATACATTGAAATAGTGAGAGCGGGACACCTATGAGCAAAGAGGAACGATCATGTCAAATATAAACCCCATAGGCAATAGAGTAATTTTTAAGTCCAGTGCGGGGCGGAGCCCTAAAGCCTTTCAAAAGCTATATTTCCATAACCGTTTCTTGGTGACTTCCTATGAGCAAAGAGGAACATCCATGTCAAATATTAACCTTGTCATAGAGTAATTTTAAGTCCAGTGGGGTGGAGCCCTAAAGGACTTCAAAAGCTATTTTTCTAAAACAGTTTCTCAGTACCTTTGAGTAAAGAGCAATGTCCACGTCAAATTTCAACCCCGTAGGATTTATGGTAACTTAAAGGTTCTGTGGGATGGAGCCCAAAAGGAAATTTGCAAAATCGTTTCCAAGTGAATGCCCATGAGTAAAGAGGAATGTCCATGTCAATTTACAACCCCGTAGGCCATAGAGTAATTTTTAAGTCTTGTGGGGCGTAGCCCTAAATGAATTCAAAAACTATATTTCCAATACAATTTTTTAGTGACTACCTATGAGCAAAGAGGAACATCCATGTCAAATTTCAACCCCGTAGGTTTTTAAGTCCTGAGGGGCGGACCCCTTAAGGAGTTCAAAAACTATATATGCAAATCCGTTTCTTGATACCTTTGAGTAAAGATAAATGTGCTCGTCATATTTTAACCTGTAGGTTCTATGGTAAACTAAAGGTTCTGTGGGGTGGAGCCCTAGAGGAAAATCGCAAAATCCTTTCTTAGTGAATGCCCATGACCAAAGAGGAACATCAATGTCAAATTTAACTCAGTAGGATATAGAGTAATTTTTAAGAACAGTGGGGTGGAGCCCTAAAGGACTTCAAAAACTATATTTTCAAAACTGTATTTGTTCAATTTATATAAAGTAATAGGCCTACATGTAGCAAATCACACCCCATTAGTTTAATAATTTACTTTCATTATCATATCTTTTCAATATTTGTATTTTAACTAACATGTCATTGTTTATAACATTCTTTACTCTTGTTTTGAATATACCTCCATCTCATCTCTCTTTTGAAGGGTCTTTTTAATAGTTAACCTCAGGTCCTTCGAGTATTTTTATTGGTTCCCTTCCAGTATCTAGTATCTTAGTGAATACCTATGAGCAAAGATGACCGTCTATGCCAAAAACTAACCCTGTATGCTCTATAGTAATTTTGAGGTTTTTTGGGGCAGAGCAATGAAGAAAATGTGTAAACCACTTTTTATTGAGCATCCATGACCAAAGAGACTACTCCAAATTTCAATCCCGCAGGCACTATAGTTTATAGATTCGATGTTTCTTTCAATTCGTATTGTAATTGGCAATAATTGTAACATTATATTGAAATTTCGAAGACATGTGGGATGTGGGGTGGAGCTCTGAAGGGATTTTTGTGAAAGCGTTTCTTAGTGAGCACCTATGAGCAAAGAGGAACGTCCATGCCAAAATTCAACCATGTAGGCCCCAAAAGTAATTTTGAAGTCCTGTGGGGCGAAACCCTAAAGATGCTTTACAAAAGCGATTCTTAGTGAGCACCTATGGGCAAAGTGTATCTTCCATTTAAAATTTCAACCTCTTAAGTCATCTGGCTTTTCATATTCGTTGTTTGTTCCCTAGATTCATATTTAAAATTGGCAAGCATAACATTAGACGAAAATTGAAATCTTGTGTGGCTGAGCCCTGATAGAATTTTGCAAAACAGTTTCGTAGTGAGCACGTACATATGAGCAACGAGGAACGTCCACGTCAAATGTCATCATCATAGATCCTATAGTTTTTCAGATTCATTGTTTCCTAGATTCGAACTAAAAATTAGCTATGAATAACATTAGATAGAAATTTTGAAATCCTATGTAGCGGAGCCCTGTTGGAATTTCGCAAAACCGTTTCATATTAAGCATCTATGAGCAAAGAAGAACGCCCATGCCAAATTTTAACATCGAGATTCGCTGTTGCCTTGATTTCTATAAAATATTGGCCATAAGAATAATATTGAATGGAGATTTTGAAGTCCTGTGGAGTAGAGACCTGAAAGAATTATGCAAAACCGTTTCTTAGTGAGCATTTCTTAACACAGAGGAACGTCCATAGCAAATTTCAACCCCCTATACCCTATGGTTATAAAGATTCGATGATACCGAGTGAGTGGTATTTGACAAAGTAGATTAACTAGCCTAACCTAAACTCTAATACATTTTTACACCAGTTAAATTGTTTACAAAGATAAAAAATATTTCATATGGTCATTTCAATCCTTTAAAATGTATTATTTCACCAACAGCTGATAGCTTTGAATCTACAACAGCTAATTACATCAAATCTTTGAAGTCGTGTGGGGCGGAGCCCTGAAGGAATTTCGCAAAACCATTTCTTAGTGAGCACCTATAGGCAAAGAGCAACTACCATTCCAAATTTCAACCCTGTAGGTCCTATAGTTTTGGAGATTCGTATTTTAACTGCTCCATAAGAATAGCATTGTAACGAAATTTTGAAGTCGTGTGGGGCGGAGCCCTGCCGGAATTTCGTAAAACCGTTTCTTAGTGAGCATCAATGGGTAGAAAGGAACGTCTATACCAAATTTTAATCCTGCATGCTCTCTACTTTTGGAGATTCGTTGTTGCTTTGATTTGTATTAAAAATCCCCCATAAGAATAACATTGTGATGAAATTTTGAAGTCGTGTGGGGCGGAGCCCTGACGGAATTTTGCAAAACCGTTTCTTAGTGAGCGTTTTTTAGCAAAGATGAAGGTACATGCCAAGTTTTAACACTCTAGGCCTCATAGTTTTGGAGATACTCTGATACGTGAGTGAGTGGTATTTGACAAATATATAGTAGATACAAAAGATCATTTACGCATGATTTACACTACATCGATCGAGTCGTAATTATTGATATATGGTACAACTTTCCCATATTGACTCCCCGAAATCTACAAAACGCAGTCAGCTGAGCTAAGATGGGTTACGCCGCGCCAGCGCTGCCGCTACTAGGCAACGGATAACCAACCTTACATTCTGCATCGGGTTGCCAAGGCTTGTTTACAAACAACATCACTTGGCATAACACCCCCGAAGTTAACTTTTCTATTGTTTATTTACATTTTTTTTTATTTTAGACCGGATTCATTTTTAAAATTATTTTCCTAAGTATAAATGTGTTGAATAGTCGCCATCATGAGAACGCTGTATTTTTTGGAGCCCGGGCAGAAACTGAACGACACAAAACCTTCGGAGAGAAAACGAGCGTTACTGGTGAGCAAACAGGAATGGGAGAAGTTTGGAGATCACTTGACCAGGAAACAGAGGATGGTCGAGGCTGTGGAGAGGGAAAAGGAGGAGATGGAAATCAGAAAAGCGGTTTCGAAGGAGATGGCAATGACGTGGGACAACACCATAATAGTAAGTATAAACTACTTCAGACGTTCTGTCGGTTTATTATTATATAAGTTCATGTTGTATAGGCTAATGCAATTTTTAATTGTCAGCCAAATAAATTATTATTATTATTATTATTATTATTATTATTCAAAACTACTGAAATGGATTTACAGTGCACGTGGATATTTTTAATAATTTTTCAAGGGGTGGTACCTTAATTAATAAGAATTGTTAATTTTGATTTCAAGTTAAACACGAGAGTTATTTTCTAGTAGGTAAATGTACCCTTCTAATAGTTCACCTCAATACAAAAATTATTTTACTGCTTTTTATGATTATTGTCACCGGCAGTTAATTGTAATCTATATCAAATAATTGCGAATAAGCTCACCAAAGGTCTAAAAAAAAAAAAAAACACACAATTTCCCTTTCCATCCTAAAATTGGTTTCAATCGAAAATCTCTTTTCATTCTAAAATGGCTGAATATACTTTAATTTATACTGTGTGGATTTAATCAGAACTATTAAAATAATTTATCGGTAATCACACAAATTTCACTTACCTATGTACTGTACAAAAATCAAATTTTTACAGAGAAGGGTTCTTAAAGGCGGGAATGTCAGCAAGGATAGTTGAGAGTGTAATAACAGTGTGGTTGGGTTAGGTTAAGTCAGGTTCATTAACATAGATAAGTCAATAATGGTTCATTAGTTTACTCATATTAGAGGGAAAACTACATTAAAATATTTTGTACAGTGTGTCACACTAATTAATTCATCACGCACTCCATACGTCAAGTAGTGACAGTGACAGTGCTAAATGAGCGCTTGATCTTGTACGACCTCTGTGCTCGTGCATCAGACGTATTGTTGTCAAACAAGCCATAAAGAAAAAAACAGAATCAAGCTTGACATATCAATGCCGTGACATAATATGGCATACACTTATTTAAATAGTGCACAATAAAAATGATCCCAGTTTAAGTTTCCTATTGAAAACTTTTTCAAAGTTTTTCAAGTTTTCCACTGTTTCCGTAGTTCATTTTAAATATGAATTCCGCTATAACAACTTACAGAATATCAGGAGACGCCGCATTGAAAATCGAAGAAACCAAATAGCTAACTTGGAAAAAGATAGGAGAAAACGATTTCTGGAAATGAGGAAAGAGGAAGAGAACAACAAAAAGAAGATCATTGAAGAAGCCAGGCGGTTGTTGAGACAGGAAAAAGACAACGCCAAGTCCCTCATTAGCGCCCTTAGATTTTCAGAGGTAATAATTTTGTCCGTATTTATATATAAAGATATTTTATTAAAATAAATTAACACCTTCTTCCATCGAAGCTGCTTACACAAAGTTGCTAATACAAATATTGTTATATACTAAAATAAATTACTAAAACATTTCTTAAATTTACACATTTTCAAATTTCTTCAAAACTTCTTGTATATAAATGGTTCTTTAATATCGCAATAGACAATTTTACTGTGGTTGTTGATATTTCCAATAGAGTTTTCTTTTTTACTTTAAATTTATATGCAAATTCACATAAAAATTTTGATAATGTTCTACGACAACCAATAAATAAACCTATCACCTCAATTGATTTACACTGGTATTTTTCTTTAAAATATTTTATGGTTGGAATATATATGTCTTTTTTCTCTTTATTAACGTTTTCCGGTTGTTCTTCCCCTGTTTCATATATGATTGTTGGGTCAATTATGAATGCTTTATGGTTACCAAAATGACAAAAGAGAGGATGTCGAAATAATAACTAGCTGAAATGATCTGGTTTTAAACAAGTACCAAGTAAATTACTTAATTTATATAGATAAAGACAAACTGAGATAATGTTAACATGATGTTTATTTACAACAGACTGAACAATAATGTTATAAAACAATAACAAAGACCATCAAATCATATTATGATTTAGTTGCTTCATATTTGTAATACAGTAGGCCTACAATATATAAATTAAAAGACATGAATTACTGACAATAATTGATTATTGCACCGCAGGGGCAATATGTGTAACATGGTAACTTTGAAGACATTTGGTGAGGAGCCCCAAGAGTGTTGGGAGGATATCGACAATTTTTCATATAAAAAACTTTCAATCAAGTATATGGTTTTAGAGGTTTTTACTTCTGGGAATGTTTAATTAACTTGTGTTAGTTCTAAATTCGAAACCAAACTGGGTAAAATATATAGAATAACCTCAAGTACAAAAGTGTTAAATAATTTAATTCCCCACCAACAATTTTCTATCAAAGATCAGATCAGATACACCCTTGAGGCCCTCCCTAGACTGCAAAAACTAATGAAGGTACACCAACTTGGCAGCCAACACAGAAATTTTTAATGGTCTATCTTTTTTAAAAGGTTATAAAAAGGGTGATCTATCGTAAATTTTAATGGAGTTTTAACGTCAAGAGCTTTCAGTCAAGTACCGTACCGTTTCTATATGGTTGTGGAGGTTTTTTCTACTGGGAATACTTAAACAACTTGTGTGTAAAGAATATACTATATTCAAAGCCCGCCTTCCATTTATCTATATTTATAAAAGAGGATGTTGTTATATTTATATATGTGATCGATGGACTGAGAAACCACTAGAACATTTGTGATGAAACTTTATACATACATGGAACATTTTATGGAGAAGGTTCATGAGCCATAAGTTTTTGTTAGTATAAAAAAGTTTTATATAGACGAAAAGACTATCATATTTTCAGTGGCGCAGATCAGAATTGTATCATTAGAAGCTTAATAGGTCTTATACATTTAATTATATAATTACAGCTTCTTTAAAAATAACTTTTTAATCTGCTCTAAAATTAAATATTTTACTGCAAATTTTGATTTATTTCAGCATTTAATCATGAACGTTGTTTTTTAACTACACCTGGACAATATTTTTACCCGGATTAGTCGACCATGACTAACATGAACACGACTGGGGGACATGCAAACCCTGCGAACATCTTTTATTAATATATTACTGGACTTCAGATCAATATTGCATGAAGTACTGACATTTTTTTACACATTTTCCTGGCCATAATTTAAATAATAATTAAATGAAAATAGCTTATTATTTCAAATATGTACAAATCTAACAAGTTCTTTAATAAATAAAAAATATTTTATTGATAAAAGATTAGAAAATTTTATGGAATAGGCCTAAATGGCCTGTGCGTAGGAATGTGTTGCTACGTATAATCAATAATAATCAATAATCAATAATCATCGTTTATTGTCATTCAACATTACAAAATGCAATAGACATGGTCAACAATAGGAAAAATGCATCCAAGTAATGAATACTTAATACAATAAATACTTAGCCTAAAATAAATAAATAAGGTACAAAACATATAGGGCCTAATGCAACAAGCAAGATGCTACAATATAGGGCCTAATGCGACAAGCAAGATGATACAATATAGGGCCTAAAGCAAACAAGCAAAATTAATAACATGGGGCCTAATGTAAAAAATCATGTACATTTTTACAGCAAACGTGCAAGAATCTAAGCTAAGGACAATGGTTATACAGCACCAGATTCAAAAAACTCTCTAATGTCATAAAAAGGATTTGCTGTTAACCAGTCATGCAACTTAATTCTAAAATCTTTAAAAGGCAACAGTTTGGTGTCATCATGCAATTTATTAAACATAGTTCTGGGTTTTTTTGTCTCCGAATCACTTGAATTGACTATAAAGGTTTAAGATTACCTGAGTCTGCCAACGTGATCCTTCTGTCTCCTAAAGGTGACGCGTTTCGAGTATTAAATACTCATTTTCAAACCTAACACAAGAACACTTAAGACATCACTCGAACGAGGTCGTCAAAGTTTTTAAAAACACGAACATACAAACATTTATTAAGATTTGACACGGCCGGCTCGCGTGCGCGCACCTGTACTGCATCGTCATGACTGTAGACCAAGCCGTGGTGGTGTCTTGGACATTGCCCTTCTTGGTTCCTTATCAGACAGCTGATTTCGTTTCCTTAACAATGTGTCGAACAGAGCATTAGACTGAAAGTTGAGTTTATCATTTAATAAATCGTCACTATGTTCTATTGTTGCCTTGTAAATTTCGTATTCCTCTAGCGAATTCATATAATTTCCTTTCCCACAATAATGTAGTGGTGTCAGATTAGTTGTAAGATCAGTATAATTATGATTGGTTTCAACGAGATGGGTAGCATATTTTGATTTAAGATAGGAGTTAGGTTTTGGAATGTGTTCTTTAAATCTGGTTTGAAAATTACGACCAGTTTGCCCAATGTAAAATTTCTCACAATCATTGCATGACAGTTTGTAAATTCCAGTTTTTTCTCCTGTGTTTTTATTTATACTATTGTTAGGTTGATTACATAACAGTTTCTGTAGTTTGTTGGAGGTTTTAAATGATATATGTATGTCCTTTTTCTTAAATTCTTTCTCTAAGATGTGCGGTAGAATGTTTCCATACTCTGTTGATATGTAGGTTTTCCGTTCTGTGTTATCTACATTGTTGCTGTTATTTTTCTTTCTATATTGCTTCCTAATTAAATTATCAATGATGGATGGATTGTAACCGTTTGCATGAGCTATATATTTAATGGTATTTACTTCTTTATCATAGTTTTCTTGACTAAGGGGTATTGTTAGAAGGCGATGGATGAAGCTATTGTATGCAGCCATTTTGTGTTTAAAAGGATGGTGTGAAGTAGAATGGATAGTAGTATCAGTCATGGTTGGCTTTCTGTACACATCAAATTCAAATGAGTTGTTGTTTCTAATGAGCGTTACATCTAGAAAATTTAATTTGTTGTCTTGTTCTAATTCCAAAGTGAACTGAAGTTTAGGGTGGATTTGGTTGAGATAATTGTTTAAAAGTTTCAGTTGTCTAGCATTACCATCGTAAAGGATTGCAATATCGTCAACATATCTGTGGAAAAATACGATTTTTTCTTTATATTTATTTTTATCCATCGAACAGCTTAGATTTTATACAGAAAATCCAACCAGTGAATGTGAAACAGAAATACACCTTAGCGTCACTAGATATAGTAAATTTGTATACCAACGTCCCTGTCAAAGACACAATCAAAGTATTAGAAAACAACCTGAAAACGAACTCTAACTTAAATGAAAAGGCCATCATGCAGTTGATAACATTAACAGAAGTAGTTCTACAACAAAACTATTTTAGTTTTAATAATGAATATTATGCCCAAAGTGAAGGACTAGCCATGGGGTCACCCCTATCCGGGATACTAGCCGAGATATATCTCAACCATGTGGAAAATGAGCACCTTTGGTCAGATAAAAATAAATATAAAGAAAAAATCGTATTTTTCCACAGATATGTTGACGATATTGCAATCCTTTACGATGGTAATGCTAGACAACTGAAACTTTTAAACAATTATCTCAACCAAATCCACCCTAAACTTCAGTTCACTTTGGAATTAGAACAAGACAACAAATTAAATTTTCTAGATTTAACGCTCATTAGAAACAACAACTCATTTGAATTTGATGTGTACAGAAAGCCAACCATGACTGATACTACTATCCATTCTACTTCACACCATCCTTTTAAACACAAAATGGCTGCATACAATAGCTTCATTCATCGCCTTCTAACAATACCCCTTAGTCAAGAAAACTATGATAAAGAAGTAAATACCATTAAATATATAGCTCATGCAAACGGTTACAATCCATCCATCATTGATAATTTAATTAGGAAGCAATATAGAAAGAAAAATAACAGCAACAATGTAGATAACACAGAACGGAAAACCTACATATCAACAGAGTATGGAAACATTCTACCGCACATCTTAGAGAAAGAATTTAAGAAAAAGGACATACATATATCATTTAAAACCTCCAACAAACTACAGAAACTGTTATGTAATCAACCTAACAATAGTATAAATAAAAACACAGGAGAAAAAACTGGAATTTACAAACTGTCATGCAATGATTGTGAGAAATTTTACATTGGGCAAACTGGTCGTAATTTTCAAACCAGATTTAAAGAACACATTCCAAAACCTAACTCCTATCTTAAATCAAAATATGCTACCCATCTCGTTGAAACCAATCATAATTATACTGATCTTACAACTAATCTGACACCACTACATTATTGTGGGAAAGGAAATTATATGAATTCGCTAGAGGAATACGAAATTTACAAGGCAACAATAGAACATAGTGACGATTTATTAAATGATAAACTCAACTTTCAGTCTAATGCTCTGTTCGACACATTGTTAAGGAAACGAAATCAGCTGTCTGATAAGGAACCAAGAAGGGCAATGTCCAAGACACCACCACGGCTTGGTCTACAGTCATGACGATGCAGTACAGGTGCGCGCACGCGAGCCGGCCGTGTCAAATCTTAATAAATGTTTGTATGTTCGTGTTTTTAAAAACTTTGACGACCTCGTTCGAGTGATGTTTTAAGTGTTCTTGTGTTAGGTTTGAAAATGAGTATTTAATACTCGAAACGCGTCACCTTTAGGAGACAGAAGGATCACGTTGGCAGACTCAGGTAATCTTAAACCTTTATAGTAATTTATTAAACAACTAGCCGTTGCCCGCCACGGCTTCGCCCGTGATTAAAATTTATTTGATAGGCAATCAAATCTTTTTAAAGAGTAACGAAATGTACTTCCTTAAGAATGACATTTAAACAATGAAGTAGTGTGAGTGGAGCTCTGAAGGAATTTCGCAAAACCTGTTCTTAGTGAGAAAAGGTTTCTTAAATAGAAAAAGCCCTGAGAACATATAAGCAAATAGGATCTACCATGTCAAATTTCAACCCTGTAGGCCTTACAGTCACTTTGAAGTCATGTGGGGCGGAGCCCTAAAGAACATAAAAAACTATATTTGCAAAACTGTTTCTTAGTGAACACCCATTAGCGAAACAGAACGTTTACATTAAATTTCAAACCCTAGGATCTATGGTGGTTTTGAGAATTTGTGGGGAGGAGCTCTATAAGGAAATTTTCAAAATCGTTTCTTAATGATCACCCATGAGCAAAGAGGAACGCCCATGTCAAATTTCAAACCTGTTGGCCCTGGATTAATTTTGAGTCATGTGAGGTGGAGCCCTAAAGAATTTCATAAACTATATTTGCAAAACCATTTCGTAGTGAGCACCTGTTAGCAAAACGGAAGGTCCATGTTAAATTTATACCCCCTAGGATCTATAGTAATTTTGAGGTTCTATGGGGTGGAACCGTAAAGAAAATTTGCAAAATTATTTCTTATATAGTGTCATGTCTAATTTCAACCCCGTGGACCCTAGAGTAATTTTCATGACCTTTGGGGCAGAGCCTTAAGGAAATTCTAAAATTATATTTGCAAAACCTTTTCTTAGTAAGTAACTATGAGCTAAGAGGAACGTCCAATTCAAATTTAAAACCCAGGAGGCCCAAAAGTAATTTTGAAGTCCTATGGGGCAGAGCCCTAAAGAATTTCGAAAACTATATTTGATACAAAACTGTTTCTTAGTGAGCACCCATGAGCAAAGAGAAACGTCCATGTCAAATATCAACCCCTGAGACCGTTTATTAGGAAGCACCCATGAGCAAAAAGAAACGTCCATGTCAAATTTCAACCCTGGAGATCCTAAGTAATTCTGAAGTCCAGTGGGGCGGAGCCCTAAAGTGCTTCAAAACTATATTTGCAAAACAGTTTCTTAATGAGTATGTATGAGCAAAGAGAATCGTCCATGTCAAATTTCAACACAAAGGCTACACAGTAATTGTGATCTTCTGTGGGGCGAAGCCCTAAAGGGGATGTTCAAAGCACTTTTTTTATTGAGCACCTAAGAAAAAAGAGATCTCTCAAAATTTCAACCCCACAGGTATCTTAATTTGTATTTAAATTTGGCCATTGAAATTTGGGAGGGCTGTGGGGCGGAGCCCTGAAAGAATTGCAAAATGATTTTTTAGTGAGCACCTAAGAGGCCAGACGAACCTGCGTTTAAAGTTTCAAGTAAATAATTTTGTAGTTCCTGAGATTTCGTGATGAGTCAGTCAGTAATCTCTCCCCGTCATGTTTAGCTTGTTCGTTGAGCTCATTCGAAGCAATTTTATAATATTCTCTAGTTTTTTCTTACCAATCTTCCCTCAATAATTTAAATTAGAACAGCTGTTCACAAAAATAATATTCCTTAATGTAAACATATGTTCCAATACAAAAATGTTGCTTCCATAAGAATAACATGGTAACTTTGAAGACGTGTGGGGCGGAGCCCCGAAAGAATTCTGCAAAATCGTTTCTTAGTGATCACCTAAATAAAGAGGCAAGACAAAGCTATGTTCAAAGTTTCAAGTAAATCCGTTCGGTAGTTCTTGAGATTTCGTGATGAGTCAGTGAGTGGGATTTCGCTTATATATATATAGATTTCAGACTCAAAATAGGGAAACTTCTCATGCAGACACTTAACCTACTATATGGCACGTGAATAGAAGAATTTTTCCTAGTATTATAAGAGTGAACATCCATTCTAAGAGGTAAAATACTAAGGTTTTTCTTGACATGAAGTAAAGAAACAAAAATATACACATTTATAACTGTCATGACATTAGTTCTGATAAAAAGAGGTTCACAATGTTCATAGAAAGAAGATTTAGTAACAATTCTAATTGTTTTTTTCTGGAGCATAAGAACATTAGTTATATGGCAACTATTTCCCCACAAAATCAGTCCATAGCTTAAAATAGAATGAAAAAAGCGGAATATGCAGACAGAACATAAGATTCAGGTACAATTTTGACTAGATTGCTTAATAAATAAATTACACGGGCAAGCTTATTACAAACAGAATCAACATGTGGATACCAAGTCAGATTTCTATCTATACTTAAACCTAAAATTTTTACATCATGCAATGATTGGTCAATATCGGTTAGGCCTACTTTTTTGTTTTTTGGCATACACCTTATAATCTGAGTTTTATCATGATTTAGAACAAGACCATTGGCTCTAAACCACAAGCTGACCTCGTTGAGAGCCTCCAAAGAAATTGACTTTAATTAATTTAGATCAGTATGAGAGCTAAAAAATGAGGTGTCATGTGCAAACATGACTGTGACTGACCTCAGAACACCATAAGGGAGATCGTTAACACCAACCAAAAATAGCAGGGGCCCCAGAACAGAGCCCTGCGGAACACCAGACCTAACCACAACGTTTTCAGACCTCTTGCCTTCTATCTCAACAAATTGAATTCGTTCGGACAGGTATGACTCAAAAAAAGCACGAGGTATACCACGGATGCCAAAGTGGTCAAGTTTTAAAAGCAAAATGTTGTGATCTATACAATCAAACGCCTTGCTCAGATCAAAAGCAGTGATCTGAGCAATTTGTCTATCCTCAAAGGAGTCTAAAATGAAGAGTCAAGAAGAGAGCCCATGGTATCCGTGGTAGACCTACCATGACGGAAACCAAACTGTGATTTTGAAAAAATTTCAAAAGTTTCAAAGTACTTGCATACCTGTGATTTGATGGCCAGCTCAAATATTTTCCGATTGTTGGGATCAAAGGGATCGGCCGATAATTCTCAATTTTTGACTTGTCTCCTTTTTTGAAGACAGGGATGACTCGAGAAATCTTCTGAGAAGTAGGAAAAATTCCTTCACATAGACATGCGTTGAGGCAGAAAACCAGAGGTACCAATATAACATCAATAATCGTCTTGAAAATGAAATTTGAAAACCCATATACATCTTTACTTTTGGATGACTTCATGCTACCCACCACACTACGAACACTTTCACAGGACACTTGAACCCACTGAAACTCGACATCAGGCCTTGGAGCTCGCTGAAGAAGTTCATTGGCTGATACTGCGGGCTGAGGGATGCGGCTCTTCGCTTTGTTGACAGACTCCACAAAGTAGTCGCAGGCGGCCTGGGCTGACACCTCTAATGACATCTCCTTCTGCTTTAGTCCTGTTGCTCTCTTTATTGTGGCCCATGCAGCTTGGCATTTGTTGTTTGAGTTCTCAATATACTTTTTGTTAGCTTCAAGTTTTGCTTCATTTATTTTAGTTTTATAATAATGCGTACATTGCTTGTATGCATTGTATGGCTAGTCAGATCTAGTAGCCATATAAACAGTCCGATAAGACATAACTGTTTCCTTAAGTTTATGCAGTTCTGGTGAGTACCAAGATATCTTAACATTGAGGTTTTTGTATGGCTTTTTCTTTATTAGTTTGATAGGGCAATGTAGGTCATAGAGTTCTCTTAACTTATTTAAAAACAGGTCAAATTTTTTCTCAGCACTAAGGTGGTCATCATACACCATTGTGTGCCAGTCCACACACCGCAGTTCATTCATGAAAATATCAATACAAGGCTCAGATATATCTCTAATCCAAGTAAACTTAGGACAGACAGGGTTTACCTCATCAGTTGATGTTGAATGTTCAATTTCAATCCTCAACCCTTCGTGGTCAGCAATATTAGGGTACATAACCTCAAATTTAAAAGAATGAGGAGGAATGTCAGTAAACATATTATCCAGACAAGCATTTATACAAGTAGGCTTATCATTAACATAGAAGCAATTAAACTGCTTTAACAAACAAAGTAGTCTTCGTACACTAGGCCTTTGTGACGTCAAACTTGGCATTAACACCACCGCCAATAACAATGGGTGCATTATAGCGACTCAAATATAATAGTAGTTGTTCAAGGTTACATAAAAATCTTCTGCATTACCTGCAGGAGAATGGTAGACACAGACCAGGTAAATCCTAGGCTCTTTGACAAGGACTGCCACACACTCTAAGTCTTTATCAATAGCTACCAATCAGTATTTAACAGTTCACAGCCAACACTAGGAGATGCCCAAATACCAACACCACCACGAATGGAATTTTTTCTGGAGAATGAATTTAGTAGTCTATAACCTTCAATATGCTTGTAGGTTAATTCGCTCTGACTGAGCCAGTGTTCACTTAAACACAAAATGCTAAATTTACCGTATTTGTTAACCCATAGACGGATAGCAAATTTTCTTTCAGTTCAAGTCCTTGGACATTAAGAAACAACATATTAGTCCTAATCACCTTGTTTGTTTTGTTTATATGTTTTTTTTATTATTTTTTTATATACATTTAAGTTAGGTACCTACTTGGAAAGATCCTCAGAGTTTTTATTCCACTTGTTGGCAAGGCCAACAAAAATCTCATAAATTTTTTTAACTGTCTGAAAGTAGTTAAATTCTAAAGGTTGTATTTATTATTATTTAGGTTTTGAGGGAGAGGGAAGAGCAAATCAAATTAGAAAAGAAACTCCAGGAGATTGAAAATGAGAGAGAAAAAGAATACGCGGCTAAATTGAAAGCAGATGCAGAAAACTACAAGCTAGAATTGCAAAAGGAAAGAGAGGAGAAATTTATGAAGATGGCAAAACGCAACAAAGAAGTCCGTAAAGAGTATGTTTTTGTAATTAACTTTGATGTATTGCATCAATCATTTTTTCTCTGAGAATACAAATAATTATTCATTCATTATTACAAATTCAGTTTGTTCAACCATCTGTAAAATTTTTGGCTAACTGTGCAAATTAACGTAAAAAAATCTTACTGTCCATATCTTCCCCTTCAATTAAATATAAATCCCCTCCCGCCAAAAAAAAGAAGAAAAATGCTTGAAATTTATACCATACATTCTCTAATTTCTGATATCTTAGAAAACATCCTGTTATTTTATAAACACCATTATTTTTAATGAAATTAAAAATATGAACAGTAATTGTATAAAAGCTATTAGAAATAAAGTGAAGTTTGATATTTTTATAGGATGGCAGAGCTTACACAGCGAAGAGAAGAATTAGAAAAAATAGAAATAGAACTAGAGATCCAGGACAATATTAGAGTCGTGGAAGAAATGAAAGCTATTGATGAAAATGAAAGGAAAGAGGTAAGTAATTATTAAATAAAAAACTTTCTCCTATAAATTTTATCTGCTGTTATTATATTTGATTACTTGTCTCAAAAGTAACTTTCAATATGAGTAATGAACTATACTTTTGATCAAGATGTGATAAAATTATAAAAAAAAATCTGTAATGTGCTACTGTGAAAAATCTGTTTATTGATTTCATTACTCCTGCATGAATTAGGTATAGGCCTACAACAGCCAATAACAATTTAGACTAGCAAAACTATAATTTTTAAAATATCAATTTTCCTTTGGGAACAATTGAAAGGAAGCTCATTAAAACTGTTGATAAGAGATTTATGCCCTTATTCTTGTATTGAGACTCTTGGCTGTGAGACATACCTGAAGAAAAATTTAGGTAAGTTTTTAAATTCCTTTTGTCATTCTTTTCCTGGTTATGTTATCATGTGGCTTATTAAACATGTGTTCCCAAGTATAAAGTGGACAATTTGTAAGCATGTGAGGCAGAGTTCTGAGGTAAATAACAATTATTTCTTATTGAATTTTTACTCTATGGAACATAGAGTATAAAATTCTTTACGATCGACTTTAAATTTCTCTTAGGCGAATTTTTGACCCCCAAAAGGCTTTTTTATTACTAATTTGATTTCAATGAAATACTCAGGTTAGATTTTAAGTATTTTAAACTAGGTAATAAACTATAATCGAGCAATTATTTTCAAGTATTAAAAAAGCTTATTTTCCGGAAGTTTTGAGACAATTTTAGTTGTTAAGGCTGCATGATTTGACAAATGTAGTTGCTATGATCAGTTTATTTTCCCCCATCGCAGCTGAGTTGTCGCTGTATGCTGAAAACAAAATAACCTTTTCTTGTTTGTATCTGCTCATTAAATAGATCAACACTGATGTTTACTTGTTGAAGTTGTAAATTATACCAAAAGATAGGCATGTTCATGTGGAATGAATTGCTGTCGTACGGAATTATGCGATTAACTAATTTATGGGATAAAACTAATATCTATTTGGGAGAAAGATTTAAATTGAACAACTAATTAGAATGTGTTGTGCCATTGTAGCCTTGATTTTTATTAATTTGCAATCATGGATTTTTAATTGTATTGTTTTTTTGCTCTACAATCTATTTACCTTTAATATTGTAAGCATAATTATTATTAAGTTACTTGCTTGTTTTGAGGTCTTAGCTAAAATCATTATTTGTATGTATTTATTTGTAGGCTAGGCCTAGGATGTACGCCGGTTGACTTCGGACGGTTAGATGACGTTCCACACTTCACATTCGAGGAGATGGAAACCTCCGTTCTCTCCCTTAATAGCAACAAGGCTCCTGACCCGGACGGGATTCCCAGCGAGGCTTTAAAGAAAGTATTTTCAATTAATGCTGACTTGTAGTTGAGAATGTACAACGCCTGTTTGGTAGAAGGGGTGTTTCCGGCTCCCTTTTGGAAAAACGCAAGACTAGTACTGATCAGCAAGGGCAAAGGTGATCCCGAGCTGTCGTCGTCCCACAGGCCTTTCTACACGTTGGACACGGCTGGGAAGCTGTTCGAGAAGCTGATCCGTTCCCGCCTGACCTCTGCCGTGGAAGATGCCGGGGACTCATGCCGACGTCAGTATGGCTTCAGAAAGGGACGGTCAACGATTGACGCTATCACCGAAGTCCATGGAGAGCTGTGAAGAGAGCCGAGAGCCACAACCATTTCTCTCGCTGAGTAGTGCTTCTTGTTACGCTTATGTCAAGAATGCCTTTAACTCGGCGAGGTGGGTCGATATGTTGGATGCGCTTCGCAACACCTTTTGCGTTCTTGCATATCTGTTGCGGCTCATCGAGGATTATCTCTGCTCTCAAAGCCTTATTTACGACACAAGGGACGGAAAGTGGACGATGGAAGTCACTTCTGGTGCCGCGCAAGATTCAATACTCGGCCAGGGTCTCTGGAACGTTGCCTATGACAGCCTCCTGAGGTCGGAGATGCCTGAGGAAACCACTTTGTCGCACGCAACGTTGAGCTGGCCTAACTAAAATTGAACCGAGTCATGCGTGTGGTCAACACATGGATGTCCGATCACGGTCTCTCGCTTGCTCTCCGTAAGACGGAGATTGTGATCCTTACGAAGAAGAGGATAGACACCGTCATTCTGTTCCGAGTGGGAAGGGAGGTGGTCACATCAACTCGTGCTTCTAAGTACTTCGGGATTATGGTGGGCACCAAGTTAAGCTGGAGGGATTAGATATTCCGTACGGCGGACAAGGCCGCTAAGGTAGTCACTTACCTTAGTAGGCTGTGGAAAATGTCGGGGTTCCACGATCCAGTAGAGGACGTCTGTTGATGTCCGCGGTTCAGTTCGTGCTTCTTTATGGAGCAGAGGTGTGGGCAGACGCTCTCGATAAAGAGTAGTACAGGTTGCGACTGGCCCGGGTTCAACGTCCGCCTACCGGACAGTGTCCGAGCCTGTCGTCACCGGAGTTATCCATGTCAAGCTCTTGGCAGGAGAGAGGAAGGCAATTTATCAGAGACAAGGCGAGATTGGCAAGAACAGAAGAGCGCTCCCAAACCTTCCAGCAGTGGCAACACAGCTGGGAGCACGACACTCGAGGACGATGGACTGCGCGACTTATCAAGCACGTTTAACCATGGGTGGAACGGCGGCCAATTCTTGACAATTCATGGCTATTTTCGGTCGTACCTGAACCGGATGGGCAAGACCGGTTCACCGGACTGCATTTATTGCCCGGGCGTTCCCGACGATGCGGAACACACATTCTTCCGCTGACCCCGTTGGGAAGGGTCCCGCCTGAAGGCCACACAATTTTTTGGTGCATTTTCGGTGGACTCGGTCTGCCAAAATATCTTGGAGGATGAGGGCAACTGGGATTGTTTATCACAGTTCGTCCGGGGCATCCTCCTGGAAAAGAAACCCGACCTGGACCGCGAAGTGGCCCAGATCCCTTGATCGAGTGGCTGGATAAGGAGTGAGCCCCACCAGCGTTAGCCAAATTTAGGCCTAGCCTGACGTAATGTGATAAACCAGGTTAGAATCCTAAAGAGTAGAGGAGGTTTTTTAGTGGGTAAACCCGTTTTTTAGGGGAGCCCCACACTACAGGCTTGCCACCTGTGTGCGTAATGCATTTTTCTCACCTCTCCCTAAAAAAATCATAAAAAAAGCGTCACCTAATAACTTAAAAAGTGAGTAAAATTTCTCGTATGGGACGGACATCGGAGCGTATTCCTAGTAAATAACTAGTACCAGGTTAACCGAGCCTTGCTCGTTGGTTTTAATTCACTTTTGTTTCAGTGTAGTGGTAATAAAGCTATTCCACCAACAACCAACTATACCTCTTCACAGTTAACAGCTGTTTCAAAAAGACTGCTTAACATTCATGTTCCTTTATTTTTGTATACCTTTTGTTGTTATTTCGTTACGGAAATAGCAACCCATAAGACCAATGTTAAACATTACATTTTTTTACTTAAATTTATACCAAATTCGATTTTTCCGGCGATTGAGGCTATTTCTGAACTTATTTTCTGGCCAAAACACTCTTAAATTTAAAGTTCAAGCAAAATCAAACAGCTAGATTTAAAGATCGTGCGTGAAACACACATCCCTTCAGACATAGCTCGTATTATACTATAGCATTAGTGCAACATTTTAACAAGGAGTGTTTTCTATTTGTACCTAACAAGATTATAACGTTTCAGAGGGAAAAGAGAAAAGAAATCATAAAGAAAGATATATTAGAAAACAGGCGAATGATTGCGGAATATGAAGCTCAGTGTAAGCTAGAGCAGGAAGAGGAGGAAGCTGCTATTCACATCCATGCTGAGACTAAAAAAAGAATTGCAAAAATTAAGAAGCAAAAAGAGAAAGAAGTAAGAGAGCATATAAAAATTATCAATTACAAAGTTCTGAAGAAATTAATTTTTGTAATATTCTGACATTAATTGTTAATTGATACATTTTAAATTAATAAGTAGGTCTAATAATCACAAAATGTTATAAAATTCTTTAAATTCTCAATTTATTGATTTTAAAAGAAATAAGATATATTATATTTCAGTGTTTGCCTTATTTCTAGTGAGTTTTGAAAAATTTGGAATGTATCTTTTAGTAATACTAACAATGACGTATAAAATAAACATCTGTTGAAGCAAACCTACTTTCTCTCCTATCTAGAGTTCTTTTTAGGTAAATTGGGGATAAATTGTTAGTGTAAATCACAACAATGTAATTCACCTTGTATATAAGGAAGTCTGTTGCTACAAATTCAATAATGATTACTACTGTTTACTGCTAGTTTGATGTATAAGTTTTGAACGTTCCAACAGTCACATGGTAACAAAACCCATTTTCTCAGGAGGCCATCGGAAACCAAATCAGACGAGAGAAAATCTCTGCCTCAGTAGCTGCAGAAGCAGCTGATAGGGAGAGTGAGGAGAACAGGATCATACAGAAAGCTGTTGCTGAGAGAGAGGCCAGGTATAGTAGTTTTCATTACTAGTCTCGAAAGTGACCTATTACGCGGGAAAAGGCTATCTAGCCCCGAAATGTTACATTGAGACGAGTATTGAACATTACTTTTCATTACGACATGGAAAAATTTGTAAACAAAATGAATATTTTTGTTTATTAAACTTATTATCAAGAAAAACAATTCATATCGCTGAGTTTCCGCGCTTATGTCTAGGTACATATACACGGAAACTCAGCGTTATGCAACAGCAGATCGGTCTGCACCGTAAAGTCCCATAAAGGTTACTTTCCGTGGACCACGAATGCACAGAAGGTTAACCTGATGAGTTTTGCCGTGCAGTAGCGGGGCCTAAGCGGGGTGCCTATTTTCATAGCTCATTTTACGTTTAGAAAGTGTACTTTCGTGTGTAGAGTAATGAAAATGCTTTTATATGTTGTGGAATGTTGATAGGATAAGATTCCATTTTAGCTATAATCCGAGTGCGCTGAGTTTGTTCGCTTCACACATTCCCTCGCAATGATAAAGTTATCTTCACTTCTTTTATAAGCTCTGCATTCTGAGGTATATTTTTCCAACTGTTCCAATCACACTTGTTTATTCATATTCAATGATATAAACTTACAACTTTTTAGGGAACTAGAATTACTTGAAATGAAAAAAGCTCATCAAAAACAACTAGTAGAGGAGTTAAAAGATGAAAGAAAACAACAATTGAAGTTGGAAGAAGAAGAGAAGTATAGAGAAAAGGAACTTCTAAAACTCAGTATCATGCAGAGATTGAAAAATGTTGAAGTTAACTCTGAGTTTGATGAGGAAATGCGTCAGAAGAGAAAGAAAGAATTTAAAATCAACAGAGACACTTGGGATAAACAGTGTGTAAGTAGTTGCCAGAGTTTAATTACCATAATTTAGTAGAAAACCAATAATTTTTATAAAACCCAAATAAAAGTTATATTAATTTTTATTACATTACCAGTTTAGGCCAGTTTTTTCCTATTTAAATTACAACCTTAAGTAGTGCGTTTGATATTTGGCGTTGCTTCAAAGAATGTTGAAGCTTGTTTCATATAATAAGGTAAAATAATTTTTCGGACAATTTGCCATAGATTAATCATGTATAAAGGTTTAACTATTGTTTGAAGGAGGAAAGAGAGGCAACGAGAGCTGCAGAAAGGGAGGAAGACATAAACGCAGTTGCTAGGGCAGTCGAGTGCTGGAACCTGGAGGACAAGTATTTTCTGGAATTCGCTGAGAATGTTCTTGAGGAAAGCAAAAAGAAAAATAGACCACTTCTACCGATGCTCAAATATATTGAGGTGAGGCTTAAATATATAGCCGTAAACATTATATTGTACCTTTTAATCAACATGTGTGTCCAGGGCGTTCCATATGTTTCATGGATTTACAAAGGTTTCAGGATATCAAATGCTGGGGATAAAAAGTAATTAATTACGCTTGAAATTTAAAGAATGGCTTTCAAACAACTGTGACATAAAAATTACAAGCCAACTAACTTTAGAGTCGCGTAGAGTAAAGAATGTAGTTTTAGGCCCGGTACACCAACACCTCCTAGAGTAACGAATTTCAGTCGTTTGGCCTTCTCTCATTATTCTAGGAGGTATATGGTACACACGAGCACCTAAAGACAGCTGTAGTAAAAACAAATGCTAGAAAAACAAAAATTACAGATGTTTTAGTTCTAAAATATGTTTTTCTTAACTTGTGCGAAACGCAGGAAAAATCCGCTCACATCATTAGAAAGGTAGTGTCCTGTAGATGATCAGAATAACATCTTAATTCAGATCGTTCCTCAGGGCTCCGTCCTACAGGCTTTCAAGGTTTCAATTTTAATATTATGGGAGAAGATTAATTAATTAAATACTTAGACATCTGATAACAAATGCTGGCAAATCAGAAAGAAGAGCTGTATTAGTAAAGTTATGAACATTTTAAATTTAGCAGGCTCAAGTTGAGAGTTTTTGGTCGACTTTCGATTACTAGGATTATATATATAAACCTACCTTTCCTAAGTGAAATAAGTTTATGGTTTGGAATTTTCTAATAGTGAATCAAATATTCAGGTAGTAGTTTTTAGCAGTGGGGACACATAAAACACTTGTTATGCCTCACCTTTTCATAAAATTCTTTATGAACTTATTGTTTGCATGCCATATGGTGATGTAGAATCTTAACTAAACTACAAAATTTAGCTATTTTAGATATTTTTATTTAATTATATTAATTTAAGTTGGACTTTTTTACGAACATAAAAGTTGCTCTTCCATTTTAAAACGTCATGTATTAAAATATTGTAAGTCGCAAATTCATGACACAGAAACCTTATTATGTATATTGAATCTTTTTATAAGTACGCGGTATATTTTCCACTGAGTTTAAAGTCAATTTGTATGCGAATATTTTCCTTCTGCATCAAGCTATTTTTTATATTATATATTTTGCGCCTCATTCCAGAAATTCAAGAAAGAAGTTGGCATCACAAGAAATCCAAAGCAACATAAGCTCTTCATTTCAAAAGTTCCAATAAATAACAAACTCTTTGAGTGTCCTGTTTCCAAGAAGAAACAGCCAGACATATGGCCAAATGAAACGGACCGCAATAACAAACGCACAAATAGTGTTATCAAGTGAAGTGTCTTAATCAATGGCAAACTACGAATTATTGTTGGAAAATTATTATTTGGCCTTAATATGATTATAATATCAAATCATCGATTTCGTTAAAAAACACACCTTCACACCTTTCTAGACTGTCCTAAATGTTATCAACTAATGCATTGTTTATCTTATCGATGTTTTACTACTATTGTACTTTCCTATTTTTAAACTTTATATTCTTGTATCAAGTAAATTCCAAACAACAGAAGTAGCAGTAAACAAATGTTTTATTCGTCATCTTGACTATAAACTACTACATAATACAACAACATTGTAGCAACGTAGCCCATAACTCCCTCAGCGCCGAGTATGGAGATCAGTTAGAGAGAATGAACGGTTGGGAGTAGCGCAGGTCCACGTTGTACACTCCGTTGTACTCGACCACTTGAGAGGCGATCAGCTGGTAGACGACTCCTGGAGTCAGCGGGGCTGGGGGACGGCCCCACGGGGAGTCCGCGTCCTCCAGGGAGTCATTCAGGTCCACGTCGTCGTCCTGAAACATGGCATGACGGCTGGCTAGCACTTCTCATCATATGTAATTCTAATGTATTACACAAACATAGGTTATACTTGAATATTGCAAGAAAATATCTACACATGTTAATCACCATTTCGCATTTAGACTACTAGCTACTGAAATAATTAAACAACAATAATAATAATAATACAGACCATAGCTGGGGCCAATTTCGTGAAACACCACGAAAGAAAATATAATATGATACAGATTATAAAACGGGACTCTTTTCTGGCTAATTTCTGAATAATTATTGTATTAATTTCATATGATTCTATCTTTATTAATATTTTAATAAGTCTTAACTCCGTTGGATTTTAACATTGTAACAATAAGAAGATTAAAGATTACCAAATAAACTTTGCATTTAAGAGTGTTTTGAGCCCAAAATAAACATAGAAACAGCCTCAATCACAGGAAAAATCGAATTTGTTCTAAATTTACGTTTAAAAATCGTACTTTTTACATAGGTCTTATGGGTTGCTATTTTGGTAACGAAATAACAACAAAAGGTTTACAAAAAGTAAGGAAGATTAAAGTTAAGCAATCTTATTGAAACAGCTTTTAACTGTGAAGGACACATTTGGTTGTTGGTGGAAATTTAATAGCTTTATTACCATGACACTATGCCAAAAGTGAATTTAAACCAACGAGCAAGGATTGGTTAACCTGGTACTCGTCGCTTAAAAATAGAAGAAAAACATAGATCTTACATACGTGTAATAGAAGTTTTAATAGAATTTATGGTATAGTGTTCATTATATTTTAATATTTTTTTCAAAATCCATACTATACCTGGTTATATTCAGCAAGGAAGTAAAATGGTTTCCCGATCTTTTGCTCCAGGAGAGCATCCAGATTAGAGTCCGTGATCCCAGATTCCGGAGCACCCGGGGCGGGAAGCGACTCATTGAGCACTGCTAATAACAGGTGAGCCCTGGGTGGAAAAGAGAACAAGTAAAATTAATGAAGAAAACATACTATTAACAAAGCATCAGCTGGATGTAAAAAATTTTATTTCATCAAAGATACGAAACATATACAAACTTTATACGTCAGTTAACCATTTTGACGTATAGCAAAATATTTTTTTCTTTTTTATGTCATGACTAACTTACTCGGCATGCTTCACAATGAAAACTTGAGAAATCTTTTTCCTTTCAGGTAAGCTCGTTCGCTACGCTCACTCGTCGTCAGGTTTAGCTCATTCGATACGCTCACTCCCCGTCAGGTTTATTTCTTTCGCTACGCCCACTCACCGCAAGTCTATAATATCGTAAAGTTTTTTTTAGCGAATTTCCCATAGGGAATAAGCTATTACCGTAGGTCTCATGGTAAGACCTAAGCCCGGGACCATGTCTAGACACGATAACTCTCGTAAAAAAGATCGACACCAAATTTGGTAGAGAAGTGTAATCCTTCGTTAATTCGGATGAGTTTGTAAACCAGACATATCGACCTACAGGAAGGGGTAGTTTTTGGGGGTTTTGTACCCCAAAAATGGGTTTTTTGAATTTTTCATATTTAATTTTTGAAAATTTTAAATTTTTATTTTGACTATTGGATTCAGCTTAAAAAAAAACACACAATTTAGTAATTTGAAGCTTTGCTCTATCTCCATTGCATTGGTTACCGAGATATAAAAAATTCTAAAGACAGTACATTGTATTTTGGGGTTCCTATGTTAATCTTATGGAGAATAAGGATGTGCTAATATTTCAATTATTAACCAATATTTTTGGTTGTAACTTGGTATTCAGCTTCATTTGGTTGAGATTAATCCATTTATTGGAAAAAAATCTTGGTTTTTGTGCTTATAATAGCAGCAAACATGCATACTCCTTTCCCATGTTAATCATATGGAGAATAGGCAAACTCCTTTAGCAATGGACAGATATTAATGAAACTTAGTATATGGCTTCATATGGTCGAGATAATTATGTTTTTAAGCTAAAAACCTACTTTTAGTGTTCCCCATGGCAGCATACCTGCATACTCTTTCCCTATTTATCATAAGGAGAATAGACATTTATTTCCCTATTTATGGGCATGTGAAGATACTTTGTTTACAGGTTTATCTGATTAAAATTAATATTACTAATTTGGAAATTCGCTGAGTACGCAGGTCTGCTGTGACGGGGGGTATTTTTTTATTATTTTTTTTTATTACCGATCTTTTGTCAATAATTTAAATGAGAACAGATGTTTAACAATTAATGATCCTCTAAGTAATCATATGCTAGAATCTAAAAATGTTGCTTCCATGAGAATAACATGGTAACCTTGTGGACGTCTAGGGCGTAGCCCTTTAGGAATATTAATATGAAAATAGTCAGACTTTTTTTATTTTAAGCCTAACCAAATTTCATGAGTACACCGAATTTCAGAACTCTAGCTAGTTAAGAAGCTGCATGGAGAATTAGTGGTGAATGTGTGAGGACTTTCCCTTTTATATGTTTAGATTAATCAATAATGGTTTAGATTTTCTGGCGATTAGGATTAGGAACGTTGGATTTAAGGCCAACATTTGCAACAATTCACCACGGATAAAAAAGCCTAAGAAATCTAAAGCAGCAGCAAAAGTACCATAGGGAATAAGCTATTACCGTAGGTCTCATGGTACGACCTAAGCCCGGGACCATGTTACTTTTTCATTTTGAGGTACCCAGAAACCAAAAATAATAGTCTTTACAATTTATATATATATGTATGTATGTATGCCTAGGCACGATAACTCTCGTAAAAATGGTCAGGTTGAAACCAAAATTGGTAGAGATGTGTAATCCTACCTTTATTTGGAACGTTATACCCAGAAGGGGTAGTTTTGGGGGTTTTTGTAACTCAAAAATGGGGGTTTTTATGTGGAATTATTTAAACTTTTAATTTTGATTTTCATTACTTGATTTAGCTAAAAAAAAAAAAACACACAATTGAGTACTTTGAAGCTTTGCTCTATCTCCATTGGTTAACGAGACTTTAAAATACCTAAAGACAGTAAGTTACATTGTATTTTGGGGCTCCATTGTTAATCCTATGGGGAATAAGGATGTGTAAATATTTAACTTTTTAACCAATATTTTTCAAAGAGACTTGGTATTTTGCTTCATTTGGTTGAGATTCATCCACTTATGATAAAAAGTCTTGGTTTTTGGACTTATAATGGCAACAAACCTGCATACTCTTTTCCCATGTCAATCATATGGAGAACAGGAAAACTTCTTTATTTATGGACAGATATTGATGAAACTTAGTATATGGCTTCATATGGTCGAAATAATTTTTTTATGCTAAAAACCTCCCTTTAGTGTTCCCCATAGCAACATACCTGCATACTCTTTCCCTATATTTATCATAAGGAGAATAGACATTTATTTTTCTATTTGTGAGCTCGTGAAGAAAATTTGTTTACAGGTTCATCTGGTCAAAATTAATATCACTAATTTGAAATTTCACTGAATACTCAGGTCTGCTGCAACGAGTGGTTTTATTTTGTTATACGATTCCATCTAAAACAGCTTAAAGAATCCTAAATACCCCCCGTCGTAGCCGACCTGTGTACTCAGCGAATTTCAAAATTAGTAATATTAATTTTAACCACATAAACCTGCAAACCAAATATCATCACATGCTCATAAATAGGAAAATAAATATCTATTCTCCTTATGATTAATATAGAGAAAGAGTATGCACGTATGCTGCCATAGCGAACACTAAAAGTAGGATTTTAGGGTGAAAAAAAATATTCCGACCATATCAAGCCATATAATAAATTTCATCAATATCTGTCCATTGTTAAAGGAGTTTGCCTATTCTCCATATGATTAACATATGAAAAGAGTATGCAGGTTTGCTGCCATGATAAGCACAAAAACCAAGTTTTTTACCATAAATTGATGAATCTCAACCAAATGAAGCTGAATAGCAAGTTTCATTCAAAAATATTGGTTTATAAGTGAAATATTAACACATCCTTATTCTCCATAAGATGAACATTAAAGCCCCAAAATACAATGTACTGTCTTTAGAATTTTTTATATCTCGGTAACCAATGCAATGGAGATAGAGCAAAGCTTCAAATTACTAAATTGGGGGGTTTTGAGCTAAATCCAACGGTCAAAATAAAAATTTCAAATTTTTAAAAATACATATGAAAAATGCAAAAAAAAACCATTTTTGGGGTACAAAACCCCCCAAAACTACCCCTTTCCGGCAGGTCGATAAGTCTGGTTAGCGAACTCATCCGAATAAACGTAGGATTACACATCTCTACCAAATTTGGTGTTGATCGGACTGTTTTTACGAGAGTTATCGTGGCTAGGGACACATACATACATACATACATACATATATATATATATATATATATATATATATATATATATATATATATATATATATATATATATATATAAATTTTAATGACTTATTTTTGGTCTCTGGGCACCTAAAAATGAAAAAGTAACATGGTCCCGGGCTTAGGTCTTACCATGAGACCTACGGTAATAGCTTATTCCCTATGGGAAATTCGCTAAAAACGCTTGGCAATGCAAAATCCCTGAATCCGCAACACATCCTGTGCACTTTAAAATGTTTACCAACTTTTATTTTAAGATTATAATACCCCAGTCACAGCAGACCTGCGTACTCAGCGAATTTCCAATGGAATTTTTGTATATTTTCTATTTCCCCATAGAATCCATTGGGATGAGAGTATGTAGGTTTGCCGCCATATGGGTTTTGTTGGTAAATATAAGTTAAACCCTACCTAGTGATTGTACATACCAAATATTATAAGGCTATGGTGTTCTTTTTATTTTCCCCATAAACCCTATAGGGGTGAGAACGTAGGTTTGCCGCCATATGGGTTTTCTAAAATATAAGTTAAACGTTTCCTAATGAATGTACATACCAAATTTTATCAAGATATGTCAATAAATAAGCAAGATAGAAGGTTTTGTTGATTTCCCATAGGAATAACATGGAAAACATACTTTTGGATTTTCTCCATAACCATATAAGCTATTTAAAAAAATTCAAAATACTAGGTTGTTTGTTTTTTAAGCTCTTCCAAATGATTTAAGTTAAAATTGTTTAATTTTCTAAATAAAAGTAAAAAAAGCCAAAACAACATTTTTAACACTTTTGAAACCCCATAACACCCCGTTCCCATGGTCCGATCATTCTGGTTCGCGAACTCAACCTAGTAGACGCTGGCTTACACCCCTGTACCAAATTTCATCAAAATCGGAGGTTCCGTTCAAAAGTTATCGTGTTCACGGACACAAAGATATATATACATAACATTTTTAATTTGAATTGCTTAGTTGAATTTTTAGGCCATATTGTAAACAAAAGTACATCGTCTGTCACTGCATTATCTATACTTATTGAATAGCCTACGCTAAGGATTGTTTCTAATTTGAACCCCTCCTACAATTTTTAACTAGTTTTAAGCTGTTTGTGTCGTTGAATAAGGCTAGGTCTGTAGTTGTTACAACAAAAATTGATGAGAATCGCATTTAAAATAAACACACTATTCAAAACTGAATTTTTCCCATTAGAATAACATTGATATTTGTATGAGCTTGTTAAACATCTGGTAATGTACAGGTACAGCTGTATATAAGTGTAGTTTTTGTGATTAGATCTACTGATAATAAATATTGAATTGGTTGGCGTATAGTTGTTAGCATAAAAGTAACATTTTTAGCTGCGGCATATAATAGTTCAAATAAAATTCTCGATTTCGAGCAACAAGTACACTAGTCAACATAAATATCGTTAAGGCTGGTATTACACTATCATATATCTATGACATGGATCTATCATCACATATCTTTGATCAACATTATTACAGTGTAATGGGTCAAATACTATAATAGTTCATAATCAAATGTTAATGAAATATTATCAAATATATGATAATATATATATATATATATATATATATATATATATATATATATATATATATATATATATATATATATATATATATAAGTAGATAGTATCATGTTACTTCTGGCTCACTTTTGGAGACAATCAAAAATCAAACAAATTTCATAGTTTTTTAATACAATTATGCAATATTTTTGCCACTTTTTGGTCAATTTTCAGCTTTTGTCAAATTGTCATAAAAAATATGCAATTTTAATGAAATTTTTAACAAATATGCCTAAAATTTTGTACAAAATAAAATTTTTTTAAAAACAAGTAAAATTATCACATTTTATAAGTATTTTTTTAATAGTCGACTTTTCATAAGTCAATTTACGTTTTCTAGAGTATTTTTTCAATAAAATTTGAATTTTTTTAAACAAGTAAAATTAAGGTTTAGTATCAATAATATTGTAATAATTATTCAAATTTAACTAAAGCAGTTTCTTTATCATCAAAAGTCTTAATATCAGTGACAATTAAATGTAAATCTTTTTTATTTAATTCTTTAATTGATTTATCATCAATTACATTAGTAAATCTTTTTGGTAAATGTACTTTACATTTTTCTAATTCAACAATAATTGTATATCCATATTTATCTTTAATTCTTTCAAATTTTTCAATTTTATATTTTTCATTTAAATTTAAACTTTTTAATGGTTTATATTCTTTAAATCTTAATTCTCCAATATTATTAATTTCTTCTAGCAGATCCATTTATATAGGAAAAAAATATCACAAACTTGTTTGTGATAGATATGTTAAAAAGTCATCATCATAATTAGGTTTTATACAAAAATCCATATTTAAGTATTTAAAAATCATAGGTAATAATTTTTTGTATGATATATTACTTTTCTTAAAACACAAATATTTATTAAAAAATAGTGTAATTTTTTCTTCATCTTCATTATTCAATTCAAAATCAATATTGTACATTTTGTTTAAAAATTGATAGTAAAATATCCAATTTGTACAATTCCTTTGTTTTAAAAATAATTTTATATTCTTAGGTGTTATTTCAAAATGATTGGAAATACATAAAATATATAATTCATTAATTAATTGTTGTGTTTTATATGGTTGAAAATGGTTAAATTCTCTTAAAATATGTTTAAGATGTTTATTCTTATTACTTTTTCTCTTAATCTTTTTTTCATAAATAATTCTTTTACATATATTACATCCTACACAATTTCCAATAATAGTAAAATTAGTTTGATTATGACATCTATAACACATATCCATTTATTAAAAAAATAATTATACATAAATGAATGAACAAATTCATTGTCACAAATGTAAGAAAAAAACTAAAAATATTAATACGCAAATTGTTGAAATGAAAAATGGATTATATAGAATTGCTACTAAATGTTCAATTTGTAAAACAAATAAAAGTAAAATTTTAAAAAAAGAAGTTAAACCTATAATTAAAAAAGAATTAACTAAATATGAACAAATAATTGAAGCAAATGAAATTCATGCTCCAATTAGAAAGAAATTATTAAAAAGAAAAATAATTACATTAGGTATTGATGATTAATGGGCAGCAGATTTAATTATAATGAAAAATTATGAAAAAGAAAATGATGGTTATAAATATACGTTAAATGTTAAAGATACTTTCTCAAAATATGTTTGTCCAAAACCATTAAAGAAAAAAGATGGATAAACAGTTTCTAAAGCATTTGAAGAAATAATTAAGGATGCAATTAAAATTAATCATAAATCACCTAATCTTTTACATACAGATAAAGGATTAGAATTTATCAATAAAGATTTTAATGAAATATTAAATAAATATGATATTAAATTGTATCATACAGAAAATGAAGAAAAATCAAGTATAATAGAAAGGTATAATAGAACACAAAATGAAAATACAATTTGAAATTAATAAAAATTATAGATGGATAAATATTTTACCAAAAATTGTTAAAGAATATAATAACTCATATCATTCAACAATTAAAATGAAACCAATTGAAGTAAATAAAAATAATGAAAAGGATTTATTAGATACTGTTTTTAAATATAAACCACCAAAAATAATAACCAAATCAAAATTTAAAATAAAAGATAGAGTTAGAATTGGAAATAAAAAATCAACATTTTCTAATAAATATAAAAATAATTGGTCTAGAGAAATATTTATAATTTCTAAAATTAATAATACAAATCCAGTTACTTATAGTATAAAAGATCAAAATAATGAAGATATTATTGGAAATTTTTATGAATATGAAATGAAAAAAACCAATTTGTAAATTTTATTTTATATAAATGGAAAAGATATGTTTAAGGTGTAAATTATATAAAGATATATCTAAATTTTATAAAGACAAAAATACTAAAGATGGGTTATATCATTATTGTAAAGAATGTAAGGATTTGTATTATAAAAAATTATAGGATAATATTAAAGTTATTGAATTAAATGAAAAACAATGTCATAAATGTAAAGAAATTAAAGATATTTCAAATTTTAATAATTATCATTATAGTAAAGATAGAAAAAATGCAATTTGTATACAATGTATTAGAGAAATGTTTTTAAAACCACAATTTTGTGAATGTGGAAGAAATATTAAATGGACTAATAATTATTTAAGACATTTAGAAACTAAAATTCATGACAAAAATATAACAAAACTAGAAAATTTAAAAATATGATAAAAAAATGAAGACAAAATTTTACTTATTTTTAAAAAATTCAAATTTTATTAAAAAAATATGATTTAAACTATAAATTACCTAGTAAAAATTGGAAATACTTCTTATATTTTTAAGAGTTTTATTTCTAATTGAAAATTATTTTTAATAAATAAAGAATTTCACCCCTAATAAATGGAACGAACAAATAAAAATATTAATTGTCCTTATTATAATAAAAATATTATTATATAAAAATTATTATAGACATTATAATTCAACTAAACATTTACTAAATAAACAAAAATATGATAATAAAATATTTGAATTAAAACATTGGTGTAAAAATAATAATATATATAATTATAAAAATAAAACTTTAGATGAATTAACAAATATTAAAGAAACATTTGATCTTACAAATTATTCATTATTTAATATAGTAAAATTAAATGAAATTGCAAAAAAAATATCTGTCAGAAATTATGAAAAATTATCTAGAGATGAACTAATTAAAAGATTAAACAAAATTAAAGATAATCCAAATAATTTAGAATATAGATCATTTAAATATATTCAAAATTTAGCAATTAAAAATAGTATTAAAATTGTTAATAAAACTAGAAGAGAATTAATTGGATTATTAAATGATTATTTTAAAAATAGACCAATTCCAAAAGAAAATATAATAAATATTCATAAGCTTCGTCATTAAAAGGATATTTTCAAGATTATATTTTAACAAATTCAAATGATGATTTAGATATTAATGATTATTTAGAAACTCAAAGAAATGAAATGAAAAAATTGATAGAAAAACAAAAATTCAAAAATATTAAAGGACAGATGTCTTTAGAATGTGAATTTGAAAGAAAATTAATAAATGGTGAAATTCAAAATAGTAATATGTATTTTTGCATAAAAAGTTCAGATATTTTAAATATAGATGATTTTATTGATGATCAATTTAAGAAGTTAATAGTTAGAGAACAACTAAATCAACCATCAAAAGGCTCTGGTTGGTCATTAAAAAGATGTGTTGAATTAAATCTAAAATTATCTAAAAATAATTCATTAAATGCTGGATCATATATAGAATTACCAAATGAAATTAAGAATAAAAAATGTTGTGTAAATTTTAAAAATAAAGATGAATATTTTTTTATTTATGCAATTAGATGTGCTATTAATAAACCAAACAAAAATGCTGAAAGAGTTAAACAATATCAAAAATATATAAATGATGATATTTTTAAAGGTTTTGATTATCCAATAACATTGAAAGATATTAAATTATTTGAAAAAGGATCATTTGACTCTAAATATAATTATCCATCAATATCAATAAATATTTATAGAATTGATGAAGATAAAAAGATAGTACCATTACAAATATCTAAACATTATAATACAAAACTAGAAATTGATTTATTATACCATAAAATTGATAACAATTCTCATTATATATTGATTACAGATCTAAGCAAGTTAGTATCTAAGCAATTAACACAAAAAATAAAAATAAAAAATATATTTGTAGAAGATGTTTGACTCATTTCTACAAAAATAAAGACTTGAATAATCATTTAGAAATATGTAAATCATTAGAACCTTGTAGACCTATAATGCCATTTCCTGGTCAAAAAGTAAGTTTTTAAAACTATAACAAAAAGTTTGAACATCCATATGTAATTTATATGGATTTTGAAATTATATTAGAAAAGATTGATAATTGTAAAAATAATCCAAATTGCTCATATACAAATAAAATTCAAAAACATATACCATATGGATTTACAATCTATTTAGTATCTAGAGTAACTAATAAAATGTATAAACCTATTTGTTATAGAGCAAAAAATGAAGAAAAATTAATAAATGTACCAAATAAATTATTTGAATATTTAGATGAAATTTCAAAATATATAGCTAAAAAATATAATTAAAAAAATAAAAAGCCTATGAATTTAACTAATGAAGAAGAAATTAATTATCAAAAAACTAATATTTGTCATATTTGTGAAAATAGTGGTTTTGATGATGATGAAAGAAAAAAGGTAAGAGATCATTGCCATTTAACAGGAAAATTTAGGGGTGCTGCTCATTTAAATTGTAATTTAAATCTAAAATTCCCTCAAAATATTCCTATATTCTGTCATAATAGTTCAAATTATGATACACATTTGTTTATAAAAGAATTAGCTAAAAAATATGGTAAAATTGATTTGTTAGCTAATACAGATGAAAAATATATAGACTATTCAGTAAATTCTGGTTATGGTTATGAATTTGAAGGTGATAAACCTAGAAAATTTATAAAATTCTCATTTGTAGATACAATTAGATTTATGGCTACATCAATTGAAAAATTAGCTAAAATTCTTAAAGAATTTAAGTATATAAATAAATTTATAAAAGAAAATGATATAATTGAATATGATAATGAAACTTTAAAAATATTAACTTCTAAAGGTGTATTTCCATATGAATTTATTGATAATGTCGAAAAATTAAACTATGATAAAATGTTAGAAAAAGATCAATTTTATAGTTGTTTAACTAATGAAAATATAAGTGATGATGATTAGGTAACTATTCAGATTTATATAATATTCAAGATGTTCTTTTATTAGCTGATATATTTGAAAATTTTAGATCTGTTTGTTTGAAAAATTATCAATTAGATCCAGCACATTATCTAACATCACCATCATTAGCTTGGGATTCTATGTTAAAATTAACAAAAATTAAACTAGAATTAATAAGTGATTATAATATGTATTTAATGATTGAAAAAGGTATTAGAGGTGGTATTTCACAATGTATAACTAGATATTGTAAAGCAAACAATAAATATACAAAAAATTATGATAAAACAAAACCTGAAAATTATATGTTATATATAGATGCAAATAATCTATATGGATGGGCTTTAAGTCAAATATTACCTTATAAAGATATAACATGGATGAATCCTAATACATATACATTAAATGAATGGGAAGAAACAATATTAGAATTAGATGAAAATGCTGAATATGGATATATATTAGATGTTGATTTAGAATATCCTATTGAATTACATGATGACCATAAAGATTTACCATTAGCACCTGAACATTATAATAATAAGCTTTGCACAACATTATTTGATAAAAAAGATAATGTTATTCATTCAAAAAACTTAAAATATTATCTACAAAAAGGATTAAAACTAAAGAAAGTTAATAGAGTTATAGCATTTGATCAAGATGATTATATGAAAAAATATATTGAATTAAATACCAAATTAAGATCCAAATCAACATCAGATTTTGAAAAAGACTTTTTTAAATTGATGAATAATAGTGTTTTTGGAAAAACTATGGAAAATGTTAGAAATAGATGTGATATTAAATTAGGTGATGAAAAGTTTTCATTAAAACAAGCAAAAAAACCTAATTTTAAAACATTTAGTATATTTGATAAAGACTGTATTGCTTAAGTTTGATAATCCAATCTATATAGGATTTTCAGTGCTTGATTTATCAAAATTACATATGTATCAATTTTATTATGAAAAATTAAAGAAGTTTGATCAAAATATAAGGTTATTATATATGGACACAGACAGTTATTTTATAGAATTTAAAAAGGATCCATATAAAATTATTAAAGAAAATATTAACGAATTTGATACAAGTGATTATAAGAAAGAACATGAATGCTATAGTGAAAAGAATAAAAAAATAATTGGTAAATTTAAAGATGAGTTAAATGGTGAAATATTAGAAGAATATTGTGGTTTAAGATCAAAATTATATAGTTATGAATTTAATAATAAAAATCCTGTAAAATGTAAAGGAATCAAGAAAAGTGTTGTTGATAAAACATTACATATGGACGATTTTAAGAAATGTTTATTTGATGATCAAGAACAATATAGAGAGATGACTTGTATTAGAAGTTTTAAACATGAACTATATACAATTACAATAAATAAATTAGCTTTAAGTAATAAAGATGACAAAAGATTTATTTGTGAAAATAACATTGATACATTACCTTGGGGATATAAAAATAATTATAAATAAATGGAAATTTTAATTGTTCCAAAAGAATTAATAAATAATGATTTTGATATAAAATTATATTTATTTAAAACTAAAATATCAAATAAATTTTTAATATATCTTTTTAAATATAAAAATTATTTTGTATATCATTATAAGTTTAATTTTATAATAGAACCATTTATAAATATAATAAAAAATGATGTTAAAGAAAGTTTTAAAGAAAACGATCAAAATTATATTAATAATTTTAATGTTAAATGTTAATGTTTAAGGAGGGTAACGTTTTGTTACCCTTAAGTTTTTATTGTATAATAAGGTTACCTCCTTTAAACATTTTTAAAATAAATATTATAATTTATATGGGACCCATTTTGGGTCCTACCTAATTTTAATAAGTTTTGTATGTTTTTCATTATATGATAGGGGGGACAAATTGTCCCCTCTAAAAATATCTATAAATTTTAATTTATCATCATCTATCCTTATTGTTTATCTACCTTTTTTTTGATTTTAAAATTAATGAATATAAACCAGATTCTTTAATAAATATTGTTTTATTATCTATTTTATTGACGCCCTGTTTTAGGGCGTCTGAAAACATGTTTGTACATCAATTTCCAGGGTGTCATAATTTGTGACACCTATAATTTTTATGTAAATTAATTTATCATCATTATGTAAGTGTAACTGTTGGTTACACATGATATTTTTTAAGTTTTATATATTTTTCTTTTACATTATCAATTAAAACTTTTCTAGAATTTTTATATTTTAAAATATCACAAATATCTTTTCCTTTAAACCAAGGATTATTTTGTTTATTAAATACAATTAATTTATTATTAAACATAAAATTATTGTTAGTTAAATCAATTGTTGTTTTTATTATTTATGTAGACAGATTATTACAAATTTTGTTTTAATCTTAAATATACAATACTTTTAATATTTTCATTATTTATTAGATTTCCATCACTATCTTGAATAGATATTATAATATTTTGAATTTTATTTATATTTTTTAAAGGAATATAATCAATTTCATTTGGTTTTTCACTAATTTTTTATCCATATTCAACATTTGGATAAAATGAATATAGAATTTCTGATTCTTTATGTAAATGTGAAAGATCTTTATGATTTTCAAAACTAGGTTCAACTAAATTACAATGAATTTCAATAACATCAAAAGGTCTAATTTTTGGTAGTTTTATTCCTTTTGTTAATACATTTGGTTCAATCATTTTATCATCTAATCCTAATAAATCAATTATAATTGTTGTTACTATAATTTTAACAGGAGATTTTATTATAATATATGGTCCATCATTTTTCAATATAAAATCATTTTCATCAAATTTATAAATTTCTTTTTAAATTCTTTTAAACTATTTATAAAAATATTTTTTATTTCTTCAATTGTATAATTTCCTTTATTTATATCAAAATATTGATCTACAATTTTATCATCTTCATCTTTACTAGAATATCCATAACAGTTTTTATAATCATTTGGTATATTTGATATAAAATTATCTGAATAAAATTCACTTAAACCAATACTATATTTTCCATCTAAATGTATTGGATGTTCTAATCTTAATTCTAGTTTGGATGAATGACCAATTATTTTAAATAATTTCATCTTATTTAAATGGAGAAATTTTTAGAAAAAAAAGATAATATAAAGTTAGAATCATATGATAAAAATAATAAAAATGATCAACCTATTAGATTATTAATTATAGGAACAAGTGGATCTGGTAAAACTACATTATTATTAAATTTTATTTATAAAAGATTAATTCCATATTCAAATTTATATATTTTTAGTAAATAATTAGAACAACCATCTTATAAATTATTACAAAAAAGATTTAAAAATATAGAATCAAATATTAATAAACAAATTTCTTATTTTTCATGTAATGATATGATTCCACTAAATAAATTTAAACCAAATTCATTAGTAGTTTTTGATGATTGTATTTTAGAAAAACAAGATAAAATTAAAGAATATTTTATAATGGGTAGACATAAAAATATATCATGTATTTATTTATCACAATGTTATTCAAAAGTTGATATGCAATTAATTAGAAATAATTTAAATATGTTATGCATCTTTAAACAAAATGAACATTATATGAAAAAAATATATAATAATTTTGTTGGATCAGATATGAAATTTGATAAATTTAAAACTATTTGTAATGATTGTTGGAAAGAAGACTATGGATTTTTAACTATTAATTTATTGAAAAAATAAAATGATGGAAAATATATGAAACATTTTTCTGATATTAAATAATGATAATGGCTTGTTGTATGTTTGATTCAATAATTGATAGAATATTTATTTTATTAGTATTATTTATTTCATTAGTATTTATATATTTAATGAAAATTACAGAAATACAGTAAAATGAATTGTGTTTACCATGATTTATATTTGTGTTAACATGATTTATGTTTATGTTAACATGATTTGTGTTTGTGTTAACATGATTTGTGTTTTGTGTTAACATGATTTGTTTTTATGTTAACATAATTTGTGTTTGTGTTAACATGATTTGTGTTTTGTGTTAATATGATTTGTGTTTATGTTAACATGATTTGTGTTGAACATAAATTTTTCTTTGTAATAAATGGATAAAATATCTGTTAATGAAGCTAAAAAATTAGATGATATTGAGAAAAAATTAATAAAAGAATTTAAAAATCAAATTAAAATTGAAGATAATTATGAAAAAATTAAACAAAAAGCATATGAACCTATAACATCAGCAATTGGTAAAGTTGAAAATAAAATTGGTGAAGTCTTAAATGAAAATAAAAACCTTATGGAATTGGTACCTATTGTTAATAATTTTGCCAATATATCAATACCAGAAACTGAAGAATTAAATTTACCTTCAAGTACTCCATTTAGACAAATCAGACAACCAATAATTCAAGAATAATCGACATTTATTGACCCAAATTTAATTTCATTTCAAACATTAGATAAAATTATTGGTCCATTAGCACAAAAATATTTACCAAGAACAAAAGATAATAAATTTGGTTCATATTGGAATAAACATAAAAAATCATTTTTGATTGGTGATAAAATAACTCTGTAATTGATAATGATGATTTAATAATTGATGATAAAAAATATAATGGAATACATTGATTATGGAGATTGTTAACTTATGAAAAAAACCAGATAATAATTTATATACACAAGATGATTAAAATAATTATTCAAAGATTTTATGGGAAACTAATTCAATTTATAAAAATAATGATCCAAATAGTAAGAAACCAAAATCTAGTAAAGGTGATAAATATATTAATTTAATTAAACATATTTGGGAATTAAAAGATGAAATTGAAGGTTCAGGAATCAGACAATATACAGAAAATAAAATTGAATATAGATTTATAGATGATTTAAATAAATTAAATAATATTATTAATTATATATATGCACAAGAAAAAGCTGGCAATAATAATTTTTTTAATGAAAAGAGAGCAATTAAAGACTTTATATCAAATAAATTAGATGAATTAATTGAAAAACCTGAAGGAATTAAGTATTTAAAAAGAATTTTGGCAAATATTTCATCACCATTACTAAAAGATGGATCAGGTATTTTAAATGATGTTATAAATAATTTACCTTTTGAATTACATGTACCTGGTTATCAATATCTAGGGCCTGGAACTAAATTAAATAAAAGAATTAAAAGAAGTGACCCTGGAATAAATGATTTAGATAAAGCTGCTAAAGAACATGATTTATTTTATAGAGATCATAAAGATACAAAATCTAGAAATGAAATAGCTGATAAAATTTTGCAAGATAAAGCATGGGATATAGTAACATCAAATGATCATGGAATTGGTGAAAGATTAATTGCATTACCAACATCAGGTGCTATGTGGATGAAAAGAAAATTTGGTATGGGTTTAGAAGTAGGATTAAAATTTTAATAAATTTTTTAATAATTATACTAATCTATATTATAAAAAACTATAAATTTTTTCTTAATAAAGGGAAAAAACAAATATAAAATTGACAGATAATCAAAAATCAAAAATAAAATTAGCATTAAAAAATAAAAAATCAGTTATAATTCAATTTAATATTGATCAATTTAATGAAAATGGAAAATATATTATATTATTATCTAAAAGACAAATTAATAAACTAAATAAACATAAAAAATTAAATAAAGGATTAAGATTTGAATTTTCATATAATCAATTAAAAGAAATAAAAAATGGTGGATTACTAAAAGAAATTTTAGATTTTGCTGATAATATACCTATAGTTAAAAATTATACACCAAATGTTAGAAAGGGAGCAAAAGTAGTAAAAGAATCTATAATTCCTAAATTTAGAAATTTTGTTGATTGGTTAGATCATGAATTAAAAAATGTAGAAGGATCTGGTTTAGATAAAAAAACATTAAAATATATGAAACAAAATTATAAAAAAATTTTGAACCACTAACATTAGGTGAATTAGAAAAATTGTGTAAAAATATAAAATATTTAAAGGTGTATTTATGAGAGATATATTACCTAATAAAGTTAATAAATTTGAATGTGGAATTATAAATTTAGATTCATTTGATGGAAATGGAACTCATTGGGTTTGTTATTATAAAAAAGATAAAATTAAATATTATTTTGATTCATATGGAAATATAGTTAATAAACCACCAATAGAATTAGTTAAGTATCTAGGAAAAGATAATATATTTTATAATGATAATCAAATTCAAAATTATAATGATCCACCAATTTGTGGTCATTTATGTATTTTTATATTAAATGAATTAAATAATAATAAAAAATTTGATAATATAATAAATAAATTAATCCTTAATAAATATGGATTCACAAAATATATTTGATCTGTTTGGAAGACAGAAAAAACATCCAATTAATATTAAAGAAGATTATATAAATTCTAAATTAAACATATTTTTTAATAATTTTAGTAAAAGTTTTAAAAGTCATGTAAAAAAGACTGAAAATTTAGTAAATGCTATTGGTTTATCAAAAAATTATATAAATATTAATGGTAAAAGAATTGTTAATGTAAAACCAAGTATAAATAAATATGATGTTATAGTTAAATCAGAATTAGATGAAGTTTTAGATTCAATTATTGAAATTGGTAGTGATTATTCAGAAACTAAAAAAGATTTAAATAAAATTTTAGAATTTTTAATGAATATTGGAAAACATGTTGAAAATTTAGAAGAAAAATTAGAAAAAGAACTAAAATTTCTATTTTATGGAGTCAATAAATCAATAAAAGAATTAAATGCAGAAATAATACTAATTAAAGGAGATATAGATAAATTACAATAATTTATTTTATATAAATGGAGTTGATTTATTGTCTTAAATGTAAACAAAAAACTAACTCCAAAGATATTCAGATAATAAAATTGAAAAATATAAATGTAATTAAATCAAAATGTTGTATTTGTAATTCAAAGAAAAGTTGTTTTACAAAATTTTCTCCCTAATAAATGGCTCTATACAGTTCATTTGATTTATTCATTATCAGAAACCAAAATCAATTAAACAAAGATGATTGGGATGATATTTCTGAAAAATATGAGTTGAGTATTAATATGATGAGATTATTTCAAAATAAATTAAATTGGCAAAAAATTGCTCAATATCAAAATTTAACTATAGATTTTATTACTGAATTCATAAATTATCAATTAAAAGATTATATTGATTTGATTTGTAAATATCAAGATTTAACTGAATATTTCATTCATGATTATGCATTTACATTAAATTGGGAATTAATTTTAGAACATCAAAAAATATCAGCAAAATTTATACTTGATCATGCTACTGAAATTGAATATTTTAAAAGTAAAAATGAAATTGATACATAAAAATTATAAAATTTGACATCATAAAAATTATAAAAATTTTACTTGTTTTAAAAAAGCTTTTGATTTAAAAAATTTATCCTTAATAAATGGCTGATTACAAAAAATATGTAAATGATATTGAAAGAGCTGAATACAAAAATTTCTATCCATTATCTAAATTACATTTAAATGAACCTAATAAAAAAACTGAATTTAATATAGATTTTGGAGATGGATTTTGTACTTCTAAATTTCAATTTTATATATCTGGTAAATTGACTAAATCTGATGGAAATGCATATGATAATGGTGCTAATATAAAATTAATTGATAATTTTGTTCCATTTTTATTTTCAAAAATTGAAGTTAGAAAACATAATAATACAGGGGCGGATTAAAGGGGGGGGCGGGGGGGGCGTCCGCCCCCCCCGTCCGCTGCAGAGATTGAAATACTGTTTTGGCTGTCGAGTTATCAAAAGCTATAATAAGTGTATGATTATAGTTTTAGTAATTGTAATATTGTTAGAGATAAATTATGACAAAATAAGGATTAAACTAGGTATGTACAAAATAAAGGTGATACCTATAAAATAAAAATAAAAAATTGTTTCCGAGCACCGCGCCGTCGCGGCGGGCACCTCACCGCGCTTTTACTGAGTACCCCTCACGCCTGCTGCTGCGGCACTGCAACTCGCAATAAGAGAGTTTTTGCACATACGGTAAATGAATACGGTAAACGCTAAACGCTATTTAAATAATGACAGATTTAGGTACTTTTGCTGTTTGAAGGTACAAAAGCTCGTTGATAAGTGATCAATAGTAACCATTAGACACCATTCACACAGTTAAACTATCCTGTGTAACGTAATATACGTAAATTTGACAACTTAAAAATAGCGTTTAGCGTTTACCGTAAGGTTTATCGTATGTTGCAAAAACTCTCTAATAACTTGAGAGGGCCGAGGAACTTCACAGGCGTCTATTTCCCCCTTTGTCATTTTGTGGAGGACAAATTCGGAGGAGGAGTGGGGGTAGCGCCGACAGTGTTACCAACTCCGCAAATACCACGCACGGCCATCACGGACAATGCTGAACATCTGAGGACCTTGTTTACGATTAAGAGAGACGCAGACAAAAGAATGATACCAAAGATCGTTATTATTATTAAATTTTAATATTTAATTATTTTAATTAGAACAGTTAGTGGATTTGTTATGTTTTAAAATGAAAATTTAAAACTTATCCGTTATGTGCTTAGGCGATAACACATGATGTAGGTAATAGGAATTTAGAGGAGGAATATTTTTCAGAACAACTGTAAAACAAATACGTTTTAAATTAATTCTTCAGATTTCTTAGTAATAGACTAATAATAATTTTTGTCGTGTTAACCCAATAAAATTATTAATATTAGAAATCTGAAGAATTAATTTAAAACGTATTTGTTTTACGGTTGTTCTGAAAATATTCCTCCAATAAATTCTATAGGCCTATTACATTATGGGTTGTCGCGTAAGCACATAACATAACGGATAAGTTAAACTTCCATTTTAAAACATAACAAATCCACTAACTGTTATAATTAAATATTAAAATTTATTAATAATAACGACCTTCCGGTATCATTCTTTTGTCTGTGTCTCTCTTAATTAATAGTATTACATCATGAGTAGGCCTAAACACGGTCCTCAGATGTTCGGCACTGTCCGTGATGCCTGTGCGTCACGAATGTCGTCTGAATGGATTGACGATGTTGTACATCCATCGGGACATCGACGTGGACGAGGAGAATGTAATCAACAAATTTGCCATGATGAAGGAAACTAAAAAGCATAATTTGTTATTATAATAATGTTTCTGTACTCAAGGTGTTTAGTTATTTTTTTACGTTTTAATTGGATTAATTCTGTACCCAATTACTTTAGTTCATATTAATTTTCCTCTTATTTTAAATGTTTTTTATCTTTTGTAACAATACTTATTGTTAAATTCAAAATTTTGTTAATTTAAAATAAAGAAGTTTAGGATCATCACTTTGGTTGTTCTATGTAACCTCTGTGCCTTTTAATAGCGAGATTTTTGTGAGAAACCAATCCTAACCTAAAACGAATTACCATAGGAGTGTCTGTAGCGATCTGTTTATTATATTATTTTATATAAACATCCATGTTTATAATTTGTTTATAATTTGGATACACCACGGTCAGTGAGTTGGTAGTTAATGTAGGCCTAAACTTAATAGCCTATTTACAATGATAGGCTACTATAACAAAAGTTGTGATTAAAACCAACGAGCAGGGGTATAGCGGTCGACGCGGTCAATTTGGTATTACAGCTTAATCATTAAATTAAATTTAATTAATATGGTATATGATAGGAAATAAACAATTATCTTTAACATGTTTTAAAACATGTTTAAAATACCCCCCCCCCCCCAACAATTCTTATTAATTCAACACCTTTCTTATCCACGGCAAAAAAGGCCTATATTTTCGAAACCGCCCCCCCCAAAATCACATCCTTAATCCGCCCCTGCATAATAAATTGATTGATGAAATTGAATATCCTGGTCTATTAAGTACAATTAAAGGTACTATAACTTATTCAAAATCAGAAATAAATCAAATAAATAATGGTTTTGAATCAAATTTTAAAAATAAATTTGAAGCAATTGGTAATTTATCTCATTTTGGATTAGGATTTTTTGAAAATGTAAATATTCCAATATACAAAGGATTTTTTAATATAACATTTATTAGATCAGAAGATAATGATGCAATTTTTATATGGAAAACTAAAAAGGCTGATGGATATTATGATAATGCTACATTACCAACTGAAGGTAAAATAACAATTGATGAATTTTTTATTAGAGTTCCTATAATTGAATACAAAACAACAAGTAAAATTCAATTAATTAATGAACTAAGCAAATTTGAAAAAGTAAATTTTCATTTTAATCATTGGCAATGCATTGAACAAAAAAATATTACAGGAAAGAATTTAAGTTTTGATATAACAAATATCTATAGAAATATTTATAATCCAAAGTTTATTATAATTGGATTTCAAAAATCAAGAACAAATGATCTGTTATTTGATACTTCTAAATTTGATAGTATGTATGTAAAAAATACAAGAGTAAAACTAAATGGTCATTATTACCCTGATGAATTGGAAAATTTTGATATAAACAATGAAAAATTTAGAATTATGTATGAAATGTATCAAGATTACAAAAAAGTTTATTATATTAGTAGTAAAATGTATTATAGTCCAACAGAATTTCTAGAAAATAGACCAATTTATGTAATTGATACTACAAAAAATCCAACAAATATTTCAAGTTCAAAAAATGATATTATTATTAATGCAGATTTTGATTATGATATAGTAGCTACTAGCAATACAAATTGTTATATTATTATTATATCTGAAAAATTACTTGAATATAATATAATCAAAAATGATATTACTGAAATTAATTAGAATGAATTATTACTATTTTAGTCAAATTTATTGAAAAAATACTATTAAAATTTTAAATTACCTTATTAAAAGTCAACTATTAATTTTATTGAAAAATACTTATAAAATGTGATAATTTACTTGTTTTTAAAAAAAATTTTATTTTGTAGATAATTTTAGGCATATTTGTTAAAAATTTCATTAAAATTGCATATTTTTTATGATAATTTGACAAAAGCTGAAAATTGGCCAAAAAATGGCAAAAATATTGCATAATTGTATTAAAAAACTATGAAATTTGTTTGATTTTTGATTGTCTCCAAAAGTGAGCCAGAAGTAACATGATACTATCTACTTATATATATATATATATATATATATATATATATATATATATATATATATATATATATATATATCATAGAACTACGATAGTGTAATACCGGCCTAAATAACTTTAAACGTTAAACTTGATAGTTTAACGTTTAAAGTTATATAAATCCTTTGAATTGGACTGTAGGTGTGTTTTTCACAAATTTAAAGAAATATATTACAAAATGCCCAATTCGCGCATCGGCCCCTATAATACTAACAAGGGAAAAAATACAAAAGAATAAAAATATCCTGAGTTATGCTTTTGGGAAATAAACAAACCTCTATATCTCACTTATTTAATGTTGGTACTAAATCCAATTTGGAAAGTACATTCACGTTCTAAGGATCACTTTATAATTACTTTCCACGCCAAAAAGGCTCCAAACCCAAATACTCATTCCCCATAGGTTTTTTATGTGAAAAATAAGAAAATATTACCATATCTTCATAAAATATTTTATGTACCTTTTCTAGGATAACCTACATTTGCTTCTAAACCTCCAAATGCAGGAAACCAACATACAAAATTAATAATTCTAAAATGAAGAAATCACCAAATTGTACTTGAAATAGGACGCTCAATAGAATGATGCCTTATTTATAGGTTTTGGTATACAATAAGTCCACTCTTAAATTTTTTATATGACGACTAGGATGCACAGCTTTTTTGTATTTAATTCGGAATAAAGATTGTTTATTGTCTACACATGTTTTGTGCGACAGGTGTATTGCAGTGTTATTTGGTTTTGTATTTTTGTAATAATACAAAAAAAGTATGTAGTAAAATATTTATAACAGATTCTGTATGTTTTGGGTTTTATGGAATTATACAGCTAAAAAAATATTTCTTTGTGCACATTTTTATAATCTTGTACGTAATGATACTTTTCCATTACTGTCCTCTGTCTTGTATTTCGTATTTATGATATCACTTCCTGTAAAATGGCATTGACGAGATGGCTATTTGAAGCGAGCAATACCAGAACGTAAGAGCTAAGATAGTAAAATATGAGTTTTCATAATAAAACACGTTGTCAGTATAATATCTTTCTATGGCAATACACTTTGTCTCGTCAGTGCTGACTTTAGCGGGACGAAACCGGACTAAAAGGAGCAGACCAAGTCAAAACGTCGTAACATCGCCAGTGTGCTATATTGTGTCCATATTATGTGGACTGGATGTTACAACGTTTTGACTTGCACTGGTACGCCTATTTCGATTTTCTCCATATAGGGTAATCCCTGTATTGACAAATAGTATTTCCATAAAAATATATGACATTAAAAAAGTTTTTATATTTGAAAAATAAAATTTTACAATTTTGGGACATAGAAGTCTAGAAATTGCACTTAGGAAAAACGTTTTTTAAACTGTTGAGAATTTGTATCTATATACAATAACAGATACTATTCCTACTTAAGAATTAATTTACCGTCTTAATCACCTACTAAGTAATATCTTACCCTCTGCAAAATAATTTTTATTGTGAAATTACATTTTTGGCACTTACAACGTTTTAGGAATGCATCCTTCAGTTGATCAATTTGCAATTTCCCTACCTGATCAACGAAGAGTAGACATCAGAGTTGTTGACCTCAGGCAATACTTCTTGTGGCTGCCATGTTTGTTCAGGTATGACTCTTGGTAGAGATGTGAGGGGAAGATGCGGAGGTCTGGTAGAGACCATCAACGATTGAGACGGGCCTAGACCTATAGTCTTGGATGAGACACTCACAAAGTAGGTGGATGCTGGGTGTAGACCAGAGACCTGTCAAGCAATTGTGATCTATGACCATGTGATGAGGTTTCTGTCGCTTAAAAGAAGTCTATAAATTCTAATAACCCATAGTTTTTCCTTAAAGGTTCTCTTTTTGACATTGAAATTATAGATATAAAGTGGAGGTCAAAATGTCCTACCTATACTCTAATAAATAGTAGGCTAATTTACTTTATCGTCTTCAATCCTGTTGGATTCTTAAACGATTATTATAGTTTCGAGGGTTTGCACCTCATTTTCAAATCTTCAATTATAAAAATATCATTTCATTGCTGAACAATTTGTCTTCGTCATAAATTGAATTGTCTTCTTTTATAATGAAGATTTGAAAATGAGGTAGTAAACCTCGAAACTATAGTAATCGTTTAAGAATACTACAGGATTGAAGACGATAAGGTAAATTAGCCCATTATTGATTAGTCTAATCAATCCAGGAGGCATTAACATGAATATTAAAAAAAAAAATGAATATTATTATATGAAAAGGCAGCGGCCGGTAATTCGCATCCTCCAGGCCAACCTTCATAGATCCTGGGGAGCTGATAACCTTCTAGATCAGCTCGCTCGAGAACTTGGTGCTGACGCGCTCCTTATCAGCGAACAGTATCGGGACAGAGACCCAAACATTTGGATCTCGGACAGCCTCGGTACTGCTGCATTTTGGGCACGTAATACACGAGATGTCTTGGTGCGGAGTCACGGGCGCGGCCGAGGATTCGTCTGGGTTCGGTGTGGGGACGTGACTATCTTCAGTTGCTACCTCACACCCAACGAGGCCGTCCAGGACTTCCGCGACAAGATAGATAACCTAGAGGAGTGCGTTCTCGGCACCACCGGGCATGTCGTCGTTGGTGGCGATTTCAACGCCAGGGCCGGTCTTGTCGTCCTCAACCAGGGCGACACACCTACTTTTCGGCGCCCCGGGCAGAGAGGCACGATCCCCGATGTCACCTTTGCGTCTGAGTCGCTCCTTCCGAGGATCTCTGGCTGGAGGGTTGTGGAGGACTACACGGGTAGCGACCACCAATACGTCGTGTTTGACCTGCATGATCAGGCAAATCGTCGAGTTTCCGCATCTCGGGAAGGGCCACGCCGGTGGAACACCAACAAACTGGACGTGGTCAAGTTCACCGAAGTCATCTCTCGGGGAGCGCAGGGGAATCCTGGTGAGGCTGGGGCCGAGGCACTAGTAACATCCACGATGGAACTGATCGTCTCGGCCTGCGACCAGTCTATGCCGCGAAGGAAACCCCGACGCGACAAACAACCCGTTTACTGGTGGACTGAAGAGATTGCGGAACTCAGAAGAACATGTTTAAGAACTAGACGAGCCGCCACAAGAGCGAGAATCCCCGCAGACAGAGTTCGTAAGTCGGAGGCCTATAAAGCTGCGAGAAAATCTCTCCGCCAGGCGATCAACAGGAGCAAGGCGAATAGCTGGAGGAGACTTCGTGACGACGTTGATTCCGACCCCTGGGGCCTGGGTTACAAACTTGTAACACAGAAACTCGGCGCCCGCTCTCCACCTTCCATCATGGAGGGCGCCACCATGGGGAGGATCGTCGCTGCGTTGTCTCCTGAACATCCACAGCGACCGCCGGTTGACTTCGGACGGGTAGAGGACGTTCCACTCTTCACTTTCGAGGAGCTAGAAACCTCCGTTCTCTCCCTGAAGAGCAACAAGGCTCCTGGCCCGGACGGGATTCCCAGTGAGGCTTTAAAGAAAGCATTTTTAATCAACGCTGACTTGTTGTTGAGAATGTACAATGCCTGTTTGGTAGAAGGGGTGTTTCCGGCTCCCTGGAAAACAGCCAGGCTTGTACTGATCAGCAAGGGCAAAGGTGATCCCGAGCTGCCGTCGTCCCACAGGCCTCTCGGCATGTAGGACACGGCTGGAAAGCTGTTCGAGAAGCTGATCCGTTCCCGCCTGACTTCTGCCGTGGAAGCTGCCGGGGACTTATGCCCCCGTCAGTACGGCTTCAGAAAGGGACGGTCAACGATCGACGCTGTCACCGAAGTTCAGAGAGCTGTGGAGAGAGCCGAGAGCCACAACCATTTCTCCCGCCGAGTAGTGCTTCTTGTTACGCTTGATGTCAAGAATGCCTTCAACTCTGCGAGGTGGGTCGATATGCTGGATGCGCTTCGCAACACCTTTCGTATTCCTGCATATCTGTTGCGGCTCATCGAGGATTATCTACGCTCTCGAAGCCTGATTTATGACACGAGGGACGGAACGCGGACGATGGAAGTCACTTCTGGTGCCGCACAAGGTTCAATACTCGGCCCGGATCTCTGGAACGTTGCCTATGACAGCCTCCTGAGGTCCGAGATGCCTGAGGAAACCATTTTGGTTGGGTACGCCGATGACGTCGCAGCTCTCATTGCTGCACGCAACGTTGAGCTGGCCCAACTGAAGTTGAACCGAGTTATGCGGGTGGTCAACAACTGGATGTCCGATCACGGTCTCTCACTTGCTCTTAGTAAGACGGAGATCGTGATTCTCACGAAGAAGAGGATCGACACCGTCGTCCCGTTTCGAGTGGGAAGGGAGGTGGTCACATCAACTCGTGCCGCCAAATACCTCGGGGTTATGGTGGACACCAAGTTAAGCTGGAGGGATCAGATCTTCCGTACGGCGGACAAGGCCGCTAAGGTAGTGACTTACCTTAGTAGGCTGATGGCCAATGTCGGGGGTCCCCGATCCAGCAGAAGACGTCTGTTGATGTCCGCGGTCCAGTCCGTGCTTCTTTACGGGGCAGAGGTGTGGGCAGGCGCTCTAGATAAGGAGTGCTACAGGTTGCGACTCGCCCGGGTTCAGCGTCAAGCTGCGCTCCGGGTGTGTTCCGCCTACCGGACAGTGTCCGAGCCTGCCGTCCTGGTGGTCGCCGGAGTCATCCCTGTCAAGCTCTTGGCAGGGGAAAGGAAAGCGATTTATCAGAGACAAGGCGAGATCGGCAAGGACACGGCAAGAACAGAAGAGCGCTCCCGAACCTTCCAGCTGGGAGCACGACACCCGAGGACGATGGACTGCGCGACTTATCAAGCAGGTCCAACCATGGGTGGAACGGCGGCATGGGGAGGTGGACTACTACCTGACCCAATTTTTGACAGGTCACGGCTATTTTCGGTCGTACCTGAACCGGATGGGAAAGACCGGTTCACCGGACTGCATTTATTGCCCGGGTGTTCCCGACGATGCGGAACACACATTCTTCCGCTGTCCCCGTTGGGAAAGGCCCCGCCTGGAGGCCACACAAATCTTTGGTGTATTTTCGGTGGACTCGGTCTGCCAAAAGATTTTGGAGGATGAGGGCAACTGGGATTGTTTGTCACAGTTCGTCCGGGGCATCCTCCTGGAAAAGAAAACCGATCTGGACCGCGAAGTGGCCCAGATCCCTTGATCGAGCGGCTGGATAAGGAGCGAGCCCCACGGGCGTAAGCCAAATTTAGGCCTAGCCTGACGTAATGTGACAAACAATTCCAGGTTAGATTCCTAAAGAGTAGAGGAGGTTTTTTAGTGGGTAAACCCGTTTTTAGGGGAGCCCCACACTACAGGCTGGCCACCTGTGTGCGTAATGCATTTTTCCGCCTCTCCCTCAAAAAAAAAAAAAAAAAAAAAAAAAAAAAAAATTAACATGAATATTACTATACTCTAAAACAAGACTGTTTATACTGCCAATTTTTTTTCTCTCCAAGGATTTTTGATTTTTTTGTTGAATACGAAGGTTTTGTTCAAGGCAATTACCAGGAATCGATTGGAGATGGTCCCATGTCTGGAAAAAATACGGTTTTCGTCCTAGAGCCCTTCAAATTTTCATGTTATCCTTATGGTGATTTTTACATTGAACAAAAATCAGCTGATAACTGTAGATATAAACCAATGTGTTACATCTTTAAACAGTGGTTTGGGAAAATTATACCAAAGTGCAACACCTTCTAGCCTGGCGAGTGAGCAAATCGAACGAGCTCGTCTTTAAAAAGGAAAAGGGTGAGTGAGCAGAACGAACGATCTTTGTGTGAGAAACGAAAGTAATAATTTTACCGAGCATAAGATCGGTCCCTCTGTTACTATTTCTAAAAATAACCATACAACATTATTATAAATCTTCATAATTATACAATTACAAAAAATCTTCCTCACCTCAGCTGCGTAGGATTTCAATTCTTCCTTAACAGCAGTCTCCACAAAAGGATAAATCTGACAGCAGCTATCCTGATCATACTTTTCGGTTTCCTCAACGCCAATCAAAAATGACCGCACTATGCCGTTCGCCATATCAGGGTAGTTCCAACTAAGTTCCAAAGTTGTTGATGTAATGTTGGTAACGTTCAGCTGCTCTGGTGCCGAAGGAGCTAAAAAACATAATTAATAAAAACTGTGTTTTTTCTTTTTTTTACTTTACATTATGCTAGGCTTTATATATATGTGCTTAAGTGTGCTGTGAGAGTGATTAGACAACCGTTGAGATTTATATTGAATGAGAACTTTCTTTTACTGGTAGGTATTTCAGGTTAAAAATTATATACAGCAAATATATACATAGCCCATAACTAAAGAAAACCAGGAACCTGCATGCCGTGTCCTTGAATCGTGTTGCAGTCCTTGATAGTCTACTGTGGACAAATTTTTTACTAGCAAATTTTTTATATTTACACTCATTCAACTTTCTTAAATAACAGACGTTAACTGTTTTTAATAATATGCAAATGTTTATTATCAAGTTTTATAATCGCCAATTTACTGTCCCTATGAATAATTAATTTATGTGTAACTCATCATTAACAGCTGTTCTCAAGTTGAAGAAAAAATAAGTTAAGTTCGCGCTCTAGGCTAAGAAGAAGTTCTCTCTCTCTTTCTCTCTCTCTCTCTCTCTCTCTCTCTCTCTCTCTCTCTCTCTCTCTCTCTCTCTCTCTCTCTCTCTCTCTCTCTCTCTCATGGCGATGTAAAGTAGAATAATTGTTTTGTGTAAAGTTAAATTTAAATTAAACCCAAGTGTGTTTGATACCAAATTCACTTTCTCTATTTCTTTCCTAGTCAAACATTCAGTTTTATTTAAAACTAGCTGTTGCCCGTCACGGCTTCGCCCGTGTTGAATTTTATTTTTAATTTCTTTTAAGACCTACGAAATCTTCTTCCTTTAGATATATATTAAGATTGATACATTGAAATAGTGAGAGCGGGGCACCTATGAGCAAAGAGGAACGATCATGACAAATATTAACCCCATAGGCAATAGAGTAATTTTTAAGTCCAGTGCGGGGCGGAGCCCTAAAGCCCTTCAAAAGCTATATTTCCATAACCGTTTCTTGGTGACTTCCTATGAACAAAGAGGATCATCCATGTCAAATATTAATCCCGAAAGTCATAGAGTAAATTTTAGTTCAGTGGGGTCGAGCCCTAAAGGACTTCAAAAACTATTTTTCCAAAACAGTTTCTCAGTACTTTTGAGTAAAGAGGAATGTCCACGTCAAATCTCAACCCCGTAGTATCTAGGGTAACTTAAAGGTTCTGTGGGGTAGAGCCCTAAAGGAAATTTGCAAAATCGTTTCCAAGTGAATGCCCATGAGTAAAGAGGAACGTCTATGTCAATTTCCAACCCCGTAGGCCATAGAGTAATTTTTAAGTCTAGTGGGGCGTAGCCCTTAATGAATTAAAAAACTATATTTCCAAAACAATTTTTTAGTGACTACCTATGAGCAAAGAGGAACATCCATGACAAATTTCAACCCCGTAGGACCCGTAGGTTTTCAAGTCCTGAGGGGCGGACCCCTTAAGGAGTTCAAAAACTATATATGCAAATCCGTTTCTTGGTACCTTTGAGAAAAAAAAATGTGCTCGTCATATTTTAACCTGTAGGTTCTATGGTAACCTAAAGGTTCTGTAGGGCGGAGCCCTAGAGGAAAATCGCAAAATCCTTTCTTAGTGAATGCCCATGACCAAAGAGGAACATCAATGTCAAATTAAACTCAGTAGGTCATAGAGTAATTTTTAAGACCAGTGGGGTGGAGCCCTAAAGGAATTCAAAAACTATATTTTCAAAACTGTATTTGTTCAATTTATATAAGCGTTTCTTAGTGAGCACCTATGAGCAAAGAGGAACGTCCATGCCAAAATTCAACCATGTAGCCCCTTAAAGTAATTTTGAAGTCCTGTGGGGCCAAGCCCTAAAGATGCTTTACAAAAGCGATGCTTAGTGAGCACCTATGGGCAAAGTTTATCTTCCATTTCAAATTTCAACCTCTTAAGTCATCTGGCTTTTCATATTCGTTGTTCCCTAGATTCATATTTAAAATTGGCAAGCATAACATTAGTCAAAAATTGAAATCGTGTGTGGCTGAGCCCTGATAGAATTTTGAAAAATAGATTTGTAGTGAGCACATATGAGCATATGTACATATTATGAGCAAAGAGGAACGTCCACGTCAAATTTCACCATTATAGATCCTATAGTTTTTCAGATTCATTGTTTCCTAGATTCGAACTAAAAATTAGCTATGAACAACATTAGATAGAAATTTTGAAGTCCTGTGTGGCGGAGCCCTGATGGAATTTCGCAAAACCGTTTCATATTAAGCATCTATGAGCAAAGAAGAACACCCATGCCAAATTTTAACAAAGTAGGTTCTATAGCTTTTCAGATTCGTTGTTGCCTTGATTTGTATAAAATATTGGTCATAAGAATAATATTAAATGAAACTTTTGAAGTCCTGTGGGGTAGAGACCTGAAAGAATTATGCAAAACCGTTTCTTAGTGAGCATTTCTTAACACAGAGGAACGTCCATGGCAAATTTCAACCCTATGGTTATAAAGATTCGATGATACCGAGTGAGTGGTATTTGACAAAAAAGATTAACAAACCTAACCTAAACTCTAATACATTTTGACACCAGTTAAATTGTTTAGAAAGATAAAAATATTGTCATATGGTTATGTCATCCTTTAAAATGTATTATTTCACCAACAGCTGATAGCTTTGAATCTTCAACAGCTAATTACATCAAATCTTTGAAGCCGTGTGGGGCGGAGCCCTGAAGAAATTTCGCAAAACCATTTCTTAGTGAGCACCTATAGGCAAAGAGGAACTACCATTCCAAATTTCAACCCTGTAGGTCCTATAGTTTTGGAGATTCGTTGTTTCCTAGATTCGTATTTTAAGTGCTCCATAAGAATAACATTGTAACGAAATTTTGAAGTCGTGTGGGGCGGAGCCCTGCAGGAATTTCGTAAAACCGTTTCTTAGTGAGCATGAATGGGTAGAAAGGGACGTATATACCAAATTTCAATCCTGCATGCTCTCTACTTTTGGAGATTCGTTGTTGCTTTGATTTGTATTAAAAATCCCCCATAAGAATAACATTGTAACGAAATTTTGAAGTCGTGTGGGGTGGAGCCCTGACGGAATTTTGCAAAACCGTTTCTTAGTGAGCGTTTTTTTAGCAAAGATGAAGGTACATGCCAAGTTTTAACACTCTAGGCCTTATAGTTTTGTAGATACTCTGATACGTGAGTGAGTGGTATTTGACAAATACAGGGTGTTTGATATGTATATACACCATTTTAATTTGATGTAGCTCACGAAATAATAATGCCAGCTGTATCCAACATATGTCAAATTAAAGACAATTTAATGAGGTTTTATGTAAACAGCTGATCATTGTTGCGGCAGTAATTCTTAACCTCAATTTTCAGTCAAAATGCCAGCCGTGTTAAGTATTGAGGATAGGGCTAGGATTGCTGCTAGATATGAAGTTTTTCGATCAGTTGTGGCTGTACAAAGATGGTGGAGACGTGTAAAAGGGATACACGAAACTTTAAATTCTAGAACTATAAAAAATTGTCATCAAAAGTTAGTGGAAAGGGGTAGTGTCTTAGACAAAAATAAATCTGGGCGACCACGTGTTTCCGTCACCGAAGAAAACATTGCGAGAGTCCGTGATGTGTTTACAAGAAGTCCAAAGAAATCAGTGCGTTGTGCCTCCAGAGAAACAGGTCTTTCTTCTTACGCAGTTCATAGAATATTAAGAAAACATATATCCTTTAAACCTTGGAAACCACAGTATGTCCATGAACTTTTTTTAGATGACTGTGATTGACGAATGGCATTTTCTGAAGAATTCATTCAGTGGTACAATGAGTGGCCTCAACTGTTTGACAACATATTATGGAGTGATGAAGCAGTGTTTCATGTCGGGGGCTTTGTTAACAAGCATAACTGTCATTACTGGGCACAACACAACCCAAAAATGAGTGTTGAAAAACTGCAGAAACGGCCTAAATTAACTGTGTGGTGTGGCTTCACTTCTTCAAACGTGGTTGGACCATTTATTCTTAGAGAGACAATGAACGGTGTAAGGTACCTGAACATGCTCCGGGAACAGGTCTGGCCAGTTATTTCTAGGTGGGAAAATGCAAAAAGCATTATTTTTATGCAGGATGGTGCCCCTCCTCATTACCATGAAGATGTTAGGAGTTGGCTTAACAGGCGTTTCAGAAACAAATGGCTCGGAAGAGGCGGACCTTATGAGTGGCCAGCTCGAAGTCCTGATCTGACCCCGTGTGACTTCTTTTTGTGGGGTTGGTCCAAAGAAGAAGTCTACCGTACTATGCCCAGAAATTTGGATGAACTAGAAAATAGAGTGCGTGAGGTGTTAACAAACATTCCGGCACACATGTTGCAGGCTGCAGTAGCGGATGTACCAAGACGACTAGAGAAATGTGCTGCAAATACTGGTGTGCATGTAGAGTTGTAATTAAATCCTGCATATCAAATGAAACCTCATTAAATTTGCTTTGTAACAATGTAAATTGCATTTCTTAACTTTTTCTATTAAAGGTTTTATTGTAAAAAAAATTGTGTATATACATATCAAACACCCTGTATATAGTAGATTAATCAAATTGTGTTTTGAATTTAAATGTTGTAGTTAATTAATTTATTCTGACCCTAAACCATCTAGTTTTTTAGTAGAACACGAGCCGTTACCAGTCGATACTCGACGAATACAGCTCCAGTCTGAGCGCTAGGCAGGTGGTGTGAAACTTGTATAAAATGAAAATAAAATGACATAATTAAATAAACCAATTGTCGCTCCCAAATACTCCTAATGAAAACTGCATGTTAATAAACACTATCCCATTTCGTCAGTCATCGTTTTATTTTAATTTAAAAGTTAACTAATAAGTAAAAAAAAAAAAAAAAAACTAAATCTATACTTATTTAATACGCTAAGGGGTTTTTTTTTTATTGAGAACTCCTCCTATAATTTTCAACCGATTTTCAAGTTTTTGGTGTCATTGGATAGGGCTTGGTCTGTTGTTGTTTCCGACAAAAATTGATGAGAATCGGACTGAAAATAAAGGCACTATCCACCATTGAAATCTCAAAGTTTCCCATTTAAATAACATTGGGATTGAATAAAACATTTTAAACATATGATAATTATCAGCTGTAAGTACGTGTAGTTTTGGTGATTAAAGAGATTCACAATATTTGATTGGTCGGATGTCATTGATTTAGAGCTAAAAGTAACTTTTGTATTGTATTAAAATAAATTGCTCGATTTCGAGCAACACGTATACTAGTAAATTAAAATGACAGAAGGGATACAGGTTATTTTTATGAAGACAGCTGTTTCTTTTCATGAAATGAATCATATGTTAGGTAAACTTACTAAATTTTGTCTTATATTTAAAATACATGGAAACTTTAAAGTACAATGGGGCGAAGCACATTGAACTGGGGGTGACAAAATTTATTCCATGACGTCTACAGAGAATTGCCTTTAATTTGACACCTCAATCATCAAAACCGGTTTACAAATAAAAGAGTTTTGCTGCTCACAAGAAATTTCTTACGGAATTAGTAAGATAGATTAATGTATTAACTGTTTTAAAATTATTTGAAATCAGTAGGCTATAATGTCATAAGACTATTTACTTAGCATTGACGATAGATAATTCTACTACAAATTGTAACAAAGATAAAAATATCCTCTTTGCAGAACACCTGCGTACTTAACGAATTTCTAATGGATGTTAATGTTTAAAAACAAAATATTTAAATTGAGTTATAAACTGAACTTAGGTAAAAATACAATTACTAATCAAGAAAATATCACCATTATTTGAACAATTATCACTTACTACTCTCTTTGGTAACCGCACTTGTAATCACAACTTCCCCATCCTCCGCTACCTCTGAGTTGCGAGCACTTACCTGTTGGAAACAATGTTTTATTTTATAGAGAAAAGTTCATTCTAATTTTCACTTTTGAATTTTCATATGTATCAATTAGGGTACAATGGTTCCTTTTAGTGTTTGCATTAAAAAAAAGGACTAAAGTGATTGTATTAAAATTTATTCCATTTTAAATATTTCAAAAATGAATTGAATTAAGAACTTTAAACTAAAGTAAATTCAATATTTTTTGATTATGAATGTTGAAAATGGTAATTTATAGATCCATCCTTCCATAAATGCCAGAAATTTTGTTAGCCTATGCTATTAGTGGACGGTATGATATAATGAAATATTTATCATTCATGTTCTTATACATTTGATTAAAAATACACGATTTTTCATGAAAGATATGTCAAAATTCTTCAGGCTAATGAATATTCAAGTCATTGAAGGAAATAGGCTAAATTTTCTTTGTTGACCCACGGTAATGTTGTAGCGCCTGTTGGAGCGCAGGCCCTCGACAGCGTGGCAGTACAGGTCCGGCCAGACGACACAGCGGACAGGCTCGACAGTGTGAGAGGTGGTCTCCTGGCCCAGGGTGTGAGTCACAGTGAAGGACTTGAGCTGCCCGTACGAGGCGCGAGGCTCTGCCCACCGTAGGCCCAACATCCCTCGCCCTCTCTTGTACACAGTCAGGTTCCTCACGGCCTCTGGAACTGTGGCATGACAACATGATCATCAGGGAACATTGTGGTTGAAACTCATTTAATCTGTGAGTCATAGTGAACCATATACTTCGATCTGCTTCTCTCGTACTTGTACACCGTCAGGTTCCTCACCGCCTCTGGAACTGTGACATGACAACATGAACATTAGAGAACACAACACCGTGGATGAAACTCATTCAATCTGTGAGTCGTTGTGAGTCATATACTTCGATCTGCCTCTCTTGTGCGCCATCAGGTTCCTCACCGCCACTGGAACTGTGACATGACAACATGATCATCAGGGAACACAACATTGTGGATGAAACTCATTCAATCTGTGAGTCGTTGTGAGTCATATACTTCGATCTGCCTCTCTTGTACTTGTACGCCGTCAGGTTCCTACTGCCTCTGGAACTGTGACATGCAACATGAACATTAGAGAACACAAAATTGTGGTCGAAACTCATCTAAACTGTGAGCCATTAGTGAGCCATATACTTTGATCTGCTTTTCTTGTACTTGTACGGTGTCAGGTTCCTCACTGCTTCTGGAACTGTGACATGCAACATGATCACTAGGGAACACAACATTGTGGATGAAACTCATCTAATCTGTGAGTCATTAGTGAGCCATATACTTTGATCTGCTTCTCTTGTACTTGTACGCCATCAGGTTCCTACTGAATCTGGATCTGTGACATGAAAACATGATCATCAGGGAACACAACGTTGTGGATTAAACTCATCTAATTTGTGAGTCATAGGGTCTATTGAGCTATGTACTTCGATTTGCCTCTCTTGTACTTGTACACCGTCAGGCTCCTTACTGTGACTGGAACTGCAACTAGTATGCTGTGAGAATTAATACATAAAACAGTGAAAAGTCATTAACCTCAAGGAATGAATGTGTTTTCTAATTTCGCTGTGAGATACCTCTAACATTTTTGTAACAATGGGGATTGAAGTAGTCAAAAGACTTTATTTCCAGATAAATTATAGTTATCGTTTTTTACTGTACTGATATTGTAATCAGTCACAAACACATAATATTGCTATAGTATTACTTACTTGTACAGAGTTATAACAAAGCAGTGATATCAATTAATAATATATTTTTTGTGACAGTTGAATTAAATAGTTATTGCGATCTGCAAACTAATTAGAAACTCAACGTGATTACAAGTTCCTTCTCCCTCCTCGCTTGAGTTTAAAAACACGCTTGTCGTATGGGCTGCATTTTTTTTAATTCTCTCAATCAAAAAAACTCATCTGTATAAGTATGTCTTCTGGCTTTTCAAATAGATGTGTATAAGGATAAACATGAGCAATACCAATTTTAGTTGGCTCTGAAGTCGGATAAGGATAAAATCAAAATCTTTTATATGCATCGTCAAAAATCCTTGCCCCTGACATGTCACAGCTGTTTAGTTATTTGTGATAATTCAGTCAGTGTAAATGCAGTTTTAGTGCAGTGTAAACGTGTTCTCGAATTTTCCCAACAAGAAAATACAACCTACAATGAACTGTAATATAGAAGGCAAATGTTTTTGAAAGGTACGATTTTAATGGTTTTAATGGTCTCTGATGGTCAAATCAGTGCTGAGGACATAGATCTTTGACAATACCTATACTTTATTTTATTCTAAGCTTAAAGAGTGACTCTCCAAAATTTCCATAGTCTATCATAATGAGAACTTTGAGAGTTAGTTGTGAGTGATGGGTTTATTTTTTATCACAGTGTGTTCATTAGGCATTGAAACAATTTCTTATTTTTAAATCCAAAGAGACAGAATAATTACGTTTGTGTCTCTAACAATTAACAAATGTTTCTGGGCTTTTTGACAAAAAATAAATTTTCAACCAACTTAGGAAGCTAGGGGGAACATTATTTCCTTTAATATCCAGCAGTATCAAATAGCATTTATTTGTTAACATATTTGAAAAAGCAAAAGGAATGCCAAAAGCCAGAATGGATAAGCATATAACAATATCAGGTGGTCAAATTTTGCATTAAAATAATATAAATAATACTGTCGGTTGGGTTTGCGACAAATTTCTCGGAATATTAAGGCTTTTAAAATTGCATAGGTTATAATATGACTGAATCATATAAACATTTTAAGACTTCCTCTTTGGAACGTTCCCATGAGGAAGCTTTTAAAAATAGTTTAAGTCTATAGCATGTTATTCAAAGTTTTAAACGTATGGTTATTGTGAGGATTTCGCTTTAAATCAAATTTTTTACATGTTGTCTATGGTATAACAGCAAAGTTGAATCTTCTGTGATTTTTTTACAGATTATACATAAAAGGCCAGTTTTAGACATTACTTTTTTCTTTTAAGAGTTCTTTACAATAATTTGATAACTGAAAGGTAAGGTGTTTTTATTTTCAAAAGATAAAGTTATCTCTACCCCTGACCTCCTAAGGGTTTTGAAAAATACTTTATAAATTAAAATATTCTGAAAGTTTCCTTTACAATTAGTGATGCATATCGAATTTTTCTCTTTTAATTTTAAAAATAAAGCTTTGTTCCCACACTTAATTTACAAACTACATATCCAGATGTATGTTACATTTTTTCGCTCATAACTACCAACCTGTTGCAGAAGTTGAAACACGTATGGCTAAGAATGATTCTGAATTCCAGCCTGCAGTAGTTAAAACAAACACCTTGACGATATATTGAGTACTCGCTGTCAGGTTGTGGAACGTAGCATTTGTATTTTCAGTGAATCCACTTTCTAAAATTTTCAAACTTTCCGATTCCTGGAGAGCAAATAAAAAAATGTTAAATTGGGTTAGCTAAAAATATAGACAGAGAAATTTTCATTTTGAATACTTCTATTTATGTAAATTTTTCTGGCAGTTAAGTTTAATTGTGCAAAATATTTATTTTAAAATATATTTAGCAAATAAGCTAAACAATAACTGAGTAAGCATTTACAGTATAGTTATGTTACTCGTTCCGAGTTTTTATTTTTTATTGTGTTTGATATTCTTTTACAGGTACAGTAAATCTATAAAACATAATCATAAATTTAAAAAATTATAAAAAGTGTTTAATATTAAGTGAGAAATACATGCTGTAGGCTGATAATAAAGAGTGTAAGAATTATTACTTACGGTGAACCGTCAGCAGCTCTTTTGTGGAAATATCTAAATCGGTAGGACATGTTTCGACGCAGCTATGGATTTGTAACATAACATAGTGTAATAATTTCTGACGGAGCCTTCGGGTTGATGTATGCGTTGTACTTCAAGGCGTACTATCCCTAGAACTGGGGAGTTCACTACAAAATCAATACCAGTCGTTCGGGTCTGGGAGATCGTGCGTGGCCCCCTTTAGTTTTGAAGTAGGCCTAGTCTCCCAAGGAGTCTTAGCCGAGCCTTCGCTGAGGTGGTTGTCGTGACCGACAGCAAAGGTGTGTATGTTATACTTCAGGGCTTGCACCCTTAGAACTGAGATGTCCACTTCTCTATACCTGCCCCAAGTACTGGACTTGGCGAATGGGCATGGCTCTCTTTATCGCTGAAGGAGGTCAGTTTCAACTGTGCCCAGCCCTGGAGGAGGTGGCTTTGCCAACTCCAGCTTCACTCCAGCTTCCCTAAAAGAAGGCAATGAGTCAGGGTGTCAGGGGCCTGGGGCTTACCATCGTCGACCTTTGGGCGTGATTACAGCGTACCGGCACCCCATTTTGGGCGTGCATAAACCCAGAGACCTAGTTATCCCGATTGGGAACTACCCATGACCCAAGTAAACCTAAAATGGGGACCTCGGGATCTGGTTCAAGCCCCTGGCTTCGGCCAGTTCGGATATTGGGTTGGACTCGACGGGGTAGTGGTGGTCGGCAGCCCCTAGCTTCGGCTAGGGGGGTCCTCTAGCTTTACTGGTGGCGTTGCCAATGAATACAAGGCATTGCTCACAAACAGTAGTTGGATTGTCACTCACAGAGGTTGCCGATTTTGGGTTCTCATCCGAATGAGTACCACGGGTCTGGGAAAATCCTTAACTCTATGGGGGTCTAATCCACCTTGATATGATCAGAGACTTCAGTTCCTTAATTCTCCTGTCGTAAGATCGTCCTGATATGGCTAACCCTAGGTGCAGGCACTCGAAACGGGTGGGGAGCCAAACCAAACTTCGTTTGTAATGTAAAATAAAAGAAGTCTAATCGAATTGGAGCTTTCGGGTCAAATTATTGAGTTGTATCCAGCTGATGATAACGCCGTTATATCGAAACATGTCCCACTGATTTACACTAGCCGTCACGAGAGAAGTCCGTTGAGGGCGGGGCTTAGCGGTCACGTGATTTTGGACCAACGAATGAGATTCAAGCGATGTTGCCGTTATTCACCTAGCCTAATTGCATAAATCACATGTTGTAAATAATAACATTTCCAAATGTAAACAATATATGTAAACAATCCGAAATACAATCTCTTTTAAAACCCTTATTTTTTAAGAGTAAGTGTTGAATGTTAAGTATCATAATCATAATCGTTTAAAGTAAATTTTGTGGTTGTTTCAATATGGATCAAAAACACCTCCAGCATCACTTGCTATTAAAAAAGAAAAAACGGTTAACAGTGTAGAACGGAACACAGAGTACAACGTTTATTGTTTCTTTTTTTTAACAGCTCGCTCTCCTTTTTATCATTTCGTGAGTGTGTTAATTGTAATCAAACTGGAAAATAATGTGCTATTGCTTGCAAGATTAGTGAAAAAAGACAGTTAACATATAATAAGTAGGCAATTTTGTCAGTTTTTGAAGAGTCGCCAACACAAACTTTTTCAACGCCGGGAAAATCAAGAAAACGAAAGTCCCCAGTCATTAACTGGATAAACTCCCCTCTAAAACCGATTAAGATATCAGAAAAGTTAAACAGTTATTGGAAATCTCCGGACAATAATACACTCGGATAAACTGTTGGAAAATGAACAGCAACAACAGGGCCGCCGGCACAGGAGAGAGGTAGGCCTACTCCTTGGCTGAGCAGACAACACGGCAAGTCCGGCAACGATGTTCTGATTCCAAGAATTCAAGCATCATTTCATTGTGTAAAATAATGAATAAATTATCAAGTAGTCGACAATATTCAAATCCACAAAATTATGTTTCTGTTTTTTTTATTTTTATGTTACTGTTATTGTGTTATTTAATGTTCCTGTTACGTTATTAATTTTGTCAAATAATTTTTAACTGTTAGGCCCAAGCTGTAATTTAGCTCAGTAAGCCGGCAGTTGTTTATTTCCTAATTATGTAGGTCTACCACTTGTTATTTGTTCATTTGTTATCTTTCTAGAAATTTGGGTGAAGTTTTAGTTGGTATGAATCACGGTAGAAATAAGATCATTCAAATCATGAAACTATAACTGTCCAAGTAAAATAATGTAAGCAACCAGAAAGTTAGCCTATATGACAAAGTCTATTGTATTATTTGATTGTTTGCATTGTTTAAGGGCAGAATATAGGCGTCACTTTGTTTATTCACATCGATTTTGACCAAATGCTAAAACTAGAAGATAATGCTAGGTAGCAAATGCTAAGTTTTATTCACACCACTTTGATCTGCACTCTTGCCTCATCAGGATAAATAATGTGATAAAAATAATCCTTTTAACTATCAAACTGCTGTTTTTCTTTTCATTTGGGTTTTCAAGCAGCAATCATCCTTTGACTTTCGCTTCCCGGTCCCGCCACTGGGAGCGGCGCTTCCGTGCAAACGTACGGGCCACACTGTAAAAAGTTGTATTATTGCGACAGATACCCACATAGGTTTTCAAGATAACTCAAGACATGAAAGAAAAGACAAATTATGACAAGCTATTCACCCTCAATATCGGTTTTCAATTTGTAGTTTTGTGAATGCATGATGATGTCCAAACATAAACACATGAACTACGAACCTTTCTTGTTCTCAATGTACAATAGGCTACATGTTTAAAACACGGGATGTACACATTAGAAACAGTTTTATAATCAGGTGATCGCTTCAATGATTTACGTTTACATTGGTAACCGGCGTTCAATGTGGCAACACCGCGCTTAATTCCTATTGGTTACAGCTCAACGGACTTCTCTCGTGACGGCTGGTATAGATGATTCTACACTAGATATGTTGGTGGTTCACCGTAAGTAATTAACTCTTACATTTAAACCACGGCTCAAGGACTAGAACAATCGATTTTAATATCAAGAGTGTGTATAAAGAGTTTGTAAGTGTTGTGCCACTCGTAGTGGTGTGACTCATAGTGGTTGGGCTGCATTTCTTCGTTGGTGCTATGCTAGTGTAATGTAAAAATGAGTGTTCGATGTTAGGGTCGCAGCGCCAGCCGACAGTTGGGATTTCGGTCGCCGTTTTTCAACCGATTTTAATTAAAATTGTTAAGTGTTTATTTGAATAGTTAAATTACCCCCCTTATACCTCGAAATTTTTTAATTTAACAAATATTACTCTCTGTGACATCGGAAAGTAACTCGATTTTTCTTAGTAATATTTGTTAAATTTTCTAAATTTCGAGGTATGAGGGGAGTAATATAACTATTCAACTAAACACTTACCAATTTTAAAGAAAATCTGTTGAAAAACGGCGTCCGAAATAGGGGAATAAAATACTATGTTTTGCACTAAAAGCCGTATGGTTAACATTGCCGACCGCGCAACAATGGGCTACTGGCCCAAAGGTGAAGGTGGCCGGTATCCCATTGTTGCGCAGTCGGCAATATTAACCATACGGCTTTTATGCTAAAACATGGTATTATATTCCCCTGTATCGGACCCCTTTTTTCAACCGATCTTCCTTTAAAATTGGTAAGTGTTTAGTTGAATAATTATCTAGGCCACTCATACCACGAAATCTTTGAAAATTTGACAAATATTACTCTCTATTAAGTCGCAAAGTAAATCGATTTTTCTTCATAATATTTGTTAAATTTTCAAAATTTCGAGGTATGAGAGGCGTAATATAACTATTCTACTAAACACCTACCAATTTTAAAGAAAATCTGTTGATAAACGGCGTCCTAAACAGGGGTATAAAATACCATGTTTTGCGTTAAAAGCCGTATAGATAACATTGCCGACCGCGCAACAATGGGCTATCGGCCCAAAGGTGAAGATGACTCTTTTAACTCTTCAACAATATTCAACAATTGTTTTGTCTGTGAACAATCAAGATACTGATAAAACAAAACATTAGTCTATTATTTATTGCTATTTCTAATGAATAACGTAATGTATGGCATGGGAAGTACGTTTAATTTATATTATAAATGTGAAACAAAACAAAATAAAATGGGATGAAACTAACTGCAGGCAATTAAATGCAATAATTAATTTTTTATAAGTTATTTAATATATAACTTTTAAGTTATAATATAGAAGTTTGATATTTTTATCCCTAGTTTATTCCTAAAAACATTTAAAACGCATAACCTGTGTTCTAGAAACAAAATTTGAACAATAGTAGGCTATAAGGTTACCAACTAAATCAAAGATAATAATTCTTATTTGTAATTGGTTTTTAATTTATACTAGCAATCAGATCTTTTTCAGGGCAACGGTCACCATTAATGTAAGGGTTTAGTAGTTACTATACTTTCATTAAGTTAATACTTCATGTACTCATTATAGGTATATTCGTTACTTTATTTCAGAGAAAGCCTTGTTAAAAAACTACATTTCAGATTTATTAAATTAAATTAACATAGTAACTTGTTTATTTTTCATAGACCAACCTTTGTTATTTGGTAGTTGTAGCCAAGCAAGAACCCAGAACACACTGGAACCTCGTCCCAGAACACTGTCACACTTGTGTTTGTCCTGATATTTTTCCGTTCACTTATTCTGGGCACTTCCAAGGGCACTGAGAAATTTATATAAAAAATTACGTTGAAGAATGCTCCATTACTTATAACTTAACAGAAAAAGATTAACAATATTAAAACACAGAAATATCTCAATGAGCTAAATTTTCAAATACTGAAAATTAAGGGGGAATGTGAGTAATTTCAAGTAAATTTGAGGACTCAAGCATATATTCTAGAAATTTTGTAAGACCTAAAACTTCAGTGCAATGCACCCTACGTAAGTTTATCCAATACTATAATACGAGCACTGTCTGAAGGGATGTGTGTTCCACGATCTCGAAATCTAGGGGGTAGATTTTACTTAAACTTTGAATTTAAGAGTGTTTTGGCCCAAATATAAGTTTAGAAACAACTTCAATCCCAGAACAAATCTAATTTGGTCGAAATTTAAGTTCAAAAATTGTAATTTTTATCATTGGTCTTATGGGTTGCTATTTTGGTAACGAAATAACAACGAAAGATATACAAAAATAAATCAATATAGAATGTTAAGCTGTCTTTTTGAAACAACTGTTAACTGTGAAGCGGTATAGTTTTTTTTACCCTCGCATAACAGTGAAAGATACCAAATCCCTTTCAGAGCAAAAACACTTCTAGCCCTAGTGAATTTCCTTGAAATTACTATCATGATGATTCACAAGCAAAGTCTTCCGACGTGCGCTCTTAATTTTCAATGAAACTCTATCAAATTTCAACGCTCCAACTGTAGTTATGAAGTTCAAAATGAAAATTGAAACTAAAAATAATATTAAGTGAAATTGATTTGCCTTTACCATGTTTAAATCGTCTTATGGAATAATGGGTTAAAGTCATTGAAAACATTTACTAAACAATAAGAAAGTCATTGAATAGCTTACTGAACAATTCATCAAGAATCAGTTTTTTATTGAATGACAAAAAAGTAAAAAAATAATCATGTTTAAAGGAATAGTAGAAGCTTGCAATAAGATTTTAAATAGAGAATATTTTATATAAAAAATTTCAAACTTAAAAAGCAACAGTTATATTAAAGACCTACCGGTATCTTCAGTCCCCACGTATATTGATGATGGCGGGCCATTCTCCAGGGAGACAGAGATCTGGTACCGTGTGAACGGCAGCAAGTAGCTGAGTGTAATGTGGTTACCCGTGACTGTTTGCTGACCCTCGCTCACATTTTGACATCCGGTGGAACAGGCCGGGCGGTCTACACACTGTTGAATTAAACTTTAATCAAACTCCGTCATTTTCGTTCCATCTTTATGATATATTTTTCAGATAATTAAATTTGCATTTATTTGGGTGTTAGTCAAAATTTACCGTTTTTAAGATAAAAAAAGGGAGCCATTTTAAAAATAAGCCTAGGAAAAATATTTTACTTGTAATTACACATTTATTCCAGAAAGTTACATGCTAAATATGAGATTAGTAAAATAATTCGTTACAAATATAAATATCATTAAGTGTGAAAAACAAAATCGCTGATAGCGGCTTGAAGAAGCCGAGATCTAATAGATTCCATGACCATTTTTAATTTGTACTGAAGTTAATAATCACATAAAGGCTTCTCTCAATCTACTTTTAGATACCATAGGTTTCCATTAATTGCATCTTTCCAGGTAACTTAATAAAGGATTTTGTATTGTTTATATTTTATCGGAGGGAAAAAATAATTTGATATACCTTGTATGAAACAGTAAAACGCAACACTTCCCCTTCTTTTCCTATGGGATTTCCCCATGACACTTCCACAGAGGAGCTTCTTCTGGAATATGCATTCAGATTCCTCACAGATGGAAGATCTGTAAAATAAAGTTTGAAAAGTTAATCCATATTCTCGTAAATAAATTTAAAAAATCAATATATTACACTTTGGACAAACATTTTTAAATGGGATCTCAAAAAAATATTATATTAACTATTTATCCATATCTTTCTCCCTCTCTTCCCCTTTCTCTCTCTCTCTCTCTCTCCTTCTCTTTCTCACTTCCTCTCTCTCCCTCTCCCTCTCCCTCACCCTCCCTTGTTATTTCCTCCTTAGTAATGGAAATTTAATTTGCAAAGTTAACAGCTAAATTGTGAAAAACTTGTACCAGCGAGAACATCAAGCTATGAATACCAAAGAGGTTAATGTTAATTTTTTTGTAATCATAACTAAATTGATTGATTTTGGGCAGTGGGTACTTTTATTTTTAATTATTATTCGACACCTCGTAAAATTTTAAGTGAGAAAATTTAGTTGTATTGCTTTTGCATTTTAATTTGGTTCGTTAGTGAAAGAAAATAAATTAATTTTTGTATGAAAGTAGATTGAGATCTTTTCATTGATCGTTTTGTTCACATTGATCCATAACCAAAAATAGCTCAAAATATTTTATATGTTGTTAAGTATAACTACGAATTACATTGACTCATTTAAAGTAACACGCACTTTGTTTCACAATAATTAGGCCCATTTGGAACCCCTGTATTTATAGATTTAAGATTATAGCGTCATTCTTACCTTCCAATCATATTCATAGGATTCCATACCTGTCAGAAGAGTGGAAGCAGTAATGGTTTCAGAGTATGGGGAATATCCAGCAGCTGTTTTTGCCCGTACTTTAAACTGAATTGCAGAGCCTGGCAGTAAATTATTTATTAAAAATTCAGTTTTATTAGTGTGTTCAGTCATCCACTGCCAATCTTCTTTCCATGAAACTTCGTACTGTTCCTCTGGGCACCAGTGCAAAATGTTTTTAACATACTGAAAATGTTCATCATTATTCAGCTAGATAAAGTGTAAATTTTGCAATTATTTTATAGAGGTCCATATCAAATGCTACATACTGTTTTTGGCATTTTTATTGTTAGGTTAGGTTATGTTAGGCTAGGATAGGATAGGTTAGGTTTGGTTAGGTTAGGTTAGGTTAGGTTAGTTTAAGTTAGGTTAGGTAAAGTTAGGTTAGGTTCGGTGTTATGGTTGACGTACATAAAGATATTTTATGTGTGTGTGTCCGTGGTACCAATAACTTTTGCAGGGGACTTCCGATTTTGATTAAATTTGGTATGAAGGTGTAAGACCAGGTCTATTTTCATGAGTTCGCGAACCAGTATTGTTGGGTTATGGGAACGGGGTTTTAAGGGTTTCAAAGGGGTCAAAAATGGGTTTTTGGAATTTTTTTACCTAAATTTTTAAAATTCATCAATTTTGACTAAAACCATTTAAAAGAGCTTAAAAAACAAACAATTTAGTATTTTGAATCTTTCAAATAGCTTAACTGGTTATAGAGAAAATTCAAATCAAGTTTCCCATGTTATTCTTAAGGGTAAATCTTTAAAAAGGTATATATTGCTTATTTATCAACATATCTTAATAAAAATTTTTATGAACCTTTACTAGGTGGTGAGTAATTAAGATTAGATCAAAAACCCACATGGCAGCAAACCTACATGCTAAATCCCATGGTATTCTCATGGAAAATAAGTGTATATAATGGGAGCAAGAGAGATGGAGATAATAAGGTATTTGTTCCTAATCAGCTGATCAGCTGTCTGCATATTTATCAAATTGGAAATGTTTATGTTTATGTTTTTTTTTTTTTTTTTTTTTTTTTTTTTTTTTTTTTTAAACAAATCATTCCTTTTGCATGGAAGCTTTGGATATGCACTTTTATTACTGTTAAAAAAGTCATTTATTGCAATATGAATATTAATATATAAATTATAAAAAAATGATTTACTCAGAAATATAATGCCATTAAATATATTATATTTCCTTGTAAAGATTGTTAATTATATAAGATAGCCACAAAGTTCTTTGATGTTGAAACAATAATTTTTTTGGAAATTCGCTGAGTACGCAGGTCTGCTGCGACGGGGGTATTTATTGTTATAATTATAATGTGTGGTCGAAAGACAACATTGTATTTCCCAAGAAAAAAAATTCCCATGACACAGTTTTGCGTTAATCCATTTTCTTTGTAATGAGATGTGATGTAATTTTTACTCTTGAACTTCAGAGTCGATAATAATCTCAAGTTAGTGTTACGTTTCCTAATTGCGTTGTAAGTCTTTCTGTTTACATCTCAAATGTCAAAACAAGCATATATGTGTAATTTCCACAATATCAAAGTCAATTTTATATAAATATGTAATGTGGCATATATACATGCATATACGGTAATAAAAAGCAATTACAATATGGGACACTAAGGGGCTTTAATAATATTAATTGATTGTAATAGATTGTTGGCAGTCGGGGACCTATTGGTGGCATTAAAAATTTGTAAATGCACATTAATTTTGAATAGACTTTGATAATTCAACCTGCAAAGTGACGAGATTATTATGTTTGTTTCATCACACTGCATGAGTATCACCTGTTTTCGACCCTCACTTGTAACAACAAAAATCGTAAAATCGTTTTTTTTTTATTCAAAAAATTTTGGCCCAATAACTTCCCATTGGAAACCAATGGAACCAGTAGCTGATTTGAAGTGGTTGCATATCAAACGGTATAAACAAGCATAGTGCATCCCACTAGGTTAATTCAGGTTGTTTTGTTTGTTATGGTTGAAAAAAAATATTTTTTTCATTTGTTTAGAATTTATTGCACAGTGTAGTGTGATGAAAAATATATAGTTCGTAACTCGGCCAAAATATTTTGCCCTATCTCGATTGTGTCAAGTTCTCCACTTAGAGACAAACTTGAAACACGATATCCAGTCCGGCAAAACAACATGTTTGGCCCTTGTAACAATTTGTACCGTACTCTGCTCATGGCAGCAATTTTAATTATCATAAATATGATATTGAAAAACTAGTTAAATGATTATTCTGTTATAAAGTATTCTAGTTTTTTTTTTCCATTGAAGTTACATTCGTGATACTCATTTTATGAAAGAAGTTACTTTTTATGTGAGTTAGCAGATTTTCATGTTACTGTGTTTGTATATTAAATATTTCATGTAATATAGATATTCTAATGTTAACTATTTGTAAGATGAATTAATAGTTAATAATCATTGATTTACAATGTCACTTACTCTCCAAGAGAAGTTTATATTTGAAGAGTCACTTTCATACATTACCGAATAGTTGTAGTTCTCAGGTACTGGAAAAAACAGTAAAATTATAGTAACATATTTTTTCCTCCTTTGAAAGATAAAAAATTATGAAATGAGATGTATTTTTTAAATTTGTATCATGTGTAAGAACTTCTTCTCCATTACAGCATTAACGTAAGAGGAAAGAAAAGTGACATAATTAACATCTACGATCAAAAAAGGTTAACATTAAATAAATATTGACGAACAGTGTCGGCAAAGTTAAGAAAATATTTCTTCGTATATGCAAACGCTCTCTTACATATATTCAAGTTTAAATTATGCTCCGTTACTTTTTGGCCCTCCGGTATATTTTACTACCTTTGCACAATATACTAATCCATAAAATATTTATATACGTGCTGCATATTACAATATTTACAATTTTTAAAATATGCACAGTGATTGAAAAGTTATTTATTATGTTATTTTTGTTATTGGCTGGCTTGCCCAGCATGCTTCGCAACGGTACTCAAACTGCAATGTAAACCCGAGAATTATTTTGCCCTTCGGGTAAGCTTGTTTACTACACTTACTCGAGGTCAATTTTAGCTTGTTCGCTACGCTCACTCGCCATTACATTCAGCTCATTCGCTGTGCTCACTCACCTAAAGTTATTATTATCCTTTTTTTATTACTAATCTGCCCACAACTCTTAAAAAAAACGCTGTTCAGGTGTGCTGGTTCGCTACGATCACTCCCAGACACATTCAGATCATTCGCTGCGCTCACTCAGCTCAAGGTAATCCTTTACCCTTTCAGTAGTATCCTTTATTTTTAATACCAATCTTCCCTCAGTTATTGAAATGAGATGAATCGGTTAGGTTAAGAATACAGTGAAACTTTACATATTAAAAAAATTAACGAAATATATACAGGGTGAATCTTGTAAGGTGTCCTAAATGGATTACAGACAAACGCTTTGTACTACAACCTTCAAACAAAATTATTTCCTAATAAATTGATCCCAAGGAATAATTTAAAAATATTTTTAACGTTGTATAAATACAGGGTGCACCAAAAACAGGGGGTCACAGATTCGAATCTTGGAAATTTCAAATACAACATATGTCTTATTATTAGAAAGATCTATTTAACACAAACATTTTGGTGAAAACAGAATTTAGTTATCTTTATTCCTTTAAAAATGGCGTCTATTTTTGTAGCCAAAATAAAAATTTACAGAATAATTCTTTCATTTTTGTCGTAAATGACTTCTGATTCAAAATACTTATTTTAAATCAGCTGAGCTTTACAATGATATGTCACAAGACCACATTTATTTAAAAACTAAAATATCCTAAATTTATTGTTTTTGAAAATGTTTACATAAACAAAACTCAAAAATTTTAAATGCTAACCCATGTCATTTTGTATATCATCTTAAAGCTCTCGTTGAACTGAGCAACTTTGTAATTCACACTAATGCCGTATGTCTTTTGGTTTTGTAGTAATAATGTAAAAATATTATTTCCCCATATAACTTTCATGTTAATTTAATGGTATGGCAACAATAGAAGGAGGACTACCATACTATCATGTCCTGATTAATTAACATGCAAACCATATGGGAAAATGACATTTTTACGTTATTACTACAAAACCAAAAGAGATATGGCGTTAGTGTAAATTACAAAGGTTCTCAGTTCAACGAGAGCTTTAAGATGATATGCAAAATGACATGTGTTAGCGTTTAAAATTTTTAAGTTTTGTTTATGTAAACATTTTTATAAATATTAAATTTTTGAAATTTTAGTTTTTTTTTATAAATGTGGTATTGTGACATATCATTGTAAAGTTTAGCTTATTTCAAATAAGTATGTTGAATCAGAAGTCATTTATGACAAACAGTAAAAAAGTTACAGGGTATTCCGTAAATTTTTATTTTGGCTAAAAAATGGATGCCGTTTGAAACAACGCTCACAATTTTGCTCAAGAAATATCGCTTACAGAATTATATATATATATATATATATATATATATATATATATATATATATATATATATATATATTGTAATGTTCTATTGTACTGGATTGTATTTTTCGCAGCAAATCTTTCTGATATTGATTTATTGTAGTATTTGTGTGTAAATAACCTCTTAAAAGTTTTTGTTGATACTTGACTAATGTAAACTATTATAGTTTACATTTTATACTCACTGTCACATTTTGTGATTATATCGGATATCCTAAGAAAGTCTCCGTCATATTTGTTGAAGTCTTCATCCAAGAGAAGTACTCGCACTTGATAAAGAACTCCATCTCTAACACCCATTATCCTCTCAGTAGTCAAACCAAGCTCTCCTGTAAGGCATTTCTTTGTACTGTAGGTTTTCCAATCATGGCCCTAAAAATCAAAACATTTATATAATTCACACACATTACACAGTATTAATGGATAATATATAAGATTTCTAATAAGTCCCGAATGTTCAAATTAAAAAGTATAAATTAAATTTATAATTTAAAAAATTAATAAATAAATTTTGTTTTTTAAGTTTTTGATAACATTTTATCTACGCTGTAAAGTTGTCTGTAATGTCTTAAATTTAATTTGTTTATTATACTATAAACAAATAATATACAAATAATTTGTTTATAAACTTGCTGGTAGCTGAGTCGTTATAGTGCTCGCCTTTGAATACAAAGGTTGCCGGTTAGATCCTGAGGAAATCTAGTAGATTTTTAAGGGATCGATTCCCGACCCAGTTTGTCATTGGGCTATTAATTAATGATGCTTTCAAACAACTGGTCGGTGTTAGATAGTAACAAGACTGGGGTTTGGAGTTTGGACCGTTCCCCATCAAAACGTTAAAAAATGCCACTGTCGATAGACACAAAACTAAACAAAACTATATGGGAACTAAGACACCTAATGTATCTGGGTGAATAAAAGCGATGAATTTCCTTATATGTTATTGTAAAGGAGCCTTTAAACAGGCATTAGAGGTCCTATATTTTCTTGAAAACATCCTTCATTTCATACTTATATTAAAATGTGAATTTTTTTATATATTTTTTACTGTACTAGTTTCATACATTCTAAAACTTCGTTTTTTTCGAGAAGTAAATTCATTCTAATTTTTTATATATTTTAAAACTTACGAAATGGAATATAGTCTCTAAGTTAATATAATTAAAAACAATATTTTATAAGGCACACTTCAAAGGAACGACCCACGGAGGAAGTCTTAAAAATCCTAACTGTAAGCATAGGTTATCACAAATCAAAGTAAACAGACTGTGGCTTGTGACTGAAAACGCGATGTTGTCAGATGGAACCAAAAAATGAAAGAGATTGTCGAAAATTGCTTACTTTGATGCATAAACTGGCAACACTGATCATCCAGCGTTGCCTAGACCGTATGTTGATTGTACATTCTATAAAAATGATCAAAATAAGTATCATCTAATAAAACAAATTAAAACATTGACATAAATATAAACCATATGATTAAATTAATAACCACTGGAAATTTGGCACCGTTGTAAAATCATTCGCCCGCCTGATTGCGTGGCCGCGATTATAACCATTTTCCTAGTAAAAAAATTCGTATACACAGTTGGGTACCCAAAACAGTAATTAATTGTATTGATTCGTCACTATGGCAGCCTTTGATATATGTAAAAAAATTTTAGCTTTTAGAAAAATTATTTTGGACAGTAAATAAAATTTTGCTGGAATTGAGGAAATTACAACATTTATTTTGTGTCCAAATGCTCATATTTTCAAAACCAAAGCAAAATGTAATCGTTATATATTGAGAAAATTTTAGAATGCCACTATAGACTCCTTTTTATGGTATGGAACTAGAGTCCCATTTCAGTCGGATAGTTCAACCGCTTCTAATCAAGGAAATTAAAATAATAAAGACAAGGTAGGGGTCAAAACATGCAACGCCATCTATGCACCAGGTGTTCATTTGCACCTATGACATCATCATTATCATTACAAGTATTAGTAAATAGTGACGTCATAGGTGCAAAAGAACAGCTGATGCATAGAGGGTGTTGCATGTCTTGACCCCTATCTTGTCTTTATTTTATTTTAGATTCCTTGATTCTAATTACATTCTACAATGTGTTAGTAGGCCTATGTTGTTCTTTCAACAGCTGTTTTATTTTGAAATTCAATAAAAATTATTCAAAGTGTCAATTTTAAAGAAAAAAAAACAACGTTTAGGGCCTGCTGTGCCTATCAAACATCTTAAACTTTATTTCAAAACTACGCACTAAGAATAATTTTTTGACACCTCGGACGTTAAAAATTGGTCCAGAAAGAAAGAAGTAGTTCAGTTCACAAAAAAACAGCTGCACGTATTATATAAATAGAATAGATCGATTTGACCGTTACGAGACTTTGTGGACACCCGCAAGGCCAACTATACACCACGCCGGAATGCCCCCTACCACTTGTATTCGAACGTCACACTGCTAGTGCTCCAGATAATCTGAAATGATGTTATTTTGATGCAATTGCCCTAATAATTACTTGGAAATCCCTGAAATAGCAATTATTACCCAACTTCCGCTTTTATACCCTAAAATTGGGTAAATTACTGGCTTTTGGCAACACCGATTAGCTGTCACACCACTTCTGTGACGTCATCTCTCTCACCACTCCGGCCTAGTGTGTAGTTGGCCACCAGGGACTTATTTGTTTTCGTCTCTTTTTCTCGCTGGCAAATAAAAATTAGTACCATTTAATACATAAACTAAATTCAGGCAGCTAATATAAGACGTGATTAAATGGGCCTCCTGAAATAGTTACTTAGGTCTACTAAAGGTTATTAAAGGTTTTGAAAGTCAAACCAATTGACTGTTTTTGTAGTATGCACGTATATGATAGTACCATCAACATGATGGTAGTGTTCGGTTTCAAACATGTATAAAATGTATTAGTATTTTCACAAATTGCCAACCACACATAATGAAGAACGCATTAAGACCTCTGATCACTGCATTTCCAATGATCATTACATGAGGGGCTTACTCGAGACTATTGGGAACAAGAAGTTAGTTATAAATTCGACAACGTCTAACCTTTTCTCTGTATTGTATCTGGTAAAGAACTGGTGGCCCGTTGTGTGTCTTGTATTTAGAGAGGTCAAACTGTACTGTGATAACACCATACTCAATAGAGGAAAGCTGTGGAGACAGGGGATAGTACACTGATTCTGGAACACACATAACTTTCAGTGAATTATAATACAAATATAACATGAATCATAATAATTATAACAATTAAAATGCTTTTATAGTTCAAATAATTTATTATCAATATTAACATATTAAAACTAATAAGTTCCAAATACGAATTAGCTCCATGTCAAATTTAAGTTAACAGCAATGAAACCCTTTACATGTATGCTCAATCAGAAAGCAAAAAATAAATGTAAAAAAATATTAATAATGTAGGAGACCTGAGCGCAAATTGCGCAATATGAAATATTTTTGTTCTCTGGCTCAGGAGAAACTCACTTACAGTACAATTCAAAGGAATTATATAACTTTTCAAACAATATTCATGATGATTATGCAGTGGCAGACGATATATTTTTGTTTAAAATCTGACTTAAAATTTAATTTGAAGTGGATCAGCTGTTAAGTTACAATTCACATAAAAAATCGTAGTACCAGGGGGCCGAGCATTTGCTCGGTAGACTCAAACAGTAATATTTTTGTAGTATATCAGTTACAGACAGTGCGCTAAAATTCCCAGTGCTAAAAAGCTTATTTCTTGTCAAAGACGAGCCCGTTTGCTTCGCTCACTCGTCTTGCAGATAGTTTCAATGTAAGCCTATGGGTGTTGCAATCTAATGTATTCATCTTCTGTTGAAACACATGTTGAATGTGTGACACATGGATTCTAATTAATTAGTTAACAGCTGATTTCATAATTTTCACTGATACTTTTGTTTTTTTAATTCAAATGCAATTCTACTAATCCATTATTAGTTTTATACTTTTACATGACTTATTTATCTAAACATTCATAATCTGCATTATGATAAAAAAATTATCAATCATTTTTACTGTACAGTACGTATTGACCTTCAAAAATTTAGTAACTGGCTGCAATGTAAAACCTCATGTTTACACTGAACACGTGGTCTGTATTTTGACAGTTAGGTCAGCTGTTTTTTTTCATTCCTCTGTTTTAGTTTTGAACTCCATACGACCGATGTTAAAATGTTAAGAATTTAAATTAAAGATTATTATGAAATAAGAATTTTCCTGGCATAGAGACCTGTATTTATATTATTTTTATCCCAAAACTAAGTTATTTACAAAGTTTGAAGGGAATCGTTCGAGCCGTTTTTTTAGATCTGTATACATACATACAAATATACCTCACTCGTATTAGAGTATAGGATACAAAAAATTGTCCAACGTGTTGAAGCGCCCTCTACAAATAAATCAAAGCCTAGGGTGGTGAGGCCCGAAATGAAATGGCCTATTTAATCACCGTTCACACACTTGCTAGATCATAGGCTTGAAAATGACACCTCATTCTTAAAAATCGAGCCGATCTTAGACCGATCAACCCTTTAGGGAAAGCACTTGGTGGGCTCCCTGTCACTATGTGCTCTATAGTTTGTTACTCCGCTCCGCAACTGAATGACTAGTCTTTTGTAATACCCTTCTTGTATTTCCAACTAGCAGTTACCCGGCGCGCTTTGCTGCCCTGAAATTAAGTGTTTACATAAATAAAGCTATTTTAATATAACAAAAAAAAGGTAAGTTAAGTTTTAAGTTTTTCGTGTAACAAAAAAAGTCAATGGCATAGAAAGTAAGTATATTAATATTACTGTAAGGCCAAAGGATAAACAGGCATTTTGCAAATTTAAACCCAGAATAGTCAAAGTTTGCCTTGTATTCTATTCATCGTAATTGCATATGCAATAGCTAAATTATTTTTTTCCATTATCGCCAAAAATCACACACAGACACTGACAACAACGAACTACGATTGTTGTCTACGCTGTTGTCTGTCTGGCGACAGTGCCAGGTCGTTCACCTGCCACAGCCACTTGAATTGCGTTCCCTTCTCCAAGTCTATACTATAAAGAGTTACGATGTCTCCTTCGGATCGCAATTTTGTCTGTGCAATATGTATGAAGAGAGTGTTGGACTCTGATGAAAGCTTGAATTGTGATAGCGATTGTTCTAGGTGGTTCCACCGTGAATGTATTAAAATGACATAAGTAGATTACACTAAGTTCAGCGCTAATAATTCACTTAAGTGGAGGTGTGGTCGTGTGGATTGCAATTTAATGCAAAGTGAATAGATTTCTGACTTATCAAACAAAATGACGGATCTGTCCAAAGCAGTCTCCAACTTGACTACAATGGTGACTGGATTTTCCTCGAAATTTGATACAATTGATGAGGTGAAAAACTCTGTTGACTTGTTGAACAGTGAAGTTATGAAAATTTCCAACAAATTATCTGAGTTTAAACCACGTATATCCACGGTTGAGACTAGAGTGGGGGCGCTTCAAGATGATCTTAATGCTCTCAAATCCAAGGTAGTTCAAACTAATAATCCACCTAACATTAACTCTGATCCTGAGGCCGTAATATTGGAAATGAATGAACGGGCAAGGCGTGCTAGAAACATTATGATATTCAATCTCGAAGAATCTTCTAGTAGTGTTGTTGGGAACAGGATTAAACATGATCTGGACCTGGTTACTAATTCATGCAAGTCTATTCTGCCCGACTTTAAGTCTGATGGAACCAAAGTCTTCCGGGTCGGTATGAGGAAAGACAAAAAACCTAGACCCCTGAAAGTTATTCTTGTGGATCAATCTGATGTTGCTAAGATAGTTTCTGGATTCTCTGCTGACACAGCTGCCCATATCGTTCAACGTTTTTCTTCAATTAAAGTCTCTAGAGACAGAACGCCTCGTGAAGCTGAATATTTGGAGTCTCTGAGATCTGAGCTTGTGAACCGTAAAGATAATGGTGAAACTAATCTCACTATTAAATTCAGGAACGGTGTTCCCCAGATTGTTAAGAACTCAAAAAACCCCAGATGATGTCCCGCCTCTTGTGTTGAAATACTGCTCCCCCGTCCTGGCATCTCACCTCGCAATTCTCTTTTCTGCCTTGCTCTCTGTCTCTGCTTGATGTTTTCCCTCAACTTTGAAGCATGGATTTGTGGTTCCAGTTTTCAAGAGCATGGGCGGATTTAGGTCAAAGTTTTTGGGGGTGCCAGCTATCCTAAAGTAAGGGTCGTTGTATGCTCATCCAAACACCAAAATCCTATTTAAATGGCATTTTCCAAGGCCTATCCCAAGTAGGCCCTAGATGTTTAAGTACTTGTCTGTTATACATAATAAGACAGCTACTTTTTTATGTTATCTTGAACTGCGATCTTTAACAAACATATAAATTGAAAGAAAAGTATTATCTGAGCATTGTGTAAAAATTCACATTTCTAAGTTTTACGGGTTTTGATTTCTGCTTCCTTAAACTCAGTCATGTCACCGATGATCGCGGCTAATCAATGCATCTCCGCACACGGCCGCGATACCGCGGGCCTGATGTAGGCCTAATCAGCCAAGTTTACAGCGGAGCGCGCTGTTATTTTTTCTGTTATTGATATACAGAATAGGTCAGAAATACTTGCACTAACTCAAAACAAGCCTCACGCTAGTGATAAGTCATACGAAAGACCGTCTAGACAGCTATAATCTATAGCCCAGCGCGTAGCGTCGCGGTCACGGGAGGAGATGAGTTCGCCACTATCATCGGTGACATGGATGACTTTAAGTAAGTACACCTAAAAAACTGTAACACTTATAAACATTAAATTTTCACACACTGTTCAGTAAATAGGCTTTTTTCAATGTATGTGTTTTTTTTAAGACCGCGGCAATTCAAAATAACCTAAAAAGAAATAGTGGCTTATGTGTAACAAACAAGTACCACTGTTCAATATATTATTACAAAAATAAACCCCTAAAATTTTACTATAACTCATTTCAGTTGAGAAAAATGTCTATCTAATTTAGAATTTTTTTTATGAAAACTACTCTAGATGTTGATTTTAACCGTTACTAGAAAAGCGTTTTAAGAATCTTTAAAGAGTATTTATTCCATTTAAATGAAGATCATTTATTAACCTATAATCTTCCTGTTATTTTGATTTGTTTCATTAATTTCCCTACAAAGAACCAAGGAATATAAAAATGGTCATAACAAATTCAATTAAAAGTAACATTATTTCATTGATAATGTACTGTAAAAACTTAAACAAGAAAAAGGGTATATCAAAATATTGTTTTGTTTGTGAGTTGATAGTGATTATTGTATAACGAGTCGTTTTATTTTTCATAGTTATTAATGTATCTTTACCAATAAGGCTTGCTTTATATTCGTCGACCTTTAGAGAGATACAAGTCTACAAGTATATATCTTAGAATAACTATTAAAATAAAAAGTACTACACACTGCAATAACAAATAACCAAACTGTATAGGCCTACTGGCCACTGAGCAACTGTCCTGTAGAGTGCACAAAAAAATAACTATATCACAGATGTGCATCATATTCCGAAATTTAGTCACCAGAGGTAAAAACGAGATGGGGGAGGGAGAGAGAGAGCAGGGTCGGTACTCGCCTTTGCCGGAAACCGTGCAGTTTAGTTGACCAGAAACGTCGTAACGTCGCACACACACGACCGCATTATGTTCAAAATATGCATAATTTTATGTACAAAATACTATTCTTTAATTGTCTTTTAAAATAGCTGATTCGATTACGCGTTGACTGCTTACGTCTTACTTGTTAAAAAAATGTTTACTGTCCAAAAAATTTTTTTTGGATCCAATACAAAAACATTTTACAAAAATATTAAAGAAATTTAAAAAAATCATAAAAATTCAGGGGGTGCCAGGCACCCCCTGGCACCCCTGTAAATCCGCCCATGTTCAAGAGTGGTGACAGGAGCAATGTTCGTAACTACAGGCCGATTGTGATTCAGTCCTCATTGGCGAAGGTATATGAGGATATTGTTCTCGATCATCTGTACTTCTATTTGAGAAAATACATTGGCGCTGAACAACATGGTTTTCTTCGCAACCGCTCCACCATTACTAATCTCCTGGTCTTTGAAGAGTTTGTTATGTCGGCCTTCATCAAGTCTCAGCAAGTGGATTGTGTCTACCTGGATTTTTCTAAGGCATTTGACAAGGTCAACCATCGCCTTCTCCTTGCTAAGCTTGAGGGATACGGATCCAGGGGTCCATTGCTCAAGTGGCTTGAGAGCTATCTCTCCCATCGATCTCTCTCTCTGTCAAATGCGATGGCAGTCTCTCTTCTCCCTTCGCTGTTCTCTCTGGTGTCCCTCAGGGATCTCATCTTGGCCCCTTACTCTTCAATATCTTCATGAACGACCTCAAGGATGTTATACTGACTAATCATCTGATGTTCGCTGACGACATGAAGATCTACACTGCGGTTGATAGCTGTCTGCCTCAGAACAATCTCCAGCAATCCCTGAATAATGTTCACAACTGGTGTATGGCCAATGATATGAGACTCAATGTCACCAAGTGTGCCGTCCTTACCTTTCATCGTGGGACTCTCAACCAATTCGACCATGTAATGGATGGCCTTACTCTGAGTAGAGTAGAAAGGATCAGAGATCTTGGTGTCTTTTTGTCTGGTGATCTGAGCCCTTTTGACCACATCTCACAAGCTATTGCCAAGGCTAATTCCCTTCTTGGGTTCATCTTCAGATCCACCAAGGACTTTACTTCACCCCAAACACTATTTATCCTCCAAAGTTATCCACTAGTTAGGGGCTACAAGGCATTAGTGAGACCTTCCCTGGAATATGGCTCTGTTATATGGTCTCCTTACCAGATAAACCATAACACAATGCTTCAGAAAATACAAACACGTTTGGTGCGGATGCTTGGATGTAAATTGCGCTACACCTACCTGACTACTCCTGTTGGCCTGCTGGAGGACTGCTATGGAATTCTTCCACTTCACTTGAGGCGCAAACATATCGACCTTATTATCCTCTTCAAGCTGGTCAATGGATACATAGACTGTCCTGAACTCCTCCAACTTGTCAACTTTGCTGTTCCACGGGGTACAAGATCCAGGACTGCATTTCAAAGAAAGAAAGTACCTGCCTACCTACTATGCATACCACAATGGCCTGTCAATACTCATGCGATCTGGAGGTGAAGCTGCTGCTCTGATTGACTTCTTCAGTGGCTCAGTGCGGTGCTTTAGGAGGAAAGTGGCTTCAGTGATCCTGTGATCCGTTACACCCCATTGTCTTTCACTTGTTCATTTTGCTCAACCTTTTCATTATTGCATGTTTGTTAGTCAGTATTACCATTTCTGTATTTCTATGGTCTAATCAGATGCATATACTTTCTTATTGTTACCACATTCTTTTACTTAAGTTATTTTTTTGTCTTGTAATGTATTGCTTAGTATTGTTAAATCGTCTTTATTGTCTTGAATGTTTTGCTTAGTCTTGTAATGTCGTAGCTTTGTAAATCTTTATTTCTTGTCTTGTAATTATTGCTTATAGTCTTGTAATGTCTAGTCTTGTTAAATCTTATTTATTGTCTTGATATGAATTGCTTAGTCTTGATAAATCATTATTTATTGTGCTTGCTTGTCCATGAATTAGTTACTGCTTGTATAGTTTTTAAGTACTACATTGCATGTTATGCCAGCCATCTATTTAGCCTATTACCTGCAAAATTGGACTGCTTGAATCTTAATGTAAAATGGTGTATACCGTTTATATGCAAATAAATAAATAAAAGAGCACCTATGAGCAAAGTGGCACGTCCATGTCAAATTTCAACCCCGGAGGCCCTAAATTAATTTTAAAGTCCAGTGGAGCACAGCCCTACTAAAAAATATATTTGTAAAACCATGAAAAACTTGGAACCTATGAGCAAAGAGGCATGTCCAAGTAAAATTTCAACCATGGTGGCCCTAAAGTAATTTAAAGTCCAGTGCTGCGGAGCCCTAAAGAGCTTAAAAATAACATTTGCCAAACCGTTTCCTAGTGAGTAGCTATGAACAAAAATAATCGTACATTGAATTTCAACTCCGGTAGCCCTTAAGTAATTTTAAAGTCCAGTGGGGCGGAGCCCTAAAGTGCTTAAAAAAGATATGTGCAAAACAATTTCTTAGTTTGTTAGTACCTATGAACAAAAAGAATCATCCATATAATTTCAACCCCGGTGGTCCTAAAGTGATTTTTAAATCCAGTGGATGGAGCTCTAAAGATTTAAAACAAACTTATTTTGCAAAACTGTTTCTTGGTAAGCACCTAAGAGTAAAGAGAATCGTCTGTCAAATTTCAACCCCGGTGGCCCTAAAGTAATTTCGAAACCCAGTGAGGCGGAGCCTTAAAGAACTTCAAAAACTATATTTGCAAAACCGTTTCTTGGTGAATACCTATGAGCAAAGAGGGCACGTCCATGTTAAATTTCAACCCTGGTGGCCCTAATAAACAGAGCCCTAAAAAGTTTCAAAAACTATATTTGCAAAATGGTTTCTTAATGAGTACCTATGAACAAAGAGAATCGTCTATGTCAAATTTCAGCTCCGGAGGTCCTAAAGTAATTTCAATGTCCATTGAGGCGGAGCCCTAAAGTGCTTAAAAAACTATATTTGCAAAATTGTTTCTTACTGAGTACCTATGGGTAAAGAGCATCGTCCATCAAATTTCAACCCTGGTGGCTCTAAAGTAATTTTGAAGTCCAGTGGGGTGGAGTGCTAAAGAGCTTAGAAAACTATATTTGCAAAACCGTTTCCTACTGAGTACCTATGAGCAAAGAGAATCGTCAATGTCAAATTTCAACTCCGGAGGTCCTAAAGTAATTTCAATGTCCAGTGAGGCGGAGCCCTAAAGTGCTTAAAAAACTATATTTGCAAAATTGTTTCTTAGTGAGTACCTATGGGTAAAGAGCATCGTCCATCATATTTCAACCCCGGTGGCTCTAAAGTAATTTTGAAGTAAAGTGGGGTGGGGTGCTAAAGAGCTTAGAAAACTATATTTGCAAAACCGTTTCCTAGTGAGTACCTAGGAGCAAAGAGAATCGTCAATGTCAAATTTCCAGCTCCGGAGGTCCTAAAGTAATTTCAATGTCCAGTGAGGCGGAGCCCTAAAGTGCTTAAAAAACTATATTTGCAAAATTGTTTCTTAGTGAGTACCTATGGGTAAAGAGCATCGTCCATGTCGAATTTCAACCCTGGTGGCCCTGAAGCAATTTTGAATTCCAATGGGGCAGAGCACTAAAAAGCTTCAAAAACTATATTTGCAAAATGGTTTCTTAATGAGTACCTATGAGCAAAGATAATCGTCCATGTCAAATTTCAGCTCCGGATTTCCTAAAGTAATTTCAATGTAAAGTGAGGCGGAGCCCTAAAGTGCTTAAAAACTATATTTGCAAAATCGATTTTTAGTGAGTACCTATGGGTAAAGAGCATCGTCCATGTTAAATTTCAACCCTGGTGGCCCTGAAGCAATTTTGAAGTTCAATGGGGCAAAGCCCTAGAAAGCTTCAAAAATTATATTTGCAAAATGGTTTTTTAGTGAGTACCTATGGGTTAAGAGCATCGTCCATCAAATTTTTGATGGTGTCCCTAAAGTAATTTTGAAGTCCAGTGGGGTAGAGCCCTAAAAAGCTTAAAAAAACTATATTTGCAAAATCGTTTCCTAGTGAGTACCTATGAGCAAAGAGAATCGTCCATGTCAAATTTCAGCTCCGGAGGTCCTAAAGTAATTTCAATGTCCAGTGAGGCGGAACCCTAAAGTGCTTAAAAAACTATATTTGCAAAATCGTTTCTTAGTGAGTACCTATGGGTAAAGAGCATCGTCCATCAAATTTTTACCCCGGTGGCCCTAAAGTAATTTTGAAGTCCAGTGGGGTGGAGCCCTAAAGAGCTTAGAAAACTATATTTGCAAAACCTAAGGACCTATGGTGCACCTATGGACAAAGAGAATCGTCTATGTCAAATTTCACCACCTTTAGGATTTTAGTGTAATTGTGAGCTTCCGTAGGGCGGAGCCATAAAGACAACACAAACATCAAAATTATACCTCACACCTGGTTACTTCTATGATCATAAGCATCTGCTTGAATGAAACTTTCAAATTTTTTAACTACAGCAGTTCATTTTGTAAACACTAAATTTCTAAAACCTGACACTGCACCATTGTATGCCCTCTGGGTCAGAGCCCTTTGGACAGATTTGCACTAAACTTCACACAAACCATCCTTGAATAATGCTTAATAATGCCTGAAAGTTTCGTTTCAATCTGTTGAGCGGTTTCGGAGTCTATAGGCAACATACATATATATTTATATATAAATATATATACATACTTCCTCTTTTATAGATATAGATAATTACATCTCACCACGCTAGTGCGAAAGCGATTGAGTATTGAGAAGCCAACGTGAGGTCTGTTTAACAGACGTCTTCTGCTGGATTGGGGACCCCGACATTGGCCATCAGCCTACTCAGGTAAGTGACTATCTTATCGGCCTTGACCGCCGAACGTTTCATTTCTGATTACAAACAAAACGTATCATGCTAATAAAAAAAGTTCCCATTATTTGAAATATCAAAGAGCGAACTAGCACCAACTTGACTTTATAAAGTTTTATATGTTTAGATTCTCCAAGTAACGGAACTGATCACTTGACCATGTCCTTTAAGGAAGCACCTGCGACACATGGGACTCCAATGTGCATGAAATATGGTTAAAAATTTGTATATCCTTATCTCTGCTTCGAGCTGACAGTTGTAAGGAGCTCGTCGTATGCAAGTTGCTGAGTACTTTGTCATGCTTCTGGATTAAAATGAACCCTGAAACACTCTTGAAAATGTTAAGTGCAATGTTTGAAAATACTATTGAAATAACGAATTAAAATTACTCAAACCTTTCATCCGGTTACCTTTATTACAGTAGGGTGGAAGGTATCCGAAGTCGCATCTATAGCATTCACCGGTGTAAATATCACAAGCAGTTCCTTCAGCACAATGACCACATTTTTGTAAACAGTTGTTGCCATAGTTTCCATCTGAGCAAGCTGCAAAAGTTACATGAAATTAAATTATCTACATTCAATTTCCAAGAAAAAAATGGATCTTTATGTCTTTGATGTAACGATGTAATAGTTACAATACAACAGTACTTGTTTTAATTGTAATCTTTTTATGTAGCCATGTTTTGTTTTATATCATCATCACATTTCATGGGTTTTTAAATAATTATTTTGAGGAGTGGATATACAAGGCCAAAAAATCTGGGATTACTCATTATAACACATGCATGAGGTTGGGTGAACTCATAGCTATACAAACCACTTGAGGCCACTCAAGGTGACTTTAGAATGTTGTTAGAATGTTACCTAATTAGAAATTCGTATTTTTTAAAATACATTTCAAAAACACCATTTGAAACAGGGGAATGCTGAAGCAAGTTTTTAGTGTTTTTACAGAGTGAAGATGACTCGAAGAACAAGCCGTTGCCTCGATTTTAGCGTTGTCCATGGCCACCACGGCGACCGCCGGCCATGATGGCCGGCGCCATGTCTGATTCGCGTCGTAGTTATGAACACCATGAATGTAAAAAATAGCATGTTTGTTTACAAAAACCCAAAACAATAACAAACGTCTGCAAGATTATTAAAATTTTAGATACTGTGTATCCTCGTATTTGAATTTTTACCTTAATTCATATAATAAAAAAGATTGTGTTGATGCTATTAGTTTTTTCTGATATAACATTTTAAATTACGACAAGGATTTCTTTACTAGTTTGGTTCTCTATACGTTGAAATTATAAATGCATCCGTAATGGTGTCTAATGAATGTAAACTCAGTGGTGTTTAGAAGATCAGGAAGCGACAACACATGGTTAGCGACTTAAGTGGCACATGATGGAAAAATGTAGTTTTTAACCCCTTTTGATGGAGGTTTTGAGATAGACGAAATCCAGTTATCAGGTTTTAATGCATTGTCTCTTAAAATTTTGAAATTTGAACTTTGCTCAGTATTTTTAGTGTTTAAAACACTTATATTTTTAGTATAGTATAGTATTTATGGCTTAAAGTACTTATGGTCTAATGGTTAGAAATTGTAAAAGTCGGCAATGCATTACCAAAGACTTACTTTAATTTTCAAACGCAACTTCAAACTAAAATTCAACACAGCCAAACAAAACTGTTTACTGATTTGCTGCTGTCGATTTGATATAATTTGTTTCAAGCATTCCCTACATTGTGTGTCTTTTACTCGTACAGATTTGGTAATTACACTTACTCTCTAAGCAGTCATCGCCCTTGTAGCCGGGAGCACAACGGCATCCTGTATTGTAGGTACAAAGCAGCAGCCCCTGACATTCGCCTTGCCTCAATGAGCATAAGCCTCCACAGTCTTGACCAAAGCGATTCCTCCCACAACCTACACATATTAATAATTAATTTTTTCTGCTTATACTTTGTAAAATATTATTAGATAAAGTACAAAAACAGTTGACTAAATTCACATAAGCTATCATACGCAACATCAAAATAATCTTCCATACACCCAAGGTCCATCCAATTGGGCTAATTAGCCCATAGTACCTTTGGACCAAATAAAATATTTATTTAAAAATACCAGCAAAGTAGGGATCCTTAATTTATTCAATTTTTTTTAATATCTAAGCTTGAAAATATTTTCTTACCTGTCTGACAACTTGTTCCAGTAAATCCTGGAGGACAGGCACATCTGTTAGAGGTCCAAACTCCATTGTTCATGCAATTGGAAGTCTTATTCTGATCTTGTGGCATTACAATTCCTGAAACAGTGTTTTGTTTTAAGAGGGCATTGAAGTCACAATAACAATTCCATCTTTTACGAAAAAAATGTTAAATAGGGAAACTCAAAAAAATTCCTTTATTTGTAATCATATGGTTCATATCTCTAAGTAAATGGGTCATCAAAAGGGTGTGGTTTGCGAGTGAAATTTCGGATAACAAGTATAGTTTTATAAAAAAATATAAATAAAAGTATCAAGTGTTTTTACTGCGTATAAAACATCATTACACTATTTTATCAAAACATTACAAAAGTCGAATTCTCAATAGGATCAGGAAATGTAATTGAGATTCACACACAATAGAGAGATTTTGCAACATATGGTAAATCTTACGATAAAAGCTAAACGCTAAACGCCATGTTTATTTTTTAATCTAAAATACCGGTATAGCCGATTTGACCATCTTTTGAAATCTGAAATATTTCCACTTCTTCACTTGTTTCTTCAAAATATTTTTCTTGCACGTATCTGCTATGTACTGATGGCCCCGCTCCTGATAGTCCGGCTATACCAAACTTGATCATGCTGGGTTTTCTGCGTTGAATTTGCTGTAGATATTTTTCCCATCCGTCAGTATTTTCGTTGTAATTTTTTAAGATTTGGTCGATGTCTTCAATATTCTTTGCTGTTGTAAAACTGTCTTTGTCTTATTTATGGTGAATCTCTCGATGTGCATACAAAAGTAACTCATCTTCAAAGGCTTCACTACTAATATGGCAAAGAGCAATTTTTATTCTGTGAAACACAATTTCGCCCAGTATTTTCACTCTGTAAAAGGAACAACTGCACATGCACAATTAAAAACGATGGTAAAAAATAAAACGATGGTAAATTGAGTTTAAAAAATTACAAGTCCATAAAATTCATCACCCAAACATGACAACATGATTTCCTTCCGCAGTACGACACATTTGGCTTCATAAGTTCATTCAACGAATTTCTGCACAATAATAATTCAAAACACTTTTTATACCCGTAGAAGTTCTACTGCGCATGCGTAGTGGAGGGAAACTACTGCGTATACACAGGTGTACGTGCACCAGATATGACAGATCCTGACTTCTTTTTTGTTACTGAGTCTTCTACCAGGATAAGTTTTAAAATCAAAAGAAGATATATTGGAGTGGTTAGGATGGCCAGAAACAATATTTCATTGCCCATGGTACTGAACGTCATTATTCAGCGTTTGCAAATATGTGCTAACAAGGAGCACCACCTGACTGACACTTGTAGATCTTTGTTACTTATACTCTTTCCCAAAAGATCAGAGACCATAAGATCTTTTTTCTTCTTGGTGTACCATTCTGAACTTGATAGCCCTAAAGGAAAAAGCCACGAGGTGTCAAAACTTGTGCATGGACTCTCGTGAGGTATCTCCACTTGCCGTTACCAAAAACACTACAAAAACGCTGTTACAACAATACCGAATAAAAACAATATTTTTCATGGTACTAAGACAATCATTTTCATTCAAGTACTTTGTTATATTGTGAAGATAACCACGATTATTTTGTAACTATTTTAATGTTGATTTGTCAAAATTTCGCTGTTTCATTACATCACGCTTTATTTCATTAATTATTACCTCACACTGGTAAACTGAATATAAGATAACTGTATCAATAAACATTTTTTTGTTAAGAGTGAAGGAACAGGTTAAAAAACTATAAATATTATAATAACATCAGCGTTCAATAGTCAGTGATAACATACCCATGTCACTTTGAATGTAGGCAGTAGCAGTGTACTGTGTTTGCAGAGGGTCCAATACGTTCGTCGTAGAGATTTTTTCGACTTCATTTCCTAAACATTCAACAATTTTGTTATACTCATAATATATTATTTTAACAGTAATGTTATTAAACATATATACATTTAAGTCATGAATATTGATCATCATTCAAATTAAAAATAAAATATTTTAGGACAAGGACATTTTCTGTTCATAATCTAAATGGCAAAATACAGATGTTACCATTTTGAAACAAAAGTGACCAACCATCAATAAGATTAAATTCCTTAATTTGTGAAAAAGTGTTTTTTATCTTTAGATTCCAGAGTTTCCAAAATTCATGTTTAAATGGTCAATATCCATTGTTTGAAAATATTCCTGGGTTGAAAAGGTGACCAACTCAGATAGGAGCACTGGGTGAAACCAGGTTATATTACTTTACTTTAACCAGTAATATAACCAGGTGATATAATTAGTAAATTACTTTACTTCAAAATATTAAAATATATTATACTGTGCTTAGCGATGAAATTGTATTTAGATTATTTTTTACTGTAGTAGCTTGATATTGTTACCTAAAGGAAGATCTCAAGAATCACAATCCAAAAGACTAAGCGGCATTCCACTTTGCCTCATTATAAGCATGAAAAGCAGATTCCTTTGGAAACTACAATAGTAATTATATAAGAGCAACATCCAAGAATATTCTACAATTAAAATCTAGATTTGTTCGCCTTACCATCGGGACTACAGCTGGATATCCTTGATACCGACACCTCTGTTTTATCAGTTTTCTTCAAGATAAGTTTCTAAATACTTGTAATTTTACTTGGAAAGTTGATGTTGAAATGTTTAATATTCCATCCTTCCTGCATAATAAAAAATAATTAATACAATTTCGGTTAACATCCTAACATAATAAATGAAACAATTTAGGTCTATGTTGTTGATTCATAACAAAATTGATATTTTGCGTTCAGTAAAATTAGAGACACAATAAGGCGAATAAGTTGCAAAACGAGTGAAAAGTGAAACTGATAGTTGAAAAATTTGGGACGGCTATCGCTAGTTTTAGTAAAGCCACTGAGGGCGCTAAATGTAGTTTTCTAATTAATGTCCCACAGAAACTAATGAGTGTCAGGTCCATGACAATACTATATTACGACTGTGTTGTGATATCTGTTTTGCTGTTTATTGTATTGTATTGTTAGGTTGAGTCTTTTAGTACCGATTGGAAGAACGAGTGCTATACATTTATAACGTCTTAAACTTTTTTCATTTAATATGTTGATTTTAACAAGTTTAGTTAGACTTATGTTATAAAAATTCATTTCATATTCCTCTATAATTCAAATTCATTAATTTTAAACATCCCGAGGATCGAGAAAACTGCTGCCTCAACTTCAAATAAGGGAGGTTCTGTTGTGTTTTGAAACCCGTTGTTTTAAACTCCTGAGGGAGAGTGCATATAACTATTTTTGAGTATAAAACAAGGGTTCTTTTATCCATCAAAATGTTAAAAGTACTCATATAATATCATTATAAAGGTTTAAACGGTCCGTTAATACGGGGGGATGATTTATACACCTGTTATTATAGTACTTCTCTGCATATTAAAAACACTTTATATTTGGCAAGCCATAGTTCAGCTTGAAACCACTTATTATCAGGGGCATAAAACAGCTATTTTTTATTTCGATGTGAAATCTTCAAGCTGAGAGGGAAATTAAAAATAAATAATTCTTGAGAATTAATGTACAGAGTGTCCCTCAATTCCTTACCGACCGCTTAAGTTATTATTCCTAACCTAAAGAAAACCAAAATATGATATTTAAAATTTCCAAAACTCCATGGTTAACCATACAGTCTCCATTATATATTTTTAAAGAATAATTTAAGAATGGTTTGTTGTAATAAGTATCTGCTGGTATACAACGTTTTGAAGCAAAGATCCAATCAACTAAAAATAATCTATTTTTAACATTTTATATTTTAAAAATGGCAGCTATTTAAACGTTTTAACCATAAATTTCATATAAACTACATGAGGTAAGAAAATTTATGTACCTATGTTTTTTTTTTCGAAAATGTAATTTAAATCCAACAATGTAAACATTAGAGAAATCGGTTCATAAATAAGCGAGATAGAGCGATTTTAATGAAAATAGTTACTCATCTAAGCACGTTGCCGTGCGAAAAGCGCGATCGCGGTGCCAGCTCAACAAAGGATCTCATACCAAAACTATACTCCCTGGGAAGCAGTACGACCGTTACTAGCCTCGGTTAAATTGTTCTATCTGGCTTATTTATTAACCGATTCCCATAGTATTTATATCGTGAGATTGTATATTAAATTAAAAAAAAAATAACAAAGAAATAAAAAAAAAACACACATACATAAACTTTTCTAAATTATGTATTTTTTATGCAATTCCAGGTTAATATCTTAAACAGCCACAAATTTAAAGATATAAATTGTATTATATATTTTTTTAATTGTACCTTAGTTGAACCATTAGGATTTTAGTTTGACATTTGTCTTAAAAAGGCTATAGCAGTCCTGGTTATACCAGGCCTTACATCATTACAACAGTTATTGAATTTAAAATTATTTTTTTAATACACAATAGCGGCTGTATGGTTAACTATGGAGTATTGGGAAAATTAAATATGATATTTTGGCTTGTCGTTACGTCATTAATAATATGATAAGAGGTCGGTAGAGGGTTCAGAGACACACTGACACACTATATAGGCCTAGCTACAGTTACAAGTTGTAAATGTTCATATGAAAAAATCCTTACCGACACATTGTTTATAGAATACAACAAATTTCTTTCTAAGGTTAGGTGATCCTCGCTGTAGATTTCCAAAACAGATTTTTTTGAGTGCGACGGTACATGAAAAACCATAGCCAAACAAAACTTTGGTTCCTTGTCCAAAGAAATCAGTGGACTCGTCATCTCGCTATCCTCATGATTGCTGCGGTAAACATTCCCTGAAATTAGGCGGTTTCCATTTAAAAAGATCATGAATGAGGTTTTCGTCAGCTACTCAAGTGAAAATCAAGTGAAAAGTTATATATATATTTATGTGTATATATATTTATATATATTTAGTTATATATATATATATATATCACTGATCGCAGACCTGTCATCGTATAGTAACCATAGAAATAATTGTGAATCTTCGCATATTTTTAGCTCTTAATTAAACATTGGATAAAAACAAATGGGGTTTATACACAATTTACTATAATTTTTATATTCAAAATTGTATTTTACAAGCAAAAACAGAAAAAACTCCCGGTGGATTATGACAACCACACGACATATGTCAATGTTTTGAATTTTGATAAAAGATATGTTGCACAAAATGTTAATTAAAGTTTCATCGGTAACTTCACATTCGATGTATTTGAAGTCATTCGACACCAATGAATAGAGAACCCATTTTACATAATTGTATTGTACCTACAAACTATAACATTGCTATAACCACCCTACATTCTTTTAGAGTTATCTTCACTTTATCTAAACTTCATCTAAATAAATTGACAACGATGCTGTTTATTTATAATGCACTACATTAACGGATCTTGGTGGCCCGATTAAATAGCTACCTTATTCACCACCCTTGACCTCTCTGAATTTTTTTATTTCCTCTAATTTGTCAAAGATTTGGGTCATTTTTCCCCAGTGCCTATCTTAGAAACTCTTAAAGAGAAAATAATAAGTATAGTGACGTCCGTTACTCAGGAAATATGATCTGAAACCGAAAAATGGTTGTTAATAGATAATTAACTAAAAAGTCGCCTAAAAGACTTTCAGGCTACCCAAGGCATGCACATTGGAGTGTATTGAGTTTGTGCACAGCTGTAAAAAACTTAAGAAGTGACGTGTTAAAACTGAAAATAAAATTTTATCTTACCACCACTTGTTTTCACACTACGAGTTTTAAGAAGATTATTTCACATAATTTTATCATGGTGTTATTGTTTATTTGACGGAAGTTCAGAACATTTAATACATTGCTTTGTTTAACATTTTGACACTTTTACTTTATTTGCCGCTCTTCTACTCTCTCAACATCTAGCCACATGAGGTACACTTATACTGTTGGGCAATAATCTCTATTTGTCTGAAAATTGTGTACTATCTAGGCTCTTTAGTACAATACTTATGATTTTAATACAAAGTTTTGTTAAGGGTGTCTCTCTGGAGAGATAAAATGAATACACTTGCATGAAAAAGGAGATTTAAAAGGCTTATATACGTGTACAATATTTAGACTAATTTAGTTTAAAAAATTATTAAGTCATTCTGAGACTTTTTTATCGGATAAATAAATAATATCGTCAAAAACGCCAATAATGACAATAAGTCTGATGTTTTTATCCAGTATTGCCAAATTAATTCCTGCTTAAACAACGTTACCCTGCTGGTTAATTCATATTATTTTATAATTTTGTATGTTGTAAACATAAAATACTGGACTGTGCAAAGTAACTGAACAGTGCGCAATGTAATATGTATTCGCAAATCACCTTTTTTGTGACGCGTTTTGAGTGTGAAAACAACGGCTTTTAGGGGAAACGTATTCTAAGATTTTTTTAATATAATATTTACCTGTACCATCATTGTGCACAAAAAGTGTTGCTACATTGTTTTCATCCTTAACATAGAAGTACTCCACATTGTACGGGTCCTTCCACTCCTTTAGTTTGGAAAACTTGTCAAATAAAGACAGATTCCCGTCCTCTAATCTAAATTCAATAATATGACTTGTCTGTAAAAGAATAAATAAATAAATAAATAAAATAACTAAATACTTATTTCAATAGCTTTTTGGAACAACCTCTAACACAGTAATGTCTGGATGTGACTTTTTGACCATAAAGGAAAAAAGTTATTGAGAAGAGATTCACACAACCCTTCACAGCATGTACTTTCCATCGATCTCGAAATCTAGTGGGTAGATTTTGCTTAAACCTTGCATTTTTGAGTGTTTTGGTCCAAAAGGAATTGAAGAAACCGCCTCAACCCAAGGAAAGTTGTTTTAGCGAATTTCCCCATAGGGAATACGCTATTACGGTAGTAGCCATGGTAAGACCTAAGCCCGGGACCATGTTACTTTTTCATTTTGAGGTCCCCAGAAGCCAAAAACACCGTTCGTTCGTGTGTGTGTGTGTGTGTGTGTGTGTGTGTGTGTGGTACCGATAACTTTTGAAGGGGACCCCCGATTTTGATGAAATTTGGTATGAAGGTGTAACCCCAGGTCTATTTTCATAAGTTCGCGAACCAGCATGATTGGGTTATGGGAATGGGGTTTTATAGGGTTTCAAAAGGGGTAAAAAATGGGTTTTTGGCATTTTGGACCTAAAAGTTTCAAAATTTAACAATTTTAACGAAAACCATTTAAAAGAGCTTAAAAACCAAACAATTTAGTATTTAGAATTTTTAATTTTGCTTAACAGATAACGGAGAAAAGCTAAAAACAAGTTTCCCATGTTAATCATATGGGAAATCAATAGAAAACCGTATCCCACTTATTTCTTGACATAACTTAGTATAATTTGGGATGTACCTTCACTAGGTAGGGTTTAACTGATATTTGCTTACAACACTCATATGGCGGCAAACCTACATACTCCCCCCATGGGGTTTATGGAGAAAATAAAAAAAGTGCCGAATATTGATACAATTTTATATTTACCTCACCTAATCATAATATTTCCTAACAACTAACATTTTCTAACAATATCCCATGGCAGCAAAACTACATACTGATTCCTATGGTGTTTATGGGGAAAATACAAAATCTCAAATTCCTTTGGAAATTCGCTGAGTACGCAGGTCTGCTGCGACGGGGGTATTTATCATTCTGCACAAAATTAGGCTGTTTTTGTTCTCTCTAGAACCAAAACAGTTTCTTTTTGTCCTATAGGACTGAAAAATTAGCTGGGATCAAGGAATCTAAAATAAATCAATTTTATCTTAGAATCCTTGGCTGGAACATTTTTTTTGGTTCTATGACTAAAAAGTCAGAAGTTTGCAAAGTATATTATTATTCATTTATTAATTTTGAAACGCAGAATTTTTTAATTCAAACGTTATAAAGAGCATTGTTTGTAGATAACAGAAATGTAAACAATGCATATTACTTACTTTGCAAATGTTAGTTCAAACATACAACTTTATAGTTAATTAATATTTTTAACGATTAAAAGTCTGATTCCGCATTATGATAATGTGACGGGCCAAAAAACCCCTAGACCGTTTAAATACTATTAGTCTATGAGGCATCTACACCCACCCTATTATAAGCCTTTTACCGTCACTAGATTTAATCTGTTTATTATTAGTAGAATATAGGGTCAAGTATGTTTAAATTGCTTTGACCTCAAATGGAATAGCGCACTAGGCTTCCAGAATATGATACCGTCAGCGGGACTCAACGCATGCCCTGGTGACCGGCCTAGTTTATTGTAGCGGCGCGTGTCTGGAATGCGCTGACGTTGTCTCAGCATATGGCCTGGACACCAGACTGACTTGCGCAATAAGTTTCGGTTATGTTGATTCTAGCCGCTAGGGGCAGCACTGGGCGGTGACATTGAGCACGTGAGCAGCTTCCCCCTCCCTGGAGGGGAGGAGTGGTGGACAGAAGAGCAGCTGTTTTTGGAGTAGTACGCGATTAGCTTTCAATTAATTAACATATTGATCACCCGGGGCTTCAGCCCCGGGACGGGTTAAAGCTCGGTCACATCCCCTTCCCCAGTTTAAATCATTTAATCCTAACTTGTAACTGATAGCTCTTGGTCGTTGTGAATTACCTGCCGCGAATCGTATGTCGTGTAACTTAAATGTTTTGTTCATCTCTGTTTACCATTAATTGTAATGTGAATGCCGTTGTTGTAATAAAATGTTTAGTAGCTTACTCGAGTTGTTATTCGGCCACCCTGTCACAATAAAAAGAACGTTGTTCATCACTCGGGACAAAAGTGTCTTTTTCAATGCTAAATCTTTTTTTAAAACTCGGCTGTGCCTCGTTTCTAAAACTCGATTGCGCACCAAAAGTACTCACTTTTGCTCCTAGTGATGAAAAAGAGTTTTCGCTACTGAGAACGACGAATGGTATATGTAGTTGCAGGTAATGTGAGCTCGAGCGAGCGATATGCAGGAATTCGCGCGAGTAGATACTCACACTTGGTTGCGTCCAATTTGATTGCAGCATAATAGCGTATTTCCTATAGGGAAATTCGCTAAAATTTGTTATGTTGAGGGCTCCAGTCTACCTGAGCCCGAATGCCGCGGCCGTAGCTCTAGGCGAGTTTTATGGCTGCAAATGTTTACGAGAATCGTGGTTTTTAACTAACCAATTAAGATAAAGATTGACTTTTATTTTTTTCTAAAAGTAGAAAGACATATCTCTCTTCTATGTTTTTAGATTTTTAACATACAATTTCTAATTTCAGTTATAACTGTCTAAAATTACCTGTTTTCCCAATTTTTAACTAAAGTTTTAATTAGCTTTGTTGAAACAATAAAAAAAAAAGATAAAACCGAGGGAAATTAGTACAGTTCATTCTCTTAAACATGTCACCTTATTCATAGCTCTACGCTTAATGAAGCAGGAGATAACATGATTCTAAAAAAAACCCTTGCATTTGGATGGCGCTAGGGGTAGACCAGAGCCTTAAGGTCACGTTTTTCCTATATGGGGATATTTAGAAAAATGTTCAAACATTAATTCCATTTCATAAGTTCTTATCTTATACTGTCAAGAACGTTTTATTATCCTCCTCTTTTATAAATCACAGTATGAAATTTTTTATAAAAATAGTTGTATCTAGTTTTATACAGTATAATTATTGGATTACTGTTTCCCATTAGCTTTAAAGAGACCTAACACTTATTATTTTTTTTTTTTAATTATATACATAAATTATTTTTACACACAGGATCTCATTTATAAGTTCTGGCTTATACTATAGACAAAAATAAGCCTTTGCAAAGTTAGAATTTTAAATCTTTCCCTCACGAAAACATAATAAAGAATCATGAACATGAACTGATGTGTAAATTAATAACTTCTAAAAGAAATTGTTAAATCAACCAGGTCAAATACTTTTTTTCTATGGCAGCAAATACTAATGTAATAGAAAATATGACAAATATTGTAGTATACACTACATAGATTGTCAAATCTAACAAGATAACTTATGTTGTGCCAAGTACCATTGATTATATATATAGTCCAGCTGTCGAACTTTCAAACAATGAGCATGACAACTTTTTATTTTAAATGTCAGACTCCTTAAAACATATTCTAAATGTGAACTCTTGATTTTAAAACCAAGAACCCACTATCAACTGACAGAAGTGTTTTATTTATGTGTCAGAAATGAAAAACAAACGTCTACCACGCAAAGAAAGACGCTTGTAGACGTTTGTTTTTTCATTTCTGATTACTAACAACACGTATCATGCTAATGAAAAAAGTGTTTATTGATATGTCGCTAACACAATCGATTTAACTTTTAGGTCAGGATTATATTACAGCTTATTACATACGTAACCAGAATTATTCAATAAGAGTACTGTAATTTACATGTTTGAAATAACAAAGGTAAAAAAGACATACTCACTGATTGATATTCCGAATAGTTTTCACAATACACGTTATAGTCACTATCATAGGGGTTATAAATGGATCGAATAAATATTCCTGTAACATATTGGCCACATATTCTGTAATGGACTGAAGTTGGACCGTGATTGTTAATTTTTATTTTCACTTCATGATATCCTTCGTATCCAGATAGGGTTTGCTCAGAGGTGAAATAAAGATAGATATAATTTACTCCCAATGGTTTCTTCAATAAAATTCTAATGGGCTTCTTATAATGATGAAATTGGTTTTTGGCAACATTTTTATAACCTGAAAAATAGTAATAAATGATCATTTGGAATGGCAATGAAACTTAATTAATAACAAAACAATATTGTTGCATACTCTTCAAGAGACAAACAAACACCATGCACTCCCCCTCCTCTCGCCCAGGAAAATATCGCGGTGGACCTATTGGTTAGAAAAACTTAAACTAAATCTGATCATTTCTACATTTTTACGACGAATGCCATGAGTGTATGTAGGTTTTTTTTAACATATCATAAGCATATATTAGTTATTCACCACCTGTTGATGGTACATGTCAAATATTGCAGTTTTTGCCAACAAATAAGCAAGATTTAAATTTTTACACAAGGTTATCATAGTAAACATATCGTAACCAATATAAAAATACCAGCCAACAACTATTAACGTAATGGAGTAACTGGCCACCATGTTTGTAGCAGCATCTAGTTGTAGTAGCAACTAGTAATTTTTAGTTAAATTTTAGTTGTAGTAGCATCTATCTGTATTTAGGTTGAGAGAGACCTCTTACTTTTTATTTGCAATTCTTTATAAGAAAAAAATAAGCAAGTGGCAAGTAGGTGGCGTGCGTTGTAGTGCTGTGAAACGGGTTTTCCCACCACTGCATGGAAATAATAAAAAAATTGTCACATCTATAGATCGTGCGCAAAATAGTTCATTTCCGTTTTACATTTCATTTCTTCTCTAGAGCTGATATGTTCATTCCCGCACGCCAAATCAAATAGCAATTAATCAATTCTAAAAGGTAATTTACGAGTTATTATTCATATATTAGTTTAAGATAAATAAAGACGATATAAAAGATTAAAATGATTATCCATTTTTTTAAATTAAATTAATTATAAATAAAGTCTAATATTAGTAAAATCAGCTGATAACTGAAGAAGTAATACCACGTGCTACACTTTCGACATTTGATTCAGAAAATCAATACCAAAGTTAGGCACTACTTTGTTAAAACTTTTTGAAAGTTGAGTGAATGAAGGGAACAAGCTCGTCGTGGGTGAATAGAGAAAGAATAAATTTAAGATCTATTTAATTTGACCTGCTGTGAATGGTTAAACTTTCATTCTAAGTAATTTTCCCTGAAAAACTGTATAAATATATTTAAAACTCACACTTGGGTTGGTTAAATGTCCTGTTTTTATTTGGTTTATTTCTATTATTGATATCTTATTGACATAGTGCAAATAGTTCACCCTTCTACAAAATACAGTTTATTATTTTATATCTGTAAATAGCAAGGTGACGATGTTCAGGAATTAAATATAATTTATACTACAGAACACATTTGAAACTTACTGCGTGAAATTAATGAAGAAGAGGTTAAATCCCACTTCTTAACAGTCCATTTGCAGACGCCTTCTATTGAGTCACAGGTGATGTTGGGCTTCACAGATTTCACAATTCCTGAAATAAACCAGAAAGCATTATTTATTAAATAAAACATGTACTATTGTTGTAATATTGCAGTTGCAGATTATTTAAAGAAGTATGACGGTTTAGTTAAAAGTGCTGAATTAAATGTGTAACCTACCATTTCAACGCTGTTATTATTTTCTTTGGCATCAATAATTATTCGAAATTACTTTCTTCTTTTATTTATTTACACAAAATAAATAAGTAAAATAATAGAGAGTTTTTGAGTTATACCAAAAACTACTTAAATGTGGTAAACGCTAAACTTTATTTGAATTTTGTTAAATTTGCCTAGTTTAGCGTTTACCTCATGTTTGATGTTGTGTAGAAAACCTCTACGCTGTTTGAAGTGTTATCAGAAATGGTAGGCCTAAACCTCGACATCAATTTTAATTTGTTTAAATTATAATTAAGTTATAATTAACAAGGTATAAATAAAGCAAACAAGAGTAAGATAGAACTGAAATATAACAAAATTCTTTTTACATCTGCAAATCTCAAATTCATTCCTAGTAATACAAACAACATTAGTAATTTCAAGAAATTTAAGAAAAAATTAAAATATATCTAGTTGAAAAAGTGATATATTCATTCGGAGAATTATTTGAAGATGATTAGAGACTTAATTCTAAATTGTTGTTGTGATTAGATATAGTGTATGACAGCTTAAATGTATATTTAAGGTATGTTGTTGTCTATTAATAATATGTTGTTGTCTATTAATAAAAAATTAATAAATTTTGAACTGACATTGTGAGCCTTAAATGAGAAAGTAAACTTTAAACTGCAAATTATACTAAAATCTTAAAAACTATAAAAATATCATATTCTAATTTATCAATAAGTACAAAATAACTAATAAATGTGTTATTTTCCTTCTGTTATCAAAAATGCGTTTCTTAGTATACTCTATTTATATTATGTTAATTTTATTTATTTTCCCTTGTATATGATTTGTTGAAATACTTAATATTTTTATTTTAAAGAACTAGAGAGAGAGAGAGAGAGAGAGAGAGAGAGAGAGAGAGAGAGAGAGAGCGAATTTATTATATTATTAAATATTTAAAGTAGTTCCAACTAAATTGTGATTACTCTTTTTTAAGATTATTAATGCAGTTGTCATGATATTTGCATCATGTAATTTAAAGAGGGTTTCTCTCTTTTGCATCTTGAGCTGCCACAATGCTTCTTTTCCAATCATCCCAGCTCAATATATGTCAAAAGATGTATACCAAATAAAAACTTGCATGTATCCTCTTCTGCGTATTCAGTAAATTTACTGATAGCACATAGGCCTAATACTTAAAAAACACTATACACAAAAAAGTTTAAAAACCTTAGGAATTAAATATAATTGTAAACTAGATACTCACTATCAAACCCTTTGTACAACGGAAGTCCTAGTGCATTGGTACGAGAATGCACTCTGCCATTTATTTCTAAAAAATAATAATAATAAGTTAAACTTGATTTTATTATTATTCTGAGATTATTACCAAGACCTTTCAATATTTAAAAAACCTCCAAAAAAAAAAAATCTTTTACAAGCGGTTCACAAAACATTGTTTATATCATAATTTATTAAAACTACAAGATAATAACTAGGCCTAATGTTCATTTACTGCATAAAGCATATCTGAGAAATTTACTGATGTTCACTTTAACAATGTAATTGTAACAATGTAATTTTGTGACATTGATGTGAGACTGTATATCAGGACAGTTCACAATATTTCAGGACAGTTTTGTCGTTAAATCAATTATATAGTTAAATTTACAATACAATACAAATGTTTACTTGAGTGATTCAGAGAGGTTTTGAGCCCAATGGAAGCTAAATCTCGCAATGTTTTTCTAGTGCATCGTGTTGGCTGTTTTAATCTAAAAACTCTTTATCAATCATCATGAGTTGTATACAAAGTACAAGAAAATGTCTAAACTGTTAAAGAAAATTTCAGCAAAAAGAAAATTTACTACATTACCATCAACAATACTTTTCAGTTATATTTTTGAACTGAGGTAAAGTTCAACTTCGTTGTAGCCTATATAAAATTTGTTAAGAAACGGACATATAATAGTTATTTGAATTAAGTTTAAAAATATATATAAATGGTGTAATTAAACTTATTATAGGGATACTTTTGAATTTAATATTTTTTTAATGCATGAAACTTACTGAAGACACAATATATGATAAAATTTGTTGTTCATAACATTATTATAATATTCAACATAATATTATTACCAATAAAAGTATGATTTTTAATTTTTCCTTTTTTTAGTTTCATTATCTGGGCCGTATTTCTAAATAGGCTGAAAAGGCTGGAGCCTATAGCCGCAAAATTTTAGGGGCGGCACTTTGTAAATTTACTAAAAATTTTAAATAGTTTTACTACTTTAATAACAGAACCTTCTTTAGGCCCATCTGATTTAAAGTGTAGTAATTTGAGGAAATTGAAATATGTTTATTCTTTACATACAAATTTACTCCACATAATCTTGTAACATTTTTTTCATGTAAGGCAGGCCTAATCGTTGTAATGACACTCACAGTTTGTATAATGCCCAGTAAGAGGGAATTACACTAGCGCTCCCAGTGTTTAGATTAGCAACTAGTTACGGTATTTCCATTTTGATTTTACGAATAGATTGGCCACAAAATAAGACAACAAACGTATGGTTTTGATTTTATAATAACTTCCACCATGAAAATGTAATTTTGTATGAAGGGAACGAACAATTTTACCGCCACTACTTGGCAGGCGGAGCTGTTCTGCAAAACAACCCAAACTACGACCAACATCAGAATCCAGATTGAAGTGGCGTTAAAGTATTCAATTAAAGAATATACAGTTCATAAAAGCAAGTGATACTTTTGATACTTTGGTATTGAGACATCAAATTAATCTGGTGCATATTTTAAGGTTAATACGCCACTATTTAAGTGACAATAAAAACTATGTACTAGGCGGTCCCTTTTTGTAGGGAGTGGAATGGGGAGAGGGGCGGCAGAAAATGAATAGCCTAGAGGCGGCATATTCCTAAATCCGGCCCTGTTCATTATAAAATACTAACTCAACATACGTTTGGGTTACATTCCCTATATTGGGAAATAATTAAATTTTCTAATTTCCCTTAAAATTTGCAGTAAGAAAAACTTGTTAATAATGTGATTAACTTATGTAATGTTATAAAAATCTAACTATCGTGCATAATAGGATACATGATTGAATAATTTATGCACGATAATTAGATTTTTTAATTCGATAATAACATTGTGAAATATTGGAACCAACAATACAAATATGGTTGGTTGTTGTATTTTGGCTATTAAAAAATTTTCTTTTTAGAGAGTACTAAGCTGGTATTGATACAGAGGGATATTGAATATATTCCAGACCATTGTTTTTACCATAAACGTATCATATTTATTGCAACGTATTAGCATAATTTGTATACTTAGCAAATTATAGGAATAAATTATGGGAATAAAATAATTAAAGAATTAAATAAAAAGCAAAGCCATGACTCACTCACACTAATTCTTCAACTTATAAACGATACAATCCTATAGGTACAAAATAGGAAAGCAAAAAGCTTTTAATTAATTGCGATATATAAGGGTGTTGACCGTTCTGTCACACTGACTTTAAAATTTTTTATTTTTTTATGGACACAGTGATAATGAGTTAGATGATGTTTCAAAAACATGTTGTTATTTATCGTTGCCCCATGTTGATTTTCGGAGAGAATTGAAGAAATATTATATTTTATTCTATAATTATTAATACTGTCAATAGTTTTAGAAGGAAGTGAGAGGTATATAAGTTTTTATTAATCCAAATTATTATTATTATTATTACTAGCCCGATATCACTGTGTCCCCACCCATGGAAACTTCATAAACATTTGTTTGTTTCCTGATTCCGTAAATGTGTCATGTTGAACAAAGTCGATAGGGGTTTAACTAAAAATAAACACACGATTTAAAATATGTGTTGGGGTCAAATACGAGCCAGCACTAAATTTAGACTTCAAACTATTGATAAAGAGAAGTATCTCGGCTTCCATTATCTGGATGGTGACCAAACACGAGACAGATGAGTGACAGTCGCTATAGTACAATCACCCTGGGCAAATGTTTGGTGTAAATACTCAGCTAACTTATTTATAAAAACTACACGATTTCAGTTTATACCATTTGAAAAAGTGCATAGAAAAAATAAGTTGAATTTTCAACATTGCTTTAACTGGTTGCGATAACAATTATACAAAAATATGTCACGTTTTTTTACGGAAATAAGTACGAGTAAATCCCAATATCTTGCTCAATTTTTTATATTATTCTATAACTAAATAAAATGCAAACAACATAAGAGGAAAATGAAACTCTGTGTTGTCATCAATAAAATCGTAACAAACTTTAAAAAAGATAATTAGTTATTACAATGGCATATCCAGTTAAAGTAAACACGTAAACTGTGTCACTGAATTACTGGGGCGAGGCAACTTTTCATTCCCTATAAAATATATAAATGACTTTTTTATAATAATCCCTAGGGGGAAAACTGCAGGATAAAATTATTTTCTCAAGATACTTAAATTCACAGAGAGATTTTTTATCCGTAATATTTCATTATTATTGCACTATTTCTCCCCAATTCAGTAAACATTATTTTAACCTAACAAACTGTATGTCCATTCTATTTCTCTGGAATAGATTTCAATGGTTTAGTGCTGCACTCTCTTATTGCCCTCAGGCATCAACGGCATCTTCGATACCTACAGGTTTTCGGCTAGGAGCGCGCACTGTTCATAACCCTAAATTCACTAAACTAGGGTGTTAGTCGTTTTATCTCAGATGACTAAGACCATAGAAAAACTAACCGTTTTTCTATGCTAAGACGTATTTCCTTATCTAGGAAGCCCAAACGACAGCGTGAATTCAACCTAAATCTGGGCGATGCAACTCTTAAAAGAGTTGGCCGATCTGTGCCAACGTTGGTGGAAGAGACCACGCAAAAAAACAAACAAACGTAAAAAACGTTGGCATGCTTGCGAAAATTTAATGGGATTACTCGTAGTTTGCACCATGGTCAGCAATAATTTTGCTAATCACAACATAATACTGTTAATAATATTAACAATATTAATAATACTGTTTACTGTGTGAGTGCCACTACGGCTTTGATATCTGAAAGATACTTGAATCTAATATGCTAGTTTTAATCCTGTCATAACTTAAATTCCATGGATGTTCAAAGATACAGCGTATATGTACTTATCATAATAATAAAACTTACCTTTTGATGCACTCCCCAAATTCTTGACGTTAAATACTGTGGTGACATCGAAAATTGTACTGTCTTGTCCTGGGAGATAAAAATTGTAATTAATTTACTTTTGCTATCAAAACCAAGAAAATATTAGTTACTTGTTGGTTATAGGCAATATTTATTTTATATGTGGTATAAAAGGCTATTATTAGGTCAGGATGGCATAGATAAGCCAATCTTGGTTCTGTAATCTTTGTTAACACTTGTCTGACAACAATTCGTGTGATGTAAGGGTACAAAGGTTATTCAATTTATTGGGCGCTCCTTATTAGTCAGATCTGACTCTACTAGACTTAAAGTGTCTGTGATTAATTCATTTATTCTCTACGTTATATTTTTACGGAGATTTCAGTTTTAAATGAATAAACGAAGATTCAGAACCGTTATTGACTTATGTATGCAAATCTGACACATCCAGACAACTCACATCGACACACTCTTTCCATTCTTCTTCTTGACGTTGCCGCCTTTTCTATTTCTCTTGTAAAAACTTAATACTTCACAGTGCAACAATTTTAACGAGGAACACTTCTTATGCTAATATTTAATTTTTCTTTGTTTTTCACCTTAAACCTTAAAATAATAGATAGTATCTATAACTTATAAATACCACATGTGAATATAGTAAAATAAAAAATATATAAGTTTAAACTATATAGTTTGTCTTATCTTTGCTCCTCCTATAAAAATATTTAAATTCTGAGTATACAGTATGCACAGAAAGATAATGGACTTTTCATGCATGAAACATTTCATAAATGAGAATTAGAGTTATGTTAGGATAGTGTTTTTTGCAGCACGGTGAAAGCAGCGGAATTCTTACCCTCTATTTCAGTGCCTCTAGTTAGACGTACAAGAACCTTCTAAATTTTGGTATCAAGCATTTGATGAGATGTCCATCTTCTATATATTAATAGGCAAGCATGTTTCGTTTCCTCCTTTTTTCTCAGCTTGTGTTCATTATAGGAGAATTCCGCGCATATCGTTAGAAAGGTAGTGTGCTGTAGATGAGCAGAATCGCGTTATAATTCCCACCTACCCCCAGGGCTATGCCCTACAGGCTTTCAAAGTTTCAATGTTAATCTTATAGGAGTAGGATAATTGATTGAATCATGAGACAGCTGTGGTAATAACAAATACTAACTAATCAGGAAGAATAGATGTTTCAGTTATAAAACATTTTAAAACTAATTGGCTCAAGATCAACTGTATTTTTGGTCGAATTTCGTCCAGTGGGCGATCTCTAGTTTTAATTAGTTTGTATGTTATGGTCAAGGTAATTCATCGTACATCATACATAATAGCTGTTTATTATTTATAAAAACCAAGTTTGGCTAAAGTGACTAATTATTCACTTTAGGTAGACACTATTATGTTTGGTGCAGTGTAGTTATAATATAATTTTTTTTGTGTTAACCACTTTGTCCGGTTTTTATGCATGTTTCAAACCGGGGAACAATCATTAATAATAGTCAACCATTGGTACGAAAATCTAATAAATTTCACTGAGTGTTGTAGGCAGGTTAGGAAAGATATATAAGGTCACTTATTTTTCTTCATTTGTTGGGGTCGGTTTTTCGGAAATAATTTTACTTCTAGGACTAAGGGTTGTCTCTAATTTAGGTCAAGTTAAGTGTTTCACATTTAAATACTTCACACTACTGTACAATATGAAGATGGGTTTGTATTTTTGCAGCCTCTAAATAAATAAAAAAATATTGGTTAATCTCTAAAGTAACAGTACGTAGTAAATTTTATGAAGTTATTGGGTTTAATAATCCAAATATAAAGGTTGGGTGGTTTAACGTAGAAACCAACACGAAACCAACGTAAAAATCGTATAAACTGCTCCTTCAGAAAATATGCTTTATTTCCTTTTTTGTTGAACTATAAAACACCGATTCGTTTCCATTGGCCTTAGTACGTGGGTGTCCTTAAAAGTTTTGGATTTAAATCATTCAATTTTAACCTTTAGAAACCCTATAAAACCTCATTGTCATTGACCAATCAACATAAATATTGAACATTAACTAAAGACAAATCAATGTCAAATTAAATAAACATCCGAAATCCTTCTAAAAGTATATCAATATAATGTACAAATATACGTGTTTCTAAATACACATATTGAGTTTCAATGGACAGTCAAAACCTCTCAAGCGGATTTTATCACATTTTCATTTTCAAAGAAAAAAGATAGCTCAATATCTTGTCCGGTTCCAAAAAATTTTGTCGTAACTGTAATTTTGAGTATTTAACATATTATTGGACTACCCCACTGTTAAGGAATAGTGATACAGATTAAACACATCGAATGTATCATAGAGTATTAATTATCCTTAAGAACTTAAAAGGGAAATGCATTTGCTATAAAGTGACAACCGACTTGACGACACTGCTTGAACCATTGAACTTCCAAATTTTGTTAAATAGCAATTGCCCAATAAATAGTAACTGGGTCCTGAACATAGCCTCTGTCTGGGCATCATCTGGCAAGACTTGCAAGTGCAAGATTTGCAAGATTGCGAGTGAGCTGTCAAGAAAGTACCCAGTCGGCCGCTTACATTAAGTTAATTAGTGACCTTTTTACTTCAAAAAAGCTTAATTAAGTTAGAAAAATAGCTGTGAAAGCAATTTCATAGACTACCCTTTACAAGTTTTATTATTATTAAAATACATTTTCATTGAACATTTTTATTTGAAATTATTGTTCTGTGTTATGCCATAGAAACCATACATAAAAAATTTACTTCACAAATTTTCTTAATGCTTAATTTATTGAGACATTCTATTACTTGTTGCCTTAAAACTTTACCACTTAATTTGTTTATACGCAATTTTGAGATACTTTATTTTGCTTAACATGCGTATCTTCTTTATCAAATGCAGTGTTGAAAAATTAGTTATAATATTAATACTGAGGTCCTACTATATTATGTCTATGAGTTTAAGATGATAAAATTTACTATAGTTCTTAAGAGCCAAAATAAAAATTTTATTTTATTTGTTGAGTTTCTCTAATTAAATTATAACACTGTATCAAATGATTATTTAATGATTGGTTTCAAAATTCCATATACTCAACATTTAACATAACACTTTACATTTAACAGAACCAAACCAAGATTATGATTATAGCAAGTTAATTAGTATAGTAGTGTACTTACCTAAAACAAAATAAACGCTAACCAGACTAATAAAAATGACATGTCTAGACCACATCATGGAGTCAACTGAAAACCTCGTTGTCCAACTAAATGCTGATAATGCGAAGCTGTTATCAATGCTAGCTAAGAAAAAGACATAATGTTTGTTGCTCTCTTCTTATCTGCCTACACTGACCTTGTTTGAACGTGGATGTTCACTGGAAGCAGTTCACTAAACTCAAATTTTATTTCCATTTTCACAATTATTTGTAATTTATTTTATTTATAATAAATACTAAAATTGCCCCTAAAAAATACCAAGTAGAAATAACCTTGATTTTTGTAATTTCTGAATCCAGATATCAAATTTCCAAATATAGAGAGTATTTTTAATTTTTACCTTATCTTAAATAGTTATGGAGAAAATACCAAAATAAGTTTCCCATATTATTGAAGGGTTGGGTTGGGTTGGTTATTCATATTACCGGATAAGATATTTTGTGGTGAAAGTGATATTAACAGATATTACGAAAATTGCAAGTACGGAGCATAGAAAATGTATATTTAACAATACCGTAATATACATGAAACCATTCATATAAGGATGATTCATAAATCAAGTGGGTAGGTAGGCAATATATTCTGGACTAATATAGTTCACACAGCTTGTCTTAATCAAATAAGCCCTGTCCGTGACATATGATAATGTCATATGTTGGTAATGACATTAGAGGTTTTAAGTTATAACCGTGGAAGTGAATAGTGATGGAGGGGTAAAAGTGGAACGAGGGACCGGGATGGCAGGTGCGGACTTTCATGGTGTCATGACGGCCGCTATCGGGACTGGTCGGGTAGGCCCCGGACTGTAGTGTAGTAAAATTAAGCCAAAATATGGCTGGAAAATGAAAAAATTTTTGGACAGCCAATTTTTTCTGAAATGTGTTCTATGTCATCCCCTGACCTCCCTCAGAAAAGTCCCCTGAGATCCCCAGTGGGCAACATGCCTAAATATGATAGAACGGCCCTCGTGGAGTCAGAAATAAGTATTTCGTCGACCAATAGGTTTATGTACATCAAATTAAAGCTCTTAAGTAGTAGAATTCAATGCCGCAAACCCCATCTCAAAAGGTGGCTTGAGTCGAAAATGGCAGCCTGTCAAACTTAGGATAAAAATCAAATTTTAATCTAAATGCTTAAAAATGTAATAATATTATAAATACTTGACCTTTTGAGGTCCGGTTTGCGGGAAACGTTTGCTTGTACAATTACCTTGGCAAATAGGGATAGCTTGATATATGCCCATCATATTACCCTTGAACCACCCTCTACATGGACGTCCCAAAGAAGGAGTTTTGAAAATTTTTTCTTAGTCAATAGCCATGCTATACATAATTTTAAAGGTCTTAATAAGGCGAGTACATAGCCAAAAACCAGACCTCAAAAGGTCAAATATGTCGGAAGTTATTGCATTTCAAAGTTTTGATAGTATTATTTTATTCTAAATTTTGAACGTCTGCCATTTTTCTCTCGACCGTTATATTTAGGTCTGGTTTTCGGCATTGTGTTCTACATTTTAAGACCTTTAATTTGATATATATAAACCTTCTGGAACTTATTCAAATTTAGTATGCTTAATATCAAAATTTATTTTAACTCCGTATAGGCAAACCCCTCATTTTTGGGCATGATCCCCACATGGGATTTCAGGGGACTTTTCGGAGGAAGGTCAGGGGATGCCATAGAACACATTTCAAAAGAAATTAGCTTTCAAAAAATATTTCATTTTTCCCGACTAATTTTACTACACTACTGGTGCGCACTTTCCTTGTATTTTTTTATAACGATTAAGAACTGGTGCGGACTTCCGTGGTCCCAGTCTCCCCAGACCCCAGGTAGGCTACATTTTGTCCCCAGATTCCCAACTCTTACACGATTGATATTTTAATAGCAATATTTTAAGCCAGATTATAACCGTACGTTGTACAACCAAGTCGTTCCAGTTAATAAAAATCTAGGTTTATGTTTCAATTATAGTTTTGATTTGACATGTCTCAAAATTAAGAGTGAAGACTGTTGAATACTGGAAACTTAAAAGGATAATATATAAAGGAAAAACATACATACTGTACATATTTATAATCGAATGAGAAAATAAGGAATTCTTGGAAATTATTTATTAAAAAAATAAACATTTTCTACCTTCTTATGAACTTGGTTGTGAAATTGAGGCAAAGCGTGCATATGACGTAGTGTAATTTTTTTATAATGAGTTAGACCTACCTGAAAGAGAGCAGTGTCTAGCGATCGGGTGGTGGGGAGGGGGGGGGGATGATTAGGGGATAATATGGTGTCGGAAAGGGGGGGTGGGTGGCAAATTGTGTCTTTGCACGGGCGCTAAAAACCCACAAGCCGCCCCAGCTTGTCCACCTGCTTTTAGATATTTTACCCACAATACGAAGATTCTACCAATAGTAACCAATCGCAAAAGCCTGATCGCAGACCATAATATCAAAGTAAATTTAAAGACAAACAACAACTAATTAGAAACCATGAGTAAAATGGCGCAAATGAATAGATGACAACAAATTAACATATGTTTATTATTTATCTTTATCTATTTCAATCTCGTTAACACAACCCATTAAAAAAAAATGACCCTCAAAAACCAGATGAAATAAAGCAGTGATACTAGATTCCTGTGTAGGATTACTTCTCCTTATTGTCACGGAAGCGCTTTTTCTACCTCTTAAAAAATGTCAAAATGGGCATATTTGTTTCCCAAAAATCAATACAACAACAAACTCATGCAAAATTATGTAGACCATCTGTTTCCATTCAACCAATCAGCATTATTCGTAAATAAAAATTTATCTTATTGCTCTGGGTTTCAAGTGTGGCGTTCTTACTTCCCACCATTGCTCATTCGGTTCTGCATGCATTGACTGTACTTACTTTTTTTAACAATATATGTATAACTATATGATTTGCGCCTATGCTTTTCTTAAGGGTATACATTTTATTTACGATCTTACTATGTAATCCAAGGTTTTTTAAGTTTGATGAATTTCACTACCGTTATTTTTTACCCAAGAATTTATTGCTCAATACCGGGTGTTCGCTTGTGCTTTTGTAGATTATGCCCAACTACCAACTAAGAATTTTTTCGTTTTCAATACACAAACTAGCTACCATACAGAAGTTTGATAATCAGGTGATCTATCCAAGGTTTTTCTTGTGGCGAAAAATGGTTTTTACTAACGAGTTTGTTAAATAATCTGAGTGTTTTAAAGGTTTTGAAGAATTAAACTGCCATATTTTGTACCCAAGAATGGTTATTTGCCCTCCGTCACGGTTTTCCGCTTGTACTTTACGAAATATTTTAAATCCACATACCCCACGACAAAACTTTCTCGTTTATTATAATTACAAATTAGGTATCATTACACGGAAATAAAACAAAACACTAATATATATTTCGTAAATTTTAATTTATTTACTTATTTCATTGAGAAAAAGCTTAGCAGGCCAATCGTCAATATTGTTAACTGCCTTCCTCTATGGCCGATTCGTTGACGTGCAATCTGTTAACACAATGAAGCGGAGTGGCTTTATGGTTATGCTCATTTCCAAAACATGAAAATAAATTTCCGTCTTTTAATGCCAATTGTTTCCTTACAGGATTTGACCGTGTAAGAGCCACTTTTACTACTCTAATGGTCTCAGAACTCTTTACATCCTGTATTTTAATGATATTATACTCTTTCACTGATAAATTTACCCATGGAAAAAATGTAAAGCTATTCACTATTTTAGTAAAAAAGATAACTTTATGATACAGGAGGTTGTGATTCTAGCGTGTACACTAAGGAATTCCTCACCAACCAACGCCTGCATCGGGGTTGGCACAGATGAAAAAATTTTTTGGGAACCTTTAGCATACCTAAACATAATACCTAAGCATAGTAAACTGGCTTTGCACAGTTTACGTAAATCGAATGAACCTTTCCCGCAGTTTATGTGTGACCATAAACTACGAATGTTTCATTGAAAAATTATTGTTTTGAGCTTATTAAGATTCTTATTCAAACCCATATAATTCATTTATAGAACTTCATACGCGTGGTACAAATTTTATCAACGTTAACTCATTGATTTTGTACTGTGATTGCACCTACTTGGCAACTTGTATTCATGTATTTGGAATAAATTTATTAAGTATGTTGTAGTGTAAAACACCTTTAAACACTCAAAATTTTGATTGAAAGACAAGTCAGAGACGGTATATTTTGAAATTATAAAACCAGTTGTAAAAAATGTTTTATTGCCCATTTTGACTATAAACTACTGCGTAATACAAGAATATTGTAGCAACGTAGCCCATAACTCGCTCAGCACCGAGTATGGAGATCAGTTCGGGAGAGTGAACGGTTGGGAGTAGCGCAGATCCACGTTGTACACTCCGTTGTACTCGACCACTTGAGCAGCGATCAGCTGGTAGACGACTCCTGGAGTCAGCGGGGCCGGGGGACGGCCCCACGGGGAGTCGACGACCTCCAGGGAGTCATTCAGGTCCACGTCGTCGTCCTGAAACATGGCAACAAAATACAGATGGCTACTTCTCTGACTTTAAAACTTACTCAAACAAATGAGGTAGTAGGTAGTTCATGTTTTAAAATCCCATCAGGAGGGTAACAAAGAATGGTTACATGTTTCATCAATCACTACTTTTTAAATTCCATAGTCAACAGACATCAACAATATTGTTTTTCCATTAAAAAAAAAAACATTTTGTTACGTTTAATGTATCAAGCTGCAAAGGGGGTGTATAAAAAAGCACACTCAATTAAACAGGACAGTACGATACTGTTGAAAACTGTAAATGGGGCTAGTGATTATATTCGTAGTAATAACAGAAGAGCTTTAAATCATTTAGGCTTATTTAATACACCAAGGTTTTTTCTAAGTATCTGTGAATCAGAATTAAAATAAAAGAGCTATCCATCATTTAAATTTACTCTTTTATTCCGGCAGATATGTGGAAATAATGTGCGTTTGATAAAAGGAGATCTATAATTTGGAACACAAATACATACTACATTTACAAAGGCCATTTAGATAGCAGGCCATCTGAGATTTGCCATTTATGGGCTTTTATAGAGTTTCACATGGCGGTTTCTAATTTTTTTTTTTACCATTATATTTTTAAATTTCACAATTTTGAGTTACATATCTTGCAAAAGCTAAACAAATAAATAATTTAATATTTTCAACCGTTAAATGTTTTTTAGTGGTGCAGAGAAATTTTAAAAAGAAAATATGCTCTGATCCTATATATCCTTCAATTTTTATTTAATAGTATCATTCGTATAGAGCCTACAATATCATCGAATGAAATTTTATTGCTACTATTTATATTTCGCTTTGGATCAAATATTGATAAATCGGATCAGATCAGTTTGATTTTTTTTTTTTTATTTTTTTTTCTCTGAAACCATTCAGGATTTTAATTTAACAGTTGAAAATACTAAATTGATAACTTTTTGAGCTCTTGCAAAGATATTATGTAACTCAAGATTATGTAATAAAACAATGTTTGTAAAAATGATGTAAGAATGTTTGTAAAAAATGTTTGCAAAAAAGGTAAAAATAGGAAACCCCATTTGAAACCCTACAAAACCCATCCAATATATGACCATATACAAGATCTAAGATTTAAATTTAAGCTTTTGTAGATGTAATATTTGTGTTCCAAATTTTTGATATCTATAATAAAATTCACAATCCTTCCAATATTTGCCACATATCTGCCGGACTATTTATACCGTAATATCATGGTGGGATTGGGTTGAGAGTTAAAAAAAAAAATCTGTTGGTACATCTGTAAATAAGTGTGATTTTGGGGAATTACTGATAATCACAATACTAGGTCGGGTTTTAATGATTAATAACTGTACGTAACATATTTAGCAACATTATAGGGTGGAAATTCAGTGGTAATAAGTATAAGTAGTAAGTTTAACTTTTTTATTAATGTAGACAACAAACTAAATTACCCGATGTCGAGCGGCATGTACAATAGACCTACCTAGCATGATCTAAGATCTAACTAAGTAGAAAAATGTTTTGAGGATAAGAGAATTCATATTATATTTTGTTACTCATTTCTATAATAAACTAGTTCAAGTTCAAGTCCCAATTTAAGTTAAAGCTTAAGTTAATGTCCCATTCTTCAGGGATGGATAGAGCGTGGCTAATTTTTTATACTAAACTCGGATTTAATGTATGTTCCGAGAAATTCTCGAAATGAAATATGAAATGTTCATATAAATGTCATTTTAAAAAGTACATGTAAAAGCTACAATTTAAAGTCCATTGTTGGATGAAATAGCAGCTCAGCAACGTAAACACTTACGCCTAAAGAGACATTTCTACAGTCCGTATAGAACGGCCCTAAAATAAATTATTCATCCATGAAAGAAACCCTGACTGTATTATTATAATAGATCCAAATTCAAAACATGTTAGAACGCTTTAAAACACAGTACCAGGCGGACCGAGCTTAAGCTCGGTAAAATTATTACTTTCATTCTCACACAAAGCTCGTTCGCTCCGCTCACTCGCCCTCTTCCATTTTAAAGACGAGCTGGTTTCCTTTGCTCACTCGCCAAACCGACGGGTGTTGCACTTTGGTATAATTTTCTTAAACTACAGGAAAAATATCTAACACATTGGTTTATATCCACAGTTATCAGCTGATAACTTCAATTAATAAAATCTCCAAAGGATAACATGGGATCTTTGAAGTGCTCTAGCGCGAAAACCGGATTTTTCCCAGCTACGGGACCAGTTCCAATTGATTTCTGGTGGCCAAAACCCCCATATTCAATAAAATACCCCCCGTCGCAGCAGACCTGCGTACTCAGCGAATTTCCAAATTAGTACTATTAATTTTGACCAGCTAAACTTGTAAACAAAATTTCATCGCGTGCTCATAAATATGGAAATAAATGTCTATTCTCCTTAAGATAAATATAGGGAAAGAGTATGCAGGTATGCTGCCATGGGGGACACTAAAAGTAGGTTTTTAGCATAGAAAAAATTTATTTCGACCATATAAAGCCATATAGTAAGTTTCATCAATATCTGTCAATAAATAAAAGAGTTTGCCTATTCTCCATATGATTAACATGGGAAAAGAGTATGCAGGTTTGCTGCCATGATAAGTAAAAAAAACCAAGATTTTTTACCTTAAATGGATGAATCTCAACCAAATGAAGCTAAATACTAAGTTTCATCCAAAAATATTGGTTAATAAGTGAAATATTAACACATCCTTACTCTCCATAAGATTAACATTGGAGCCCCAAAAGACAATGTACTGTCTCTAGACTTTGTAATATCTCGGTAACCAATGGAGATAGAGCAAAGCTTCAAAATACTAAATTGTGTGTTTTTTTGAGCTAAATCCAATGGTCAAAATAAAAATTTAAAATTTTTATAATTTACATATGAAAAATGCAAAAAAAACCTATTTTTGGGGTACAAAACCCCCCAAAACTACCCCTTCCTGTAGGTCGATATGTCTGGTTTTCGAACTCATCCGAATAAACGTAGGATTACACACCTCTACTAAATTTGGTGTCGATCGGACCATTTTTACGAGAGTTATCGTGTCTAGGGACACATACATACATACATACATACATACATATATATAAAAATTTTAATGACTATTATTTTTGGTCTCTGGGCACCTCAAAACGAAAAAGTAACATGGTCCCGGGCTTAGGTCTTACCATGAGACCTACGGTAATAGCTTATTCCCTATGGGAAATTCGCTAAAAATAAAAAATCCTTGGAGTGAAAAAAACTTTGCCCGTACAAACAGAGCTTGTTTTAAATAAAGTAGGAAGATAACTTGCACAATTATATAAAGTCTGAAACAACATGTCAATGAAACTTAAAAGTTGTACCTGGTTGTATTCAGCAATGAAGTGATAAGGTTTCCCAATTCTTTGCTGCAATAGGGCCTCCAGTTTAGGGTCCGTGATCCCAGATTGCGGAGCAGCTTGGACTGGAAGTGACTCATTGAGGACTGCTAGCAACAGGTGAGCCCTGGGCAGAATAGAGGATGGGTAAAATGTGTAACGGAAATGTAATATTAACAAAGTTTTATAAAATAGGCATAAAGGACTTTATTAAAGACTTGTTAAATCAAACATACCCCAGGCGTTAATTTAATATTGTGTATTTTACGGCTAAATATTGAATAATTAATATCTGTTTCATTGGTTTGTGGTGTCGTTCTAATTATTGAGATAACAAAATACAACAACTACTGCCTTCGAAACAGTTTAACAAAGACGAAGGAGAGGCTTTGAAAACAACATAAAAATTATTCTCTAATAAAGGTGAAATGAAGTGAAATGAAAATATTTTATTTATTCCAAAATATACAAAATCAACAAAGTAGATCCCTAACTAAATAAAAATGTTCTATAATCTAACTAAGAAAAATTTTATGGAAAAGGTCTACATGGGCAGATGCCTGTGCGTAGACCTTATTGTTATATACAAAAATTGCTGGAGCTGCGTGACCTGAATGCATAATTAATTAGTTTAAGGAAAAATATAAGGTAGAATATTTTTTGTTAGATGACAACAACCCGGTCATTAAAAAGATTTGTTTCACTATTGTAATTAAACGAAATGAGTGAGTCAGGGGGCAGAGGAGAGGATAGGTCATGGGTCATATCTGAGATAGTTCGGTTTAATAAGAGCCTCGACCTCCTCAGTTGAAATAGTGTTCAAAAAAATAGTTGTGAAAATATTTATTGAGGTTGAATTAATTATATCATTGGTTATTCTATAAAATTGACTTTAATTTCGAAATAGTAATTGTGCAACATAACCAATTGTGCAGGTTTCACTGAAACATTTTATTCTGAAGACATTGTTTGATAAACCTATAAATTGATTAGTAATATTAATAACAGAACTATAATATTTCTATTGTAAGTTATAAATTATTATTTTAAGTTTATTGAAGATATATAATTATTGTCAGGTCATTGGCACAGAGTTACTCCTTAAATTTTAACAATTCACCCAGTTTAAAGGGGTTTAATCAATTTTAGTAAGCATCTCAAGCTTAAAAGTGAGAAAGCTTTTTTACTGTATTACCATGTGCGGTCGAATGTCACGAGTCGACTAAACGATAATAGGCATGTGGGACTATAATAGGACTTATCGAATCTTAAGTTTCCTCACCTGATCAACGAAGAGTAAATATCTGAGTTGTTGACCTCAGGCAGTTTCTCCTGCGGCTGCCACGTCACCTCAGGTATCTGGACTCTCGGCAGAGCAGTGTGGGGCAGGTGAGGAGGTCTCGTGTAAGCGACCAACGACTGGGAGGGACCCAGACCTACAGTCTTGGCAGAAACGCTCACAAAGTACGTCGATGCCGGGTGTAGCCCTGAGACCTGGTGAACATTGAACTCAATCAGCCATCTTCTGATCATAGTAGCCAACTGGTCTGGCTGGACACAGGTCTACCAACTCGGCATTTTAAATAAATTTGAAAATTTGAATGCCATTACACTAAGAAGGAATAATTGGAGCTAAATCAATTATTTAGTAACCTTGTAAATCGCAATCAGAAAACAAAAATGTTCATGGATATGTTTATTCCTTTCTTTCTTTAGGCCCTGTTCTGTAGAAAAAGTACAAGAAAACACTTAAACTTGATAATTAATTATCTCAACAATAAAAAGGGCCACGTCAAAAAAAGAGTATATCTCATATTTTTATGCAAATGTTCATGATAAAAATTTACTGTATTGTATACTTTTTGTGCTCAACAAATATGTCATTTGAACACCTAAAACATAAATCTTTAAGTTTAATGTTTCATAATCTCTAATAAGAAATAAAAATAACGTTATGTTTGTGTCTGTTGAAGGGAGGGGTAAAGGGAGAGTGTACCCAGCGTTGTGTAGGCATGCAGACTTTTAACGATGTGCATGAAAATAAGTGAAAGTAAATTGGACCGATAGTGATAACGGTGGCAGCCATAAGTCAATGTGCCGCCAACAGCAAAGAAAGGGTTAGTTTTTGTTAATACAACAATATTTTTTGTAACTATTTTACCTCTGCATTGTAAGTTTGTAACTCTTCTTTGACCGACGTTTCAACAAATGGATATATTTGACAGCAACTGTCTTGATCGTATTTCTCGGTTTCTTCAACACTAATCAGAAACGACCTGACGATTCCATTGGCCATATCAGGGAAGCCCCACTCTAGGTCAAGGCTGGTAGATGACCTATTGGTCACTTTTAGATTCACAGGCGCTGATGGAGCTATGAACAGAATGAAATTTGTTTAGTTTGGTTTACACAATCATAAAACTATTACTGTATACAACCTTAAATTTGATGAAAGGATAGTACGTTTCAGACACATACACAGACTACTATCCAAACTTGCTACTTAGAGTAGATTATTCAATCAATCAATCTCCTTACTCATTAAGTTTGCAAACACCTTGAGTCCTAATTAGTCCATTGAAAAGTTTTATAATTCTGTAGTTACAGATTGACTTTACACAATTGAAACACATACGTAGCTACTTAAATGTTATCGTTAACCTAAATAAAATAAATACTATTTAAAGAAAAATACTAGTAATAAACGAACAATAACGAGAGAAAAATCTATTATAGAATTAGCGTTTAATAGAAAAAGCGTTTTTTCGCAAATAATTAATGCATTTTTTAACGCTTCCCCTACCTTCACTAGAGTGACTTCTTAAAAAAATAATAATAAATAAAAATATAGGTAGTAAGGGATTGTAATAATACTGTACGGTACATTTTTGTTAGTGGTTTATAGTTTTTATATTTTATTGAAGATGTTTGTTGGCGTTTGAAAAATACCATTAGGACTTTAATTAATTTAATTTTTAAAATGTTTACATTTGGTTGTCCTACACATTCATAGTTTGGATTTATTTTCCTCTGCATCTGCACCACACAAGTGGCATTTTTAAGGTTTTGTAAGGCATTTTGACAAAAGCGTCTTGTATTTTAAAAATTAAAGGCCCAACTTTCATTTTTAACATTAATAACAATAAAAAATGTTGGCTGTAGTGATGCTGATTGTTTCCCAATAATTTATAGGCAAAATAAAATTTAATTAACCATATTATTGGAAAAATAAATATCTACATATAATTTACAACCTAATAACATGATAATAAACTTATTCATAAATAATCAATATGTACATAATTGTCTTTAATAATAAAATCATAGATTAAATGTTCACACTCTTTCGTCCTTGACTGTTTTGTTCTCGGTGAGACGCTGGAAAGGAGACAACAGAGAAAGGAGAAAGTTCAAGGAAGGAAGAGTAGAATTAAAAACCAATAAAAATTAAGTGATAGGCAAAAAAAAAGATGAATAAATGTAAAGAAGCAAGAAGAAGGAAGAAAGAAGAAAAAAGAAAAAAATAAAGAAGGAAAAAGCGATTAAAACTAATTGAAAGACTTAAAAATTTTTTAGAGTATTAAATAAATTAACAATAATCTAGTTGAAAGATCCGGAATTGTGAATTTTTTAATTGTGAAACGGATAGAAAGACTTACGTAAATTATTCATAAAATGTAAATTCCCATACAATGTAAATTATTGTCCGTGGAATAAAATTATTATTATTAACTTGCTGAACAAGGGGCTCTTCCCTAAGTAATTTGGCAAATTGTTCCGGGGATCAAGGCCTGAAGGAAAAGTATGAAGTTGGTTATCATGGCTCATGCGAGTCCTTAACAAAGTCCAAAAAAGGTTCACAATCTCTTTTCACCATAAAGCCAAATGAAAATTTTCAAAATTGTCTACATAATAAAATATCACCTAAACCTCATTACGTTTGGTAATAAATAACAAATGCACCCTACATTGATATCAATCTTATCTGGTCATAAGTTAATGTTAGTATTTGCTTCAACTATATTTAAACCCATTTTTATAACAACACTTCACGATAAACCTACAGGAAAAATAAGCGTAAGGTCTAAGAATTATAAATTGAAACACTTCTTGTTTACGAGAATTGTCTTTAAATTTTTTTTCAAGAAAATGGCCTTCCCAAGCCGTACTCACGGTTCTCTTTGGTAATGGTGCTAACGAATGCCAACTCGCCATCTTCCGCCACCTCCGAGTTACGAGCACTCACCTAGCAGAAAAAGGGGAATCTTTATTCTGGGAAATACGTTAAAGCACACTAAGTAATAAAATAGAATTTTTATTTATTAGTATTATGTTAGACAACAGTCAGTTCACTTCTTTGGGTGTTGCATAAAGAGTGATCAGTTAGTTAAAAAAGCTGCAAAAGCATCACACCCAAACTATATACTTGTTATTCACTCATCAACACTTGATGGCAAACATCTCGTTTTGGTATTTAAAATTTATAAATATTCGATAAAATAGATCTGAGATCTATTTAGAATTTAAAATACGTACGGAAAAGTTGTAGCGCCTGTTAGAGCGCAGGCCCTCGACTGTGTGGCAGTACAGATCCGGCCAGACGACACAGCGGACGGGCTCGACGGTGTGAGAGGTGGTCTCCTGGCCCAGGGTGTGAGTCACAGTGAAGGACTTGAGCTGCCCGTACGAGGCGCGAGGCTCTGCCCACCGTAGCCCCACCATCCCTCGGCCTCTCTTGTACACAGTCAGGTTCCTAACGGCCTCTGGAACTGCAAAATGTCAACACTATCATTAGAAGACAAAACATAATGGATGAAACTCATCTAATCTGTGAGTCATTGTGAGCCATATAATTTGATTACCTTCCTCTCTTGTACTTTTACACCGTCAGGTTCCTCACTGCCTCTGGAAATGTGACATGACAACATGATCGTCTGGGAACACAACATCGTGGATGAAACTCATCTAATTTGTGAGTCGAAGTGAGCCATATACTTCGATCTGCTTCTCTTGGACTAGCACACCGTCAGGTTCCTCACTGCCTCTGGAACTGTGACATGACAACATGATCATCAGGGAACACAACATCGTGGATGAAACTCATCTAATTTGTGAGTCGAAGTGAGCCATATACTTCGATCTGCTTCTCTTGGACTAGCACACCGTCAGGTTCCTCACTGCCTCTGGAACTATGATATGACAACATGATCGTCTGGGAACACAACATCGTGGATGAAACTCATCTAGTTTGTGAGTCGAAGTGAGCCATATACTTCGATCTGCTTCTCTTGGACTAGCACACCGTCAGGTTCCTCACTGCCTCTGGAAATGTGGCTTGACAACATTATCATCTGGGAACACACCATCGTGGATGAAACTCATCTAAACTGTGAGTCATAGTAAGCCTTATACTTCGATCTTCCTCTCTTGTATTTTACACCATCAGGTTCCTTACAGCCTCTGGAACTGTGACTTGACAACATTATCATCTGGGAACACACCATCGTGGATGAAACTCATCTAAACTGTGAGTCATAGTAAGCCTTATACTTCGATCTTCCTCTCTTGTATTTTACACCGTCAGGTTCCTTACAGCCTCTGGAACTGTGATATGACAACATGATCATCTGGGAACACACCATCGTGGATGAAACTCATCTAAACTGTGAGTCATAGTAAGCCTTATACTTCGATCTTCCTCTCTTGTATTTTACACCGTCAGGTTCCTTACAGCCTCTGGAACTGTGATATGACAACATGATCATCTGGGAACACACCATCGTGGATGAAACTCATCTAAACTGTGAGTCATAGTAAGCCTTATACTTCGAAATATTTAGTAAAATCGTTAATAAAAATCATTTTTCTCAATAAGACAAGCATTGGAGCGATCACCTGATTATAAAATTTTTTCCGAAACGTAAGTCCCATGTTTTAACCATGTAGCCAGTTTGTGTATTAAAAACGAGAAAATTTCTTAGTTGTGTTGGGGGTTGGGCATAATCTTCAAAAGCAAGAGTGGAAACCCAGTATTGAGCGATAAATTCTAGGGTACATTCCTAGTAATTTATAAGTAATTAGACGTTTGTATAAGTCTATTATATTAAACGAGAAAGTTTTGTAGTGGGGTATGTGGTTGGAAATTATTTCGCGAAGTACAAGCGGGAGACCGTTCCGGATGGAAAATAACTATTCTTGGGTACAAAATAATGGTAGTTTAATTCATCAAAACGCTCAAAACGCTCGAAATATTTAGTAAAATCGTTAATGAAAATCATTTTTCTCCATAAGAAAAGCATTTGAGCGATCACCTGATCATAAAATTTTTTCCGAAACGTAAGTCCCATGTTTTAACCATGTAGCCAGTTTGTGTATTAAAAACGAGAAAATTTCTTAGTTGTGTTGGGGGTTGGGCATAATCTTCAGAAGCACGAGTGGAAACCCAGTATTGAGCGATAAATTCTAGGGTATAAAATAACAGGTAGTTTAATTCATCAAAACAAGAATAACCTTGGATTACATTGTAAGATAATGAATCAATTTTTGCCCTTAAGAAAAGTATAGGTGCAAATCATATGATTATAATAAAATGAAATGCTATAAAGTCAATTGAAACAATAACAATGTTTATGACAATCATCAAAAAATCCAAGGTTAGTTTGTTACATAAAAAGTTAACCTCAAAAACTCTTCAGGTTTATACAATGAGACGTTTGTTAAACCAGTTTTTATAACATTCTTCAAATTAGCTCTAGATAAATTTCTTATGTTAACAGGCAAAGCATTATATTTTGTATGCCTTGATAGCAAAGGCTATTTTCAGTGGCTGAAAACATGCACCTTGACGTGGGAATGTTACCTCTAAACCTTGTGGAGTAGCTGTGAACATTTGATATTTTGGTTAAATTTGGCAGATTGTTTTGGACAAAAAGCATGACATGACAAACAATGATGGTAAGTATTTTAAAAGCAATCAAGAGTGGTTTGCAATGGGTTTGGTTATGAACGCCACACATTAATCTTACGGCCTTTTTCTACATAAAAATTCTGTCAATGTCAATGGCATAGGAACAGTTAGCCCACACTGAGGTTCCATATGACATAAAACTATGGATGTATGCGGAATAATACAGAGAAAGACATCAGGAGAAACACTAGCACTTAGTGATCTTATCATGAATATCCGTCGCAATTTTTGAAGCCAAATAATCAATGTGTGTTTGCCACTTAATATTGGACTGCAAATGAAACCCCAAGAACTTAAGTGATTTGACATTGCTGGATCTACTGCCCAGACACAGTGTTACATCCTGAACATTCTCAGCATTCATGCAGGGTTGCTTTGTACTGCACCACTCAGTAATAAGGGTTGACTTAGAAATAACAACATCATTGACATCATTTAGCGAGCTCCATTGTGGACTTAGGACAAAATTGTCTGCAAAAAATTGACATACTGATCATTAAAAAAATGTAAAAAATGCAAGTAGCGTCCATGTAGGCATGTACAAAAACGAATAAGCAGAGACATCCTTATGGGAAAGTAAGGCTTAAACTCTAAGGTCTGACCCAGTTTAACCCAAAAACTCTACAGGAATCGTCCAAATATCCAACAAAATAATCAGTTATTATCAAACAGTAATATTGCCCATATTAAACATTATTAATTCCTCCATAGAACAAAATGAAATTCCTGAAGCAGCCAAAATAGAATTAGTTTACCCTAATTGCAAAAAAGGAGAAAAATCCAAAGCATCAAATTACCGACCCGTATCAGTGCTGCCCACTTTATCCAAATACATTGAAAAAGCAATCCACAACCAATTAATCAAATATCTAGAAGAGAACTATCTAATATCAGGTAGCAACATGGGTTCCGGAAAGGAAAATCAACATCAACAGCCCTGGCCCAACTTTGTCAAGACATCTCGGGAGTTTGGGAGGAAAGGAAGCAAGCTACCGGAATCTTCATAGACACAGAAAAAGCCTTTGATAGCCTGGACCGATCCAACCCTTATTAGCAAACTCCTTCAACTTAATATATCAGGCAATGCATTACCTTGGCTGAAAAACTTTCTCACAAACCGGAATCAAATAGTGGAAATAGAACACCTCAACAACAACTATGAAGTCAAAGTAAGATCGTCACTCCAGAACACTACGCAAGGAATTCCCCAAGGATCCATCCTCGGCCCACTGCTTTTTCTCATACACATAAATTCCTTTCCTAACCACCTCACAGACCAGTCTAAATGTATTAGGGCCTATGTTCGCTGATGACACGACAGTTATATCTCCCAATGATAAAGCCAATCCTAACTCCCATGAACAAGCAGTAGACCTTCTCCTACAATATCATTCGAAACTGCCTGCAACTACCTGAGAATGAAAATAAACCGAGAAAAAACTGTAACATCGGACTTCTTACCTGCTAAAAATTGCCGTCAAACCAATAATGTTCTAGATCAATTCACCACAAAATTTATAGGATTAATAGTTGACAATAATTATTTAACCTGGAAGCCTCACATTGACAAACTACAAAAGAAATTACCTCAAGTGCTTTATGCTCTCAAACGAATCAGAACATTAACAATCAAGGACATAACTAAAACTGCGTATCATGCACTTTTTTCTTCTCACGTCTGGAGTGGAATTATCGTTTGGGGGTCAGCAAATGAAACAGATGTTCAAAAAATCCTCATTCAACAAAAGAAGGCAATCAGAATCATGGAACAAGTTGGAACTCAGGAACGTTGCAAACCTTCCTTCATTCTCAACCTCATCCTAAGCGTCATTTCCTTATTCCTCTTTGAAATAATAGTTTACATGAAATACAATCCCCCTCAATTAAGAATAAATTGTCACAATCTTAGTTTGAGAAATCAAACTAATCTTAACTTAAACCACCATAGGTTAACCAAAACCAGGAAACACCTAATTATATGGGGGTAAAAATGTTTAATTTGTTGCCAAATAGTCTCAAAGAAATTAATAAGGCTTCCATGTGTAAAAAGCAACTAAAAAATATCTATTGGAAAGACCTTACTACAAACTAAGAGAGTTCATAGAAGAACACTCCGATAAAAAATAAAATGCTCCACACACGACACACACACACACACACACACACAAACACATTCATGCAAGAATTGACGACTCTCCCTCTCTTCAAGGACTGCAGAGATGACTTCGATGGTAAATGGTAAAAATGGTAAATGGTGTAAGAACGCCACATGTAATTTTTATTTACGAATTACAAGTCTACTTGTTGCTCGGAATCGAGCAATTTATTTTGATACAATACAAAAGTAACATTTAGCTCTAAATTAACGACAACCGACCAATCCAATGTTGTGAATATCAGTAATCACAAAAAACTACACGTGTTTACAGCTGTACATTAACAGATGTTTAAAATGTTCAACCCAAACCCAAGGTTATTCTAATAGGAAAACCTCAAATTTAATTTGTGTAAAGCGCCCTTATTTTATGTCTGATTTTCATTGATTTTTAGCAGAAACAACTACAGAACAAGCCCTATCCAACGACGCCAAAAACTTGAATATCGGTTAAAAATTGTAGGAGGAGTTCTCAACACCAAAAAAACCTTAGCGTATTAAATAAGTATAGATGCTGCAGATTGGTTGAATGGAAAGAGATGGTCTAATAATTTTGCAAAAGTAAAATTACCAAAAATAACAAAATAATCCAGTGCCGTGAAGAATAAATTTTAACAGCTGTTTATTTATATTAATAAATTGAATTAAAGAATAAATAAATTTGAACAAAACTTGCCCAGGTTCAAGTTTTATAATTATATTGTATAAAAGTTTAAATTTCTACGTACAATACATATGCAGGGCCAATAGGGCAAAGCCCAGAAGCTTATAAATAACAGGAATAGGCCTATCAATCTTTCTGCTGGATAAATAAAGTATAGTTTTACAAAACCTCAGGTCAATCGGTCCAGTAGTCTTTGCGCCTATTCAAGACACACAAAGCTTTCGTTTTTAAAGATACATACTTTCACTTTTATAGATAGATTGAAAATGTTATTTTAGGAAAATGCTACTCAAAAACCTCTATCGTAAGTTTAAGTTTTTTGTTTACATTTAAAATTTTTCTCCCACCTCAATATTCTCGAGGAGGAAGTAAAAAAAGACCTATAGAAAAGGGAAGACTGAAGGCGTGCTCTGACATCTTACCCTCACTTACTAAACTTAAATATAACTTTAAACATTTTGTAACATTTTACAACATAATTATAGAGCGAAGCTCGGCTCCCCGGTACTACTTGTTTTAATGCAAATTACAATAAATATAAGTACAATTAGTGTTACGTATCAGTTCGGCCAGGTTCATTATTAATAGGTGAATAACCGTCGATACTGACTACAATATCAAACCGTCACAACATATATCAAGTTTAGTTGAATTTCCAACTCACCAAAGGCTTTGAGACAAGCTGTAATCATTGTGCTATCCAGCCAATCAATATTTTGAAGACCCTTTTAAAGGTTCAACAACAACAGTAGCAGATTAAATTATGATTCCAATTTCATTGTGTTCTTACAATAGTTTCTCTTAATTGTAAGTATTACTGTAGTACAGTATGCAATTATATATTTGAAACTGATTATCATATTTTTACCAACCTGTGGCAGAGGTGGATACGTTTATGGCAAGATAAGATAGAGGGTTCCATCCTGATATAGTAGACACATACACCCTGATGACATACTCTGTACTTGCTGTGAGGTTGTGGAAACTGGCGTTCAATTCCTTAGTAAAACCACTCGCCAATATCGTGAGAGAATTTGATGCCTGTAATATAAAGAGAGTGTATATTTTCTTCCCTATATTAGTCCATGTAAATTTAAAACAAAGTATTTTAGGCAGACCGTGGTTGTCAGCTAATTACAGTAAACTTAAAAGGGTCTATGCTGTAAATATATCTTGAAAAACATTAAAAAACAGCTAATATAAAACAAAAGTTTCCCGAATCATGTATTAATAATTTTAATGTATCAATCATTTTTATAAAATGATGCATTTGCAAAAAATATACAGTATGAAAAAATTTTTAAAAAGCTGGCCAACGAATTTAATATTGTGGTACACAAAAATGTCAAACTTAATATGTATGGATACTTTTCAATCTCGTAATTTATATAGGGCCTGTTATAGAATATTATAAAAACAATTTAAGGTTTTTTTAACAATATGAGACTCAAACTGGAGTACAGTTTCATCCTCAGTATAACATCAGTTTTCTTATCAAGGTGCACTTTTCTTGTCCTGTGAATTGTTATTTTATTAAGTCCCTTGAGATCGAGAACCATCTAATTGGTCTCCAAATAACATTTATATGATTCTTTCTGAATTGTGTACTACACTCCAGTGGTGAGTGATAGCATTTTCAATGAAGTATCTTTCAATAGAATTCTTTTAAAAGCGAGCACTACAATCAAGTGAAAAGAACAAAATTTTAAGGTTTAATACTAGGAAACCACAACTTTGAGAAAGGTGAGGGATCAAAAATAAAATTATTTTAACTTACAAACCTAACTAACCTCGGTCAGTTGGTAGTTGTACCCCAGCAGGAAGCCGGTGCAGACGGTAGGCTGGTCCCAGAACACAGTCACGCTGGTGTTGCTCCTCAGGGGCTTCTGGCCACTCAGGCTGGGCACCTCCGTGGGCACTGCGGATATTTTAAATGTCAAAATATTAATTTTAATATTAGAATTTACAATGATAGACACATCCACAAAAAGGTTTAAGTGCTCAACTAAATAATTAAATTGAGAAATTTATTTCTTTTCAATGTAAGTCGAATCAGGCCCTCTAATGGGTGATTTTACCAAACCTTTTTCCTCGCTGATTAGCTGATAGATTACCCAACGACGGACCTTAAATTGGAGCTTCTATGCATGTAGATTTTTAACGGCTCTATGTGGTCACTGTCGTCGATCTCGTCAATGTATCTTCTGTAGAACTAACCAAGGTAGGTGACACCAAAAGCTGATTGAAGTGGTCCTGCACCTCTGACGTCATGTTGTTTATATTGACAAATGAGTGGTTTATTTTGAATAGATCAATTGCTGAAGCTTTGACGTCATAGATTTTTTATGTCACCTACCTCCTTCTCATTCTGTATTTCTTGGATCTCGCAATCTCTCATAATCTCTCTTCAAATCTCGCAATTTGCCTACTGTTCTCACCATTTCTTGTCCAATGTGAATATAACCATAAATTAGGTGAACTTTTTAGACCACCGCATGTATTGTTGTCTAACAGCAGGTATGGGACGTTTCACTCAAAAATATTAATTCTAACATTTAATTAACTTTTATCATCCCGCTGTTATCCGCATTCATTAGATAAATGGTTAGGAAATTAATGCTGAGTAAATTATTAACAGTTTTCATTACTTAATTAATGGTGATTTATAAATACACCCATTTACTACTATAATACTATAATACGAGCAATGTCTGAAGGGATGTGTGATCCACGATCTCGAAGTCCAGCGGGTAGATATTGCCTAAACCTTGCATTTAAGAGTGTTTTGGCCCAAAAATAAGCTTAGAAACAGCCTTAATCCCAGGAAAAATCAAATTTTGTCTAAATTTTAGTTTGAAAATCGTAATTTTCAACATTGGTCTTATGGGTTGTTATTTTGGCAACGAAATAACAACGAAAGGTATAAAAAAATCAAGAACATTAATAGTAGTGGGGAATGGGGGCTTTTGGAACAGTTCAAGGTCACCCGAGCGATGACGTCATCGATGACGTCATCGAGGTCAATGACCTCATTGATGACGTCATCGATTGCATCATCGATGACGTCATCACCAATGACGTCACTTCCATGACGTCACACCCATGACGTCACTTCCATGACGTCACACCCATGACGTCACAGAAATGACGTGCTGATGACGTCATCACCCCTTACGTCACCAAGATGACGTCATCGATGTCACAAAGGTCAAGGTCACGCTGAAACCTAAAAGTTTTTGGCACTTTTGCTGTTTCTCGCACTACGCTCCGAGTTTCAGTCACAGTTACCATGACCTTGACGACTTGGAGCGAATTTGCGATGAGAAACAGCAAAAGTGCCGAGGAAACTTGAAGTTTACAACGTGACTCTGCCTAAACCGTCATGTGACACCGCTCGGGTGACCTTGAACCGGCCCAGAAGCCCCCATTCAACCATTACTGCAACCGCGATGCGCACCCTACGACAGACACCGAGCGACTGACTGTCCGGCCCCGCGCACTCTAGGTATATGGGAAGTGGTGGGGGAACTGTGATGACCTTGGGAAACTTGAAAATGTCAAGCCGGGTAGCACCGTTTCGGTGCTACCTTAAAGTTACATATCAAAGTGAGATGACCTTGAGTCAAAACATAGAAATACTACAAGTTGATACTGTCCCAGAGTTAAAGTGTGGTGACCTTGAGTCAAAACACTGAAATACTAAAAGTCGAAATCATTCCAGAGTTAAAGTGTGATGACCTTGAGTGAAAACACAGAAATACTACAAGTCGATCCCGTCCCAGAGTTAAAGTGTGGTGACCTTGAGTGAAAACACAGAAATACTACAAGTCGATCCCGTCCCAGAGTTAAAGTGTGATGACCTTGAGTCAAAACACAGAAATAATACAAGTTGATGCAGTCTCAGAGTTAAAGTGTGGTGACCTTGAGTTAAAATACTGAAATACCACAAGTCGATATTGTTCCAAAGTGAAGTGACCTAGATTCAAAACTTGTAAAAATACTTACATATAGAGAGTTGGAGAACAGCGAGACGCACCGCATGGAAGCCGGAGACATACTGGCGGAGCGGTGTTGTGCAGCCTAGGGACTCGGTTGTGGTGGGGGTATAGCCAACACTTAGAGTAGAAGGGTTGTGGGTGACCTTGACTCATTAACCCCCCCCACCCCCTCCCCCACCACCTCCCCCCTCCCCCACCCCCTCCCCCACCCCCTCCCCCACCCCCTCCCCCACCCCCTCCCCCACCCCCCCCGAACTTTTTTTCGAAAAATTTTTTGACCTTGACCAAAAAGTTTTTTGCTCCGGACGAGAAGTGACCCCCCCGAACTTTTTTTTCGAAAATTTTTTTGACCTTGACCAAAAAGTTTTTTACTCCGGACGAGAAGTGACCCCCCCCCACCCCCTCCCCCACCCCCTCCCCCACCCCACCCCCAAAATTTTTTTCGAAAAATTTATTGACCTTGACCAAAAAGTTTTTTGCTCCGGACGAGAAGTGACCCCCCCCGAACTTTTTTTTAAAAATTTTTTTGACCTTGACCAAAAAGTTTTTTGCTCCGGACGAGAAGTGACCCCCCCCACCGCCTTCCCCACCCCCTCCCCCACCCCCTCCCACCCCCGAACTTTTTTTCGAAAAATTTTTTGACCTTGACCAAAAAGTTTTTTGCTCCGGACGAGAAGTGACCCCCCCCCGAACTTTTTTTTCGAGAAATTTTTTGACCTTGACCAAAAAGTTTTTTGCTCCGGACGAGAAATGACCCCCCCCACCCCCCCACCCCCTCCCCCACCCCCACCCCCTCCCCCACCCCTGATATCCTGGGCGTGGCAGCCCCGGTGGGGATATAAGGCGGCCCGGCCACAGCCGGCTCGCAGTCCGCTCCCGCGCGTTGAACGTGAACGATCGGGACGGACCGCCATAGGCCTCACTAAACAGTGAATGGCGCCTTCACTGTTTAGCGAAGTCTACTCTAACTTTAAGACTTGTATTAGTTGTAAGATATTGCGCTTGCGTTTGGGTATTGGGAATTGTTTTATATGAGAGTGTTTCACTTGTACCCTATGTCTCCTGTGTGTCTTTTATCCTGTGTGCCTTGTTTCTCATATGTGTTTAACGTGTATGTGCTTGTTCCAGCATTGACTATGTTGAGCTCAATTATGTGTTGTAAGTGTGTTATATTTATCTAAAGTGTATACGCTTGTTTTAGCATTCCCCCTTGAGCTTTTTCAATGCTTAAAGTAAATTGTAACTTCAGGGAACGGGAGTAGGCCCCCGTGTAAAGCCACTTTTCATAATTGTTAGGCTCCTCTCAGGCATGCAACAGGTTGCGGCTGGGGTTATGGGAGCATGTCCGTTTGTACGCTGGCAAGCAAAAGGTTGTGGCGGCCTCTGCACTCGGACCGAGGACGTAAGCCACTAGGGTGTCCTCAGTTAGTTTCCCTTCTGGAAACTCAAAATTACGTAAATGAATCTTTGTTAGCTATTTGTGTTTTTAGTCCCCAAGGCCCCCGAACATTCGTGGTTCGCCATGGATGTACGGGGGCCGAATTTTTTTAATGTCCGTGTGGCCTTGACCCACAAAGACTAGTAAAAATTTACTGCTTGCTAAATTACAAATATTAAAGATAGGGTTACGGGAGTAGGCCCCCGTGTAAAGTCACTTTGAAGTATTGTTAGGCTCCTCTCAGGCATGCAACAGGTTGCGGCTGGGGTTGTGGGAGTATGTCCGTTTGTACGCTGGCATGCAAAAGGTTGTGGCGGCCTCTGCACTCGGACCGAGGACGTAAGCCATTAGGGTGTCCTCAGTTTGTTTCCTCATGGAAACTCAAAATTATGTAAACGAATCTTTGTTAGCTATTGAAAAGACAATGCAGTAAATGTTTACAAGTCTCGCGTGGCGAAGGGTACACGACATTGGATGTTGCCTTGTTGTCATAGTTGGGTCTCTTCGGAGGCTACAGCGATGACAACCCAAGTGCCCCACACCCCCATAGGGGGGTGTGGGGCTTAATTTTTTTAAAGTTTTTCCGTGACCTTGACCCAAATATATAAAAAACTTCAAAATCTTTAACGGTCATGTGTTTTTTCTTTAAGACAGTAAATATATTAAAGTACTTTGTAAACATTAATGGGTAGGTAGGTATTACTAACACGAGTTTGGAGTTGTGTCTTTTAGGAGACTACAGCGATGGCAACATAAGAATGGCATGGATGTCAATTTTTTAAAGAGCCCCCCCCCAAAAAAAAATTTTTTTGATAAATTTTTGACCTTCACCAAAAAGGTTTTTGCTCCGGACGAGAAGTGACACCCCCCCCCCCCCCAGGGTGGGGTCGCCCTCGGCTGGTGGGGATATAAGGCGGTCAGGTTGCACGCACTTCTCATTCACGCTCGACCTTTCGTTGGAAGTGGCTGTCCAGGAGCTCATTCTTAAGACGACCGGTGACCAAAAATGTCTCGTCGTATACCTTATAAACCTTCGTACTATAATCTGATTGGTATTAATAGTATTACAGACAATGAGAAGAAATTGTATAAAAAATTTTGTTGTTTACTTGACAGAACGCGAAAACTACCGCCAAATACTTTTACCTACAAGCTACCCCTGATAGACAAGGATGATGTAAGCAAACTATCATCAATTCAACTAAAATTGGTGGAAGAAAAATTCTTGTTTGTGTGAGAGAAGTGTTTCATAATGAATATTCAAAAAGATTGGCTTTTGACTTTATTAAGGAACATTCAGGACGTGAAACAAAACAGTATCCAGGATTATATTATTTATATCTTTTTGAGAATGGAGCAAGTGTAACGGTAGAAATAAGCATCAAACTAATGTAATTCTCCCAACCAAGTGTTAAACTAGGACTTGAACTTGGACTTGATTGAGGTTTTGTAGAACAGTGCGGGGGATAGATCACTTTGCGGCAATGGACTAGCATGCTGCTTAGTGGTTTATCCCCCGCTCAAAGTTTATCTTTACGCGACCTTGACCCACATAAATGCATAGTTGGTGGGGGTATAAAAATGGCAAACCAATTGGATTGGATACACCACTTCCATCGCTCCATCGCAACAGAATTCTTCCTATTCTGGAGGTAATACCGGTGATATTTCACCTTTGTAAGAAATTAAAACAAAAAATGTGAGCGGGGGATAGAGCACTTTGTAGTAATTGATGCCGCTTAGTGCTCTATCCCGCTGAAAATAATAATTCCAAATGACCTTGACCCATATAAACTTGCTCAAACAGACATCTTTGAAAAAACTTGTACAAAGTAGTGGATTTAGACCAAACATCATTGCTTTATCAAGCCTGTTGAAGAATATATTGAAAGTGGGTGTTTAAAAGCCAAATCTACTACATGATTGATAAACCGGATGTATATGACGTCACCTTCCCCCACCCTTAAACCTCGGGTATAAAGGGACCCGGTTGAGCGCGCTGCTCATTATTGCGTGGATATTCACCGAGTGCACACTCATAGCCAAACTGTAAAAATGGCCCTTTGCGATATTTGTGGTGAGTTTTTCCAAGACGAAGATATCTTTATTTTACACCGAGAATTGCATCATGAAGAGGACAGAAAAGAAGAGATTGTAGTAAGTGAAGAAGACTTAGATGCGATTGATCGGTTTTTGGAAAACCACCAGGAGCAGATGGAGGACTGGGATAGCTATCTACAGTTACACCGAGAATTGCATCATGAAGAGGACAGAAAAGAAGAGATTGTAGTAAGTGAAGAAGACTTGGATGCGATTGATCGGTTTTTGGAAAACCCCCCGAAGCAGATGGAAGACTGGGCTACCTATCTACAGTTAATGCAAAGAAAAAGACCAAGTGTTATTCAATTTGCCGGAACTGGACCATCTACAGCTGGAGGATTTATTCAAGAAGAGGAAATGGAAGAAGAAGATACGGAAGAAGTGGAAGATGTAAGACAACCACGTTCCCAAGAAGAGGATATGGAAGAAGAGGATACAGAAGAAGTGGAAGATATAAGACAACTGCACACCACAGCCTTGCCAGGACCAGTTGTAACTCATTTCAAAATTAATAATGTGCAATTAGAATTGAAAAATTTTATAACTCAAGCTAAAAAACTAGTTGTAAAAACATTGACGGAAGAATTGACAAGATTGAACTTTATTAAATTTGGATTGGTGTTGGAGGCTATGTTTACTAATACCGATGGTGAAAATTCACCGAGAGCATTAATTGCTAAAAACCGAATCCTTACAACCACATTTGATATCAACGAAATCTTAGAAGAATGTTTGGTTGAACTGCTAGTGAAACTTCAAGAACATGAAGGAAGAGGATCCGGCTGGACGCTATCATCAATTGAAGGTATGGATGTGAGGGTTCACAAGCATGGATATGGTATGAGAGGAAGCAGCTTTATCCCTCTACCAAAGGTGATCCGAGATACAAGATCATGTATCAATGTGAAAAATGAGGATAATGAATGTTTCCGGTATGCAATGTTAGCAAAATATGTGGAACCTAATGCCTGTTGACCTAGCATAGCATACGAAGCTGTTCAACACCGCTATAACTTCCAAGGTATGTCGTATCCTGTTAGTCTTAATGATGTTGCTAAATTTGAAAGAAAAAAACCAGGAGTTTCAGTTAATGTGTTTGGTTTAGACGAATCAAATAACGTATACCCGTTACGAGTTACAAAGACTGAACGTCAAAATCATACAGATTTGCTGCTATTGACCAAAGGTGAAATATCACATTATGTTTACATCAAGAACTTTGAAACTTTGGTTGGACGACAAGTGACTAAAAAGAAAATTAGAGTAACAGTGTGTAAGAGATGCTTTTGTTTCACAAATAAAGACTTGAGACGTGGAGGATCGGAGTGGTTGTCGGAACACCAGCGGCTTTGTAATGACAACTATGAAGTGAAGATTAGTCTGCCACCACCATCTAGAGCATTTGTCCAGTTCAATAAAACACCAATACCGGATTCCACTAGTTATCTACGCTGACTTTGAATCCACGTTAGTGCCGCAGGAACTTTCGGATGGTGAAGTAACTAGAAGAACCAAATATCAATTGCATCAACCTAACAGTTTTTGCTTATTGGTGAAATCTACTTTACCTGAAGAACAATTGCAGGACTATGGCTTAACATCCACTCCGATACTCTACCGTGGGGAAGAAGCTGCTAAGTATTTTGTAGACCAGTTGTATGACATTGCTGAAAAGGCGGAACGCTTATACGGTAATGTTTTACCCATGAAACCTTTGAACCAAAATCAACAAGAAGAATACATTTCGGCAACAAGATGTTATCCATGCAAGAAGAGCTTCAGTGAAGAAAATCAAAAAGTAAGAGATCATGATCACCTCACAGGGTTATACAGAGGACCTGCTTGTAATTCATGCAATATAAATTACAAACTGCCTCAATTTATTCCTGTCGTGTTACACAATCTTAGCGGCTATGACTCCCACTTCATTATCCCAGAGTTAGGACGAGATGATGGAAAAATCGAAGTATTAGCTGAAACATTGGAGAAGTACATCAGTTTCTCAAAAACAGTTGGTAAAATTAAACTTCGCTTCGTAGACTCTTATAGATTTATGTCATCTAGTTTGAGGAAATTGTCTGAGAACCTAAGAAGAGAAGATCTAAAAGAAATCAGCAAAATTGTACCTGAAGATAAATTGGACTTAGTATTACGAAAAGGAGTTTTCCCCTATGATTATATAACTTCCACAGAAAAGTTTGAAGAAACCAGTCTACCACCGATTGAAGCCTTCAATAGCAAATTAAATGAAAGTGAAATCTCCGTTGAAGACTACAATCATGCTTGTAATGTTTGGAACCAACTAAACATTCAAACTTTAGGGGAATATTCTGATTTTTATATAAAATTGGATGTAACTCTGCTGTGCGATGTGATGGAAGAATTTCGGAACACCTGTTTCTCAGCCTACGGATTGGATCCTTTACACTCGTATACATCCCCTGGATTAGCATGGCAAGCTATGCTCAAGTCAACTAACTGTCGATTGGAGCTTCTCACAGACATTGATATGGTCCTCATGATCGAATCAGGTGTACGAGGTGGTTTGACTCAAGCTGTGACCAGACATGTTAAGGCCAACAACAAGTATATCCCCAACTTCGACGAGCAACAACCATCACTCTACCTTGGATATTTTGATGCGAACAACCTCTATGGTTGGGCGATATCAAATCCACTTCCCTACGCAGACTTCAAGTGGATTGAACCGACCACCATCGGTGACATATCACGGATTCCAAAAGATGGTCAAACAGGCTATATTTTGGACTGTGATTTTGAATATCCGGAACACCTTCACGACCATCATTACGACCTGCCTCTCCTAGCCAAGACTGAAGTTTCACCGACAGGAAGATGGCCCAAGCTGATGATGACCTTGGAGAATAAGAGTCGATATGTGGCACACTACTGGGTAGTTCAACAAGCACTTGAATTGGGCCTACGTATAGTGAAAATTCACAGAGCAATTGAATTCACCCAGTCTTGTTGGTTGAAACCATATATCGATTCCAACACTACAAGAAGAGCTGCAGCGACAACAGCATTTGAAAAGGACTTCTACAAATTAATGAACAACGCCATCTTTGGGAAGACCTTGGAGAACAAGAGAAAACACAAAATTGTAAAATTAGTAAGTGATCCTAGGAAATTGGAAAAATTAGTGCAAAAACCAAATTTCGGAACATCAATGATCATAAACGAAAATCTAGTTGCTGTCAGTATGAATAAAACAACAATAGTGATGGATCGTCCGTTATACATTGGAATGTCGATTTTGGATATAAGTAAAACTCTGATGTATGATTTCCATTACAACAAAATGGTTAAACACTACGGAAGAGACAACATTGGAGTTGCATACATGGATACCGACGCGTTTATCTACTGGATAAAGACTTTGGACATGTATAAAGATCTAAGGAGTTTCCCATACAAAGACGACTTTGACTTCTCTGACTATCCGAAGAACCATCTGAATTACAATGAAAAGAATAAGAAAGTAATTGGAAAATTTAAAGATGAAGCAAATGGAATACCTTTGGAGGAAATAGTTGCGCTGATGTCCAAATTATATTCCTTCAAGATGTATATGGAAAATAACATACCGACAGTGAAGAAAGCTAAAGGAGTCAAAACATCGTACTTGAAGAAACATGTGACATTTGACCATTACAAGACCTGCTTGTTTGAAGATTCTACAATGTCTGCAACGTTCAACACTATCAGAAGCTTTAAACATGAGGTCTACAGTGTCACTGAAGTTAAAAGAGCACTATCAGCTCAAGATGATAAAAGGCATATTATGCCGGATAAGATTCATACTCTTCCTTTCGGCCACTACTCTCTAAACCCTATCAACTAGTAACCTATTCTTCGTCCTTCTACAACTTCGACCTTATTCCTTTCTCCTTCCGTAAAAAATGGGGAACACGGAAGTCCAACGCCGTGTTCCCCATTTTTTTACACAAGTTTGGATTACCTTGACTTATATAAATGATGTGAATATTTAAGACAACATTCATTGTGATTATACATGTGATACATGAAACATTCAAACCTGCAATATGAAGAACTTGAAGCAAGAAATTGTCAACGAGCTTCATAAACCTGCAAGAAGAAAGTTTCCACGAAGAAATACAGTGATAAAAGGAATAAATGATTTATATCAAGCGGATTTAATCGAAATGATTCCTTATAGTAAACAAAATAGAGGATTTAAATACATATTGACTATTATTAATTGTTTTTCAAAAATGGCAGATGCTTTACCACTAAAAGATAAAAGTGGCAAAAGTGTTACAAAAGCAATGGAAACAGCTATACAAAGAGACAAACATACTATAAAACATTTACAAACTGATGATGGAAAAGAATATTTTAATAAGGAATTTGCAAATTTAATGAAAAAACACAACATTAACCATTACTCAACCAATTCAGAGGTAAAAGCATCAATAATTGAAAGATTTAACAGAACTTTAAAAGGTGCGATGTTTTTATAAGATGTTTTCCAACAGAGGATCACACGTATGGATTGATATGTTACCAAAACTTATAAACGATTACAATAACAAGTTTCATAGAACTATCGGTATGAAACCAAGCCAGGTTACTAATAAAAATGAAAAACTTGTATTAAAACGTATAAAAATGAATACTAAACCAAAAGTTGAAAAACTAAAGCCTAAAAGGTTTAATGTTGGTGATAAAGTCCGAATAAGCAAATACAAAGGTGTATTCAGTAAAAGATATCTTCCGAACTGGACAAATGAGGTATTTACCGTATTTAAGGTGCAACCTACAGTACCAGAAACTTACATTTTAAAAGATAATAAAGGACAATTGCTTGAAGGAGGGTTTTATGGACATGAAATGTTAAAATCAACAGTAGGTGATGTATATCTAGTTGAAAAGGTGTTGCAACGGAAAAAAGATATGGTTAAAGTACGATGGTTAGGATTTAATAAGACGGAAGATTCTTGGATACCTAAAAAGGATCTAATATAACGATAGAGAATCATTTTGGGTTGAACCATTACAAAGGATGGAGATAATACCGCAAAAAGACAATTTTACTATTAATAATATAGATGAACTCACAGTGGATGGTTCTCAATTTAACACTGGGAAACACGGTGTTTTGTTGCCAAACACGGTGCGTTGTCTGGTTACCGGTCCTTCCAATTGTGGAAAAACAAATGTAGTATTCAATTTGATTACAAACCCTAAAGGATTACGTTTTAATAATTTATATGTATTTTCAAAGTCACTACAACAACCGAAATATCAGTTATTGGAACAAATACTCAATAATATGCCTGAAGTTAAATATTTTAAATTTAACGCAAGCGAGAGTGTCATGCAACCGCAAGAGGCTAAACCATTCTCAGTATTCATATTTGACGATGTATCTTGTGAAAATCAAAATACAATAAGGAATTACTTCGCCATGGGTCGACATAACAACATAGATAGCATTTATATTGGTCAAACTTACAGCAAAATACCAAAACAGCTCATTAGAGACAATGCAAACATGTTAATTGTATTTAAACAGGATGAAACCAACCTAAAACACATATATTATGACCATGTAAGTGCGGATATGCCATTTGAACGATTTAGAGAGTTGTGTGGAAAGGCTTGAGCTGAAAAGTATGGGTTTTTAACAATTATGAAGGAACAACCGCTAAACAATGGTCGATACAGGATAGGATTTGATAAATTTATACTAATACACTGATCATGATGTAAAACATTCATTGTTGTACAACACGTCTTGCTACAAACATAATTAACCAAGAAAAGTTAATAAAGGAAATAAAATCACTTAGTGATTCTATTCGGGATAAAAACAGAGCATTAAAATTAGGTATTAGCGAAAGGGAGAAATTTCTTGAATCTACCTTTAAACCTATTACTGAACCCTTGAAACAATTAAACAAAAAATTTGCTAAACCCGTTTTGGAAGGAGATGCAATTGCACCTATTACAAAGTTTGAAAGAGAAAATGTAAAATCAGAAGATTTTAGTGATGAAGACCCGGAATCCTCTACATATAGTGGTTTTACCGGCGGAGAACCCGAAAGAGAGCTAGAATCACCAGACTATAGTGGTATAAGAGAATTATATGAAGTAAAAGCTAAAAGAGGACATGAAGATGTATCAACTGCTAGTGAAGAGGAAAAAGAAGAAGAAGCAAGGGAAGGTCCGTCAAACATAAGCTTGTTGGGTGAAAACATTCATAACAAAGGACCTTTAGGAAGGAAATACATGATAAAAATGTTAGCTGGAATAAATCCTAATAAAAACTACCATAGTTATGGAGTAAGATTAACAGAAGAAGGTTTAATGGTTGGTAATAGCCTGGTAAACATTGATGAACATGATAATATTATTGTTGGTAATAAAAAATATAAGGGCACAAGAGGATTATTTGAATTATTATTTGAAAAAAAGCCTTTAGAATTGTTAGTTAAAGAAGAAGACATGGAAGCTTATAAACAGATTTTGGAACACACCAATGCATACAGGAGAAAATATTTAGCTGACCAACCAGTTTTTAGATCTAGGTCTTTAAAATATAGAGAATTTGTATCCAAGTTAATACCAACAACGAGAAGACAACCAATGCCGATAATGCCAAGAAAACCTGTAAAACGAAGGTTTGTGTCATCCACTTTGGATATAAGTGCTGCAGAACCAAGAAAAAGAAACAAATCTGTTACAGGTACAGGTTTAATGAAGAAACTATATAACACAAATGTGATTTATTACAATAATATCAATAAATTGGTGGATAGAATGAAACTAATACATGAAGCTAAAGAAGCGGGTCATACTGGATTGGAAAACGAATGGGTGGCTTTAGTGGATGAACTCCGAAACCGTGGGGTAATCTCATAAAAATGCGTTACTCCCTAGATTACTATTTAGTTGCACCATGAGTGTCGACAAGTTCGGACGTTACTCCTCGGATGGGTTATATTATGCGAATAGTTTAAAAAGAAGTGCTGGTTTACCACAAACACCTGATGGAGATTATGATATAAGTAATAAAAGGTTAAAAAACATAAAAGATCCTACGGATGAAAACGATGCAATAAATTTAAAAATATTAAAGGAAAAGATATCGCCAACATTAAGACTACAAAATAACACATACGACGTAGAAGATCATAGAATTATCAACGTTGGTAAACCAAATCAAAACGGTGATGCAATAAACAAAGGTTATTTGGCATCTGAATTAAAAAATACGTTAAAATTCAATGGGAAAACGTATAGTGCTAACAATAAACGTATATCCAACGTAGACGACCCTAAAGATGCAAAAGACAGCGTAAGTAGACGCTATTTACATTCCTTGATACCTGAAAAGACAAAAGATGGATTTTCTTTTTATAAATTTGTTATTAACGACATAGGTTATCCAAAAAATGAAAATGATGCTGTAAATCTCAAATATATAAAAGATCATTGTGTCATACGTGATGTGGGAGTTATCGATTGTCTTGGCAATTGTTTGGCGAATGTAAAAGAGGGTTCAGCACCATCAGATGGTGCAACAGTGGGTCAAATGAAAGAGACTTTAAAACAAGAAACAACCTCTTTTGTAAAACGAGATGAAGTATTATCGAAGCAAGGGGATGACTTTATTCAAGGTAATGAAAAATTTCATTTATTGACATACAAAAATGCTGCTTGGGATTGCATGTATGGAAGGTTATCAAATGTGTCATGGGGTCATACAGATAGAGACGCAGCTACCTTAGGACAAACAGTACATCTAGATCCAAATAATTACTGGGCGTTTTTTACATGTAACAATCACAAAATAAAAGACTTGGCGCAAGGAAGAGAAGCAAATGATGCTGCAACCGTAGGACAGGCTATTACATTATCACAAATGGATAGTAAAGTGTATACTTGTAATAATAAACGTATAACAGACCTTAAAGACCCTGAACATGTGGATAATGCTGTCACTGTTAATTTTCTTATTAAAGTTTTAGGAAATGCATTATTTGATGTATACAATCTTATTGCAACCCGTACACATCATAGTTGGGTGTCCGAATCCAATAGAGGTAATTGGATTAAACGGGAAATTTTTAATACATACTTTACAAACCCTAATACGCAAAAGTTTAGATCATCAGATTGGGGTGATATTGATATTTAATTAAATAACCCAATAAATGACTTCATTTATGTGCAACCTATCATAGAGGTAACACATAGGTTACGCTTTTCGAATATAAAAGACAATCATGGCATTTCATTACACCAGTCCATATCGAGGCACTATACGGAAAGGAGGCGGTATCACGTCCACAGCGGTTTCTCTGTTAAGTAAAGCTTTAAATCGTATTCCAGTAGGATCTATCGTAAACAGAGCAATAGACGCTTTACCATACGAATTTCACATACCGGGAGGTTATCAGTATTGCGGACCAGGAACTAAATTGCAAAAACGACTGGAAAGAGGTGATCCAGGCATAAATAAGTTAGATCAGGCTTGTAAAGAACACGATATCGCATATTCCACATTTACCGATTCAAAAAATAGGTCAATCGCTGATAAAAAGCTAGCAAATACAGCTTGGCAACGAGTAAAGTCTAGTGACGCTAGTATTGCGGAAAAAGCAGCAGCTTTAGCGGTAACAGCAGGTATGAAGGCTAAAACAGCGGTAGGAGGTGGAAAAAGGAGGGGTAGGAATAAAAAAGGATCAACCATGAAGAAACATGGTGGTAATATTAGACTAAAAAGACGTTCTACGAAGAAAAATAATAAAAAACCGACAATATGGTCAATGGTAAAAAACGGGGCGGGTCTATACCTAAGACCGTATCGTGCATATTAAATAAAAGAAATCAATTAGTTATACCACATAAAGCGTTGACTAATGTTGAATTATTCAGATATATTTCATGTTTAAAAATACCATTTTTTCGCGGAGTATTCAGGAAGGACAGTTTACCAAAGAAAATATGGAAAAATGAGACTGGAATCGTAAATTTGGATAATACTGAAGGGCCCGGCACCCATTGGGTGTGTTATAAGAAACTGAATAGCAATGTATATTATTTTGATAGTTTCGGTAACCTGCCACCACCAAAAGAACTTCAAGATTACTTTAAATCTGCTAAAAACATATATTACAACTATGAAAGAGAACAACCTGATAACACATTAATATGCGGCCATTTATGCTTAGAATTCCTAGCTAAAAGTATCAGTCACTATTGAGATGTCTTCCTATACGGTATCATAAACAGGAAAATCGTCCACTTTACGAAGTATCCTTTTTCCAGCGTTACGCTTGCAAAAAGGAAGATTTTGGGAGGCAGCACTGTTAGATTTTACAACTTACAACTCTATTCCCAATGTTACGGAAGGTAAAAATAACTTATTGCATTATTATAAAGGAAAAGATTCCAGTGGGAAGTTTACAGACTTAGAAGAGTGCAGTTTACACACAGGTTCTTATGAAATTGATCATATTAATGAATTTTTGCAAAATAAAATGGGAAAAGACAATATATCGCTAAAAGGTAATAACAATACAATGAAAGCTGAGCTTACTTCAAAATATTATATTGATTTCACTAAGCCAAACTCAATTGGTGATTTATTAGGATTTCCCAAAGATGGAGCAATTTTAGAACCAAATAAAACACATTCCGGTAAACAAACTGTAACAATATTAAAAGTCAATAGTATAGACATAACTTGTAACATTATACAAGGAGCTTACAGAGATGGAGCAAATACTCATATAATACATACTTTTTACCCCAGTGTACCGCCTGGATTTAAAATTGTTGAAAAGCCACAAAACCTGGTATATCTACCGTTGAACACCACTTTCATTTCAGACATCGTGTTGAACGTATTGGATCAAGACGGTAACTTGATAGATTTCCGAGAAGAGCCTATTACGGTTAGATTACATTTAAAATCGACACTTTAATACAAAATCATGGGTTTAACATTTAAAAGCGAACAACCTACGGGAAACTGCATTAGTAGCTCTTCAGCTGTGGAGGAGTTAACACGCGAGAACATTCGTTTCTTAGAGAGAATTGGATTAAAATTAACCGATTATGGATATACTGGATATAGCGCAGGGTCCGACATTCGACGAAACCCTATGGGAAAAAGAATATCACACCCACAACCCTTACACTTCATCAAAATTAAACAATAACGATGAAATCCGTATTCCTATACAAAATCAAGACATTTACACACTACCATGTGAAAGTTACTTGTATATTGAAGGAAAAGTTACTAAAAAGGACGGTACTACTACTGGTACAACAGTTCCATTTATAAATAATCCCATGGCTTTCCTGTTTGATGATATTAGATATGAAATATCAGGTGTAACAGTTGATTCCACTAAAAAGGTAGGTATTGCAACAACTTTAAAGGGATTAACATCTATATCACCTAATGAAACCAATTTAATACAACCTGCAGGATGGGTTTTACCTGAAAAAGACACAATCACTCCAGATACAAATGGAAATTTTGATTTTCATATTCCATTATGTTTGTTGCTTGGTTTTGCTGAAGACTATAGAAAAATTATATTAAATGTTAAACAAGAATTAGTTTTGTTGAGATCTTCAAACGATAAAGACATTATTAAAGCTGCAGACGGTACAACGGATGCAACTTTGGAATGGAAATTAACATTAGACAAAATTGTATGGCGAGTTCCACATGTTAAATTAGCTGATGAGCATAGAATGCTACTATTAAGAAAGTTAAAGGCTGATCGTGATATTGTAATTCCTTTTAGAAGTTGGGAATTTCATGAACATCCCAGCTTGCCAACTACGGATCGTCACACTTGGACTGTTAAAACATCTAATTATGTGGAACGAGCCAGGTATATTATATTTGGTTTACAAACAGGCAGAAGAGACACCATCACCAAACATGCAGGCCAATTTGATCATTGCAACTTGAAAAATATTAAAGTTTATTTAAATTCACAATTTTTTCCATACGATAATTTAAATGTGTCATTCGCTAATAAAAATTACAGCATATTGTACGATATGTATGCAAGATTCCAAAGTTCATATTATGGTAAAACGAATGCACCTTTACTATCACCAGAAAAATACTTAGATGGTTACCCTATAGTTGTAATCGATTGTTCTAAACAAAATGAATCGGTAAAATCATCAAGTGTGGATATAAAAATAGAAATGGAATTCAACGCGCCTATACCGGCTAATACAACTGCATACTGTTTAATTCTACATGATAAAATCGTAACATACACACCTTTAACTGGAATTGTTAAAAATGTATTGTAAAAAACCGGTTTTGTTACATTCCAATGCATTCCGCGAGTATAAAAGCAGAGCGTTCAGCTCGCTCCTCATCAGTTTGTTGCCTGTTGTTGTATGGGTAGCGTCGTATTCAATATGGCTTCTCCTAGTGGTACACCAGAAAATGTAGTAGATATAGAGAAGGAGATATCCGACTTTTTAAATCTTCAAGGTCAACCGGAAGGAAATGAACACAACCCTTGCGGACAACTACACGCCAGTAATAATGTTGAGGTAAAAGGTAAAAGAAGAAAGAATGTACAGAAGAAGAAAAGGGATATTGAAGATAATATTTCTCCTAACATATTGAGTGAGGTATTCTTGCGAATATTTTATCCAATTTCATCCATTTTGGACAAAAGTGTTTTAATTGGTGTTATGAAATTGATGGATTATTCACCTACTGTAATTTTAACTCATGGGCCCAAAATGATTTTGTTTACGGACACTGCTTGGGAATCGTTTATGAAACACTTGCATCTGCTAGAATGCTATTTAAGTAGTAACATGTTTGGAAGAAAGACAAGAGTAGGCCTTTTCGATTCAAATGTGGAAATCGATATTGTTAAACATCGTGGTGATCATCAGTTGCGGTTTAGAGACACAACAAGACATGATAACAAGATTCAACTTAATCGAGATGAGTTTTTTATTCTAACTTGTGCAACTGAACCAATAACAAGATACTTGAGACAACTGGTGTTTTCAAGTTCGATTATTAAAGATTATCTGGAAGACACTTTGGACAAACAACCGGACGCACCTATATTGTACGGGCCTGTGGATACTTCTATATTCAATAGGGTTCCTCATGAAGTACAAATGTGGAGACAGTTGGAAAAGTACGCTCAACTACATAAGAAATCAGTAAAACGTGAAGAAGAGGGAGAAGAAGGAGGAGAAGAATCAAGTGTTAGTGATGAAAATGAAAACAAGGAAAATGTAAAGATGGAAACCTAAATGACAATCAACTACACAGCAATGGTTAATTTTTAAAACAATATCAAACACTTTGTGGGGTTAGGCCTACCGGGGACGGTGCCCACGTTAAATATACACCAACGCGCCAACAACTGTACGGCCGGGTATAAAAGTCGTACCTACCGTGGTGTGGAAATCAGTTGACCTTTGGACTTCGTCATGAGCAGACGAGTGATCTTCGCAATGGACAAGAAAGAAGAACAAGTAAAGTCCAAACCTGGTATAATTGAGTTCCAAGCGTTTCGGGGTAATGATGATAGATTTATCATAAAAGAACTTGTGTTTTTCGACATCAATACAAGTGTTCCATATACATTTTTGTTCAAACCACCATGTTCTTATTCATCTTTAACTAGCAAAGCCGCTACTACCAACAGGTGGATTTCAAAATATTTCCATCATATCGATTGGTATGATGGTTTTGCAAGTTACACGGACTTGTATCACATCATGCATCAGTTTTCAAACAGGTTTACCGATATTTACACAAAAGGACTGGAAAAGAAGAGATGGATCGAAGAATTTACTCATGTTCCGGTTAATGATGTGGAATTGGATAAAAATTACAAGTATACGATGGAAAATGTTTGTATTTGTACTAAAAGTCCAGAACATGAAAAAGATAGACATTGCGCTTTAAAAAACGCCTATAAACTCGCATCTTCCCTTCAAAGTGGGGAAATGGGGAGTGGTGGGGGTAACGGGGGTTATATAAGTGGAAGCAGACCGGGACCTGGCATGAGTATTACTCGAGATTCCGAGACGACAACATCTCCCAGCAAGAAGACGAAGAAGACGATCTATATCTCGACCATGGCATCTCACCAGTTCCTGCAAACTTTGGTTGAGCAGTTCAATGCTCACTCCAAATCTACCATACTACCCGTCAAGAAGTGTTCCGAACTTAAAGACGAGAAGCACTACATTATCCACGCCATGAAGAAGATGGAGACTACAGTTGGAGAGGCCATCTGCTGCAGTCTTAGCGAGGCACCATTCACTCCGGGGGATGAGCCCAAGTTCCAAGTCTACCTGCCGAAACGGTTCGTCCATCTCCTCCAGAACGAGGATCTGCGCTCCATCCAACCCGGCTGTCTCTACCTGGTTTCCCACGGTTGCACGGGTAAATGCAACGGGTTCCCACCGAGTTGACCATCCACATTGCCGACAAGCAGCAGTGTTAGATTTAAGTTTTACTGTTGTACATAATGTTACTAATGTTTTATAAATAAATAAACCATAAAAAAAAACAAAAAAAATACAAAAGACAAAAAAATGCAACATATCAATATGTGAAGTTTGTCACATATTGATATGTTGCATTTTTTTTTTAAACTTCGCGGGTGACCTTGACCTTTGACCTTTGCATTTCACAGTTACCCCCACCACCACGCTACAAGTCAAACCTGCTTGAATTCAAACACCCCCACCACTTTTTCATATACCTCCAAGCGCTGTGCCTCGGCTTCATTTCTACTCCAGCAGCCAACCTAGCAACATCAGGATGTCTCTGAACGTAAGCTGTGCCAGCTATGAGGAGGTGACTATCAAGACGCAACAGGAGCTGAACGATTTGTACAAGGAGTTGCAGCTAATGGTGGCAAGAGGCTACCGTATAAATGTGCAAGTCTACGCTTGCAATATACGGAACACCCGGCAGCCAAAGGAAGAGCCTGGACACTCCTCGACAGCTTCCTCACCGACGTCCATGAAGACCGAGCCGGACAACTTGGATTACTTCAGCTGACTAGCAGTTGTATTTCTTGTTCTAACCATTGTAGAATATGTTTATTTTTTCATTATATTAAAGAAGTAAAAGAGCAAAAACACCTATCTTGTTACTGACATATGAGCTCAGTAACAAGATAGGTTTTTTAAAACACAGTTTGAATGACCTTGAAACTTCCCCCTCCACTGCTTCGCTACCCCCACCACTTGACTATTGGTGTACATGGCACATCACAATTGGAAACCTCATTCCATCTTCAACAGCCAAACCGACAACATCAACAATGGCAAACCTACCAACAGATGAAAGATGTCCTCACGCATGCTGTGACTTCGTCCACGAGTTGGAGAAGAGGATGCAGGAGAGGGCGATAAGAAGAAAGCAGATCCACTCAGAAAATATCATGATAGTCAACGGCTATCTTTTATTGTTCGGCCTTATTATGGTTGTACTTTTCATACTGTATGGCATAGTCACATGTGTCGACAAGGTTGCAGAAGAAAACGCCCGCCACCATCAGTTGGAAAGTTTCAATGTTACTTTGTAGGTTTTCCTTTTTTTAAAACTCCGTTTGGATGACCTTGAAACTTCCCCCACTTCACCATGTTCCTGCATGAGCATCACATCACCCATCATTCCTTGTTCGACAAGCAACCATGTCGGACAACCCCATCAGGCAAGCTGACTCCACTACTGATGTTGGAACGAGTACAGGTTGGACACTATCCATCGACAGTGTTCACTATTTGGAAACGATTTGCGAACGGATGAAAGAAATACTGCGGGACAACCCTGGGATCATAATACAAATGAATTTCAACTATGATTGGTCGCAAGTTACATTGCGGCAGGAGGACAACAACGGTCAGCACTCACCGCAATACTCACCAATGTCACCGATTTACCCATACGGTGAATCTGATGCGGATGAAGATGTAGGAGACAACGACGAGGCTGATGGGGAGTGACCTTCTTTCCTTTTTTTTTAAACTCAATTTGGATGACCTTGAACTTTCCCCCTCCACTCCTTCCTTTTTTAAAACCCAATTTGGATGACCTTGGAATTTCCCCTTCTACTTTTCGATAATGTTACAACTGACTGCAGCTCACCTCATTCCTTGCTTAGCTACCATGGCGGACAGGACTCTTTCTCAAGTTGACTCCACTACGGACGAAGCATTTCCCTTGCGGTGGACCGTTCATTTACAAGATGCGACAGAAGTGGAAGTCTTGTATCAAAAATTACTCTATGTATTCAACGGGAACCCTGGACCTCTTGAATGTAGAATGGATTTGAATTTTGATGCAACCAAGGTCGGCACAGAACCTTCAACTTCAAGCCAGCCTCAGCAACAAGATTTTACACATTTATACACTCCAATATCACCGGAAGATGTAACTGTCTGCGAGGCTGACTCAACTACACGTTATGTTCAGCCAAAGCCTTGGGTGTTGATTATTAACAATGTGTACAAAGTGGAATTGGTATGTAATAGATTAAAGGAGTTGATGGTACAAGATCCCGGCCTGCGCTTTCAAATAGACATACATTTCATCTGGGGAGCACCTGCGCGGGGCTCTTCGTCTGACAGCTCTCCAAGTACAACGGACGAGGAGGAGGGGGACGACTAGTCATCTTTTTTAAAACTCCGTTTGAATGACCTTGACCTTTCCCCCTCCACTAAGTTTATTTAAGGTGCACTCTCACTGACTACAGCATCATTTCATTGCGCACCTTCACCGCAGCAACATGGAGAGTCAACTCAACTACTGTTGCGAACAGAAATGTTTTTCATGGCCGAATGACATTGATGTGGTGGATGGCCTGGCTTGTAGAACATGTGAAGCTTTTGGTCAGTGCATGTGTAAGTGCAAGTCTTGGAAGAAGCCGAAACCGAAGTTGAAGACATTCCATGTGTACCAAATGAGAGGGCATAAGTACACTTGTTGCCCTGAACGCTGCATTGAATTTAAACTAAAACAGCTAACTGGCTGCAAATTGTGCAACAATCATTTTGCAGGTTTTTGCAAACATTATTTAGGAGCGTGTCAGTACAGATCAACTTGGCATACTGAAGCACTTACTATCAATGAAATCGCTATAGACTCACAAGAGTAGTCTTTCTACTCTTTGACTTTTTTAAAACTCCGTTTAAATGACCTTGAAATTTCCCCCACCACTTCCCCATGTATCTAGAGTACGCAGAGCCTGGAGGTCAGTCGCTCGGCGGCTGTCGTAGGGTGCACATCCGTGTTGTGCAGTCTGCTGTGCAGTTTTGATTTTAACCAGTTCAAGGTCACCACACTTAAACTCTGGCAAAAACGTCAAGCTGTTAAAGACAATCCTAAGTCCCAGGTTCACAGTCAACCTCAAGGTCATCACACTTTAACATGTAAATTTAAGCTAGCACCAAAACGGTGCTACCTGGCTTGACATTTTCAAGTTTCCCGAGGTCATCGCATTTCCCCCCACCACTTCCCATATACCTAGAGTGCGCGGGGTCGGACAGTCAGTCGCTCGGTGTCTGTCGTAGGGTGCACATCGCGGTTGTAGTAATGGTCGAATGGGGGCTTTTGGGTCAGTTCAAGGTCACCCGAGCGGTGTCACATGACGGTTTAGGCAGAGTCACGTTGCAAACTTCAAGTTTCCTCGGCACTTTTGCTGTTTCTCATCGCAAATTCGCTCCAAGTCGTCAAGATCATGGTAACTGTGACTGAAACTCGGAGCGTAGTGCGAGAAACAGCAAAAGTGCCAAAAACTTTTAGGTTTCAGCGTGACCTTGACCTTTGTGACATCGATGACGTCATCTTGGTGACGTAAGGGGTGATGACGTCATCAGCACGTCATTTCTGTGACGTCATGGGTGTGACGTCATGGAAGTGACGTCATTGGTGATGACGTCATCGATGATGCAATCGATGACGTCATCAATGAGGTCATTGACCTCGATGACGTCATCGATGACGTCATCGCTCGGGTGACCTTGAACTGTTCCAAAAGCCCCCATTCCCCACTACTATTAATGTTAAGCAGTCTTTTTGAAACAGCTGTTAACTGTGTAGAGGTATATTTGGTTGTTGTTGGAAATTTAATATTTTAATTACCACGACACTGCCCAAAAATTAAGTAAAAATATTAAGTACTAGTACCAATAAATATCAAAGTTTTGTTTGTTTTAGAATTATTATTCTTTTTCTATAAAGTTATAACAGTCTCAGAAATAAATAACTATTTATTTGTCGTTTAATTTATTTCTTAAAAAAACTATTGTTTGTTAGATTAAACAATGATCAGTGTTCATTAGTAGTTAAAAATGAATCATATTACAATATAATTTCTCTTTCATCCATTTAGCTTTTACCAAATTTAAAACACAAATACTATTTTCTTACATTACACACTACTGTTATACACTTTATATTTAAAATGTTCTACTACTTCCATCTCCCTGGAAACCGCCAGGATTGTGCTTAAGGGAAAAGGTGATCCTGAGCTGCCGTCGTCCCACAGACCTCTCTGCATGTAACACTTCAAGAAAACTTTTTTTAAAGAGGTTGGTGGACTTCTTCTTTCCTTACTTTGACCCGTCAACATAGACTATTGATTTGTGCGTTGCTCGTTTTAGACAAAGTAAGGGGGTGAGCCGCTACAGTACAAGGTGAACGTTACTGATAAAAGTCACTGACAGAACGCGGAATCGAACCCACGACATCACTGCCATGGTCCCGAAGTCCGGCGCTCTAACCACTACGCCACCGACTCACCCACACCCATTTTGAAAAGTTGATTCATTCCCGCCAGACTTCTGCCGTGGTTGCTGCAGGGGATGCTGCGGAGGACCTTTGCCCTCGTTGGTACGGCTTCAGAAATGGACGATCAACAATCAACATGATTGCCTAAGTCCAGGAAGCTGTTGGGAGAGCCACGAGCCAGAACCATTTCTGCCGCCGAGTAGTGCTTCTTGTTACGCTTGATATCAAGAATACTTTCAACTCGGCGAGATGAGCGATGAGTTGGATGCGCTTCGCAACACCTTTCTCATTTCAATGTATCTGTTGTGGCTCATCGAGGACTATTTATGTTCTAGATGTCTGATGTACGACACCCGAGATAGAGCGCGGACGATGGAAATCACCTCCGGTGGCGTGCTGGGTTCGATACTGTTCCCGGTTCTCTCGAATGTCGCTTATGAAAGCCTCCTGAGAGCCGAAGTGCCGGATAAAACTATCTTAGTTAGGTACTCCGTGACGTTGCGGCTCTCATCACCACACGCAACGTTGAGCTGGCCCAGCTAAAGTTGAACCGGGTCATGTGCGTGGTCAACGCCTGATGCCCGATCACGGTCTTTCGCTTGCCCTGAGCAAGATGGAGGTGATCCTCACAAAGAAATGAATTGACACCGTCGTCAATCTGCAAGTGGGAAGAAAGGTGGTCCACTTAAAGTACCTCGGAGTCATTGTGGACAACAGGTTAAGCTGGAGTGATCATATTTTCCATACGGTGGACAAGGCTGCTAAGATGGTCTCTTATCTTAGTAAGATGAAGGCCAATGTCGGGGTTTCTCGGTCAAAGAACGGTCTGGAAGATGGTTATTGATATCAACAGTTCAGAATGTGCTCCTTTACGAGGAGAGTTGTGGGCAGACGCTCTCACCCAGGAATCTATAGGTTATTATGTCCTGCCCGGGTTCAGTGTCAAGCTGTGTTCTAGGTGTGTTCCGCCTATCGGACAGTACATATCGAAGCCTGCCGTCTTGGTGTTGCCGGAGTCAAGCAATTGACACGGTGAGGAAGTGCTAGAGGAAGGCGATCTATCAGAGACAAGGCGAGATTGGCAAGGATGCAGAAAGATCCAAAGAGCGCCCGAACTTTCCAACAGTGGCAAAACAGCTGGGAGTACGACATCCGAGGACGTTGGACTGCGCGACTCATAGAGCAGTTCCAACTATGGGTGGGAAGGTGGTATGGCGAACTACTGGTGAACTACTGCCTCACGCAGTTCCTGACATTTCACGGTTACTTCAAGCCGTACCAGAACCGCACGTGCAAGACTGGTTCACCTGTTTGCATCTACTGCCCGGGCGTTCTTGACGACGCAGAACACACCTTTTTCCGCTGTCCGCGTTGGGAAAGGCCCACAAGAGTCCTGGAGGCCACAAGAAGACTCTGTTTTTTTACGTGGTCTGTGAAAGATTACGGATGATGAGGGCAACTGGGATTGTCTATCACAATTAGTACGGGGCAAACTCCTGAAGAGAAAACCAATTTAGACCGCGAAGTGGCCCAGATCCCTTGATTGAGCGGCTGAATAAGGAACGAGCCCCACGGGCGTAAGCCAGATTTAGGCCTGGCATGATGTGATGTGATAAACAATTCCAGAATTGAGACCTAAAGAGTAGAGGAGGGGTTTTAGTGGATAAACCCGTATAAGGGGAGTCCAACAATACAGGCTGTCCGCCTGTGTGCGTAATTGAATTCTTCCTGCTTCTCCATAAAAAACCTACTTAGCTCCGTATCAGCACCCTTCTTCCATATATTTTTTTTAAAAGATTAATTAATTATTATAGGTCCAAGACAGAATATTTGCATCAAAAAAACTACAATTGATTCTTACCAACTTTGGTTGTTCCCACGTTTATAGACGACGATAAGCCACCATCGGCACTGACCGTCACCAGGTACTTTGTGAATGGCAGGAGGGGACTAAGAGTGATGCTCGTGCCTTCCTGTGTCAGCCGCCCCCCACTGACGTTCTGACATCCGGGCGAGCACGCGGGTCTGTCCACACACTGTAATACAGACACAGAGTGACATGAGGGCAATGGACTGAGAGAGATGCTCGTGTCCTCCTGTGACAGCTACCCCTCACTGACGTTCTGATATCCGGGCGAGCACGCAGGTCTGTCCACACACTGGAATACAGACACAGAGTGACATGAGGGCAATGGACTGAGAGTTATGCTCGTGTCCTACTGTGTCACATGTCCCTCACTGACGTTCTGACATCCGGGCGAGCACACAGGCCTGTCCACACACTGGAATACAGACACAGAGTGACATAGGGGCAATGGACTGAGAGTGATGCTCGTGTCTTCCTGTGTCAGCCGCCCCTCACTGACGTTCTGACATCCGGGCGAGCATGCGGGTCTGTCCACACACTGGAATACAGACACAGAGTGACATGGGGGCTATGGACTGAGAGTGATGCTCGTGTCCTCCTGTGACAGCCACCCTCACTGACGTTCTGATATCCGGGCGAGCACGCAGGTCTGTCCACACACTGGAATACAGACACAGAGTGACATGGGGGCTATGGACTGAGAGTGATGCTCAAGCCTTCCTATGTCAGCCACCCCTCACTGACGTTCTGATATCCGGGCGAGCACGCAGGTCTGTCCACACACTGGAATACAGACACAGAGTGACATGGGGCTATGGACTGAGAGTGATGCTCGTGTCTTCCTGTGACAGCCGCCCTCACTGACGTTCTGATATCCGGGCGAGCACGCAGGTCTGTCCACACACTGGAATACAGACACAGAGTGACATGGGGGCTATGGACTGAGAGTGATGCTCAAGCCTTCCTGTGTCAGCCACCCCTCACTGACGTTCTGATATCCGGGCGAGCACGCAGGTCTGTCCACACACTGGAATACAGACACAGAGTGACATGGGGCTATGGACTGAGAGTGATGCTCGTGTCTTCCTGTGACAGCCGCCCTCACTGACGTTCTGATATCCGGGCGAGCACGCAGGTCTGTCCACACACTGGAATACAGACACAGAGTGACATGGGGGCTATGGACTGAGAGTGATGCTCGTGTCTTCCTGTGACAGCCACACCTCACTGACGTTCTGACATCCGGGCGAACACGCAGGCCTGTCCACACACTGGAATACAGACACAGAGTGACATGGGGGCTATGGACTGAGAGTGATGCTCGTGTCTTCCTGTGACTGCCACACCTCACTGACGTTCTGATATCCGGGCGAGCACGCAGATCTGTCCACACACTGGAATACAGACACAGAGTGACATGGGGGCTATGGACTGAGAGTGATGCTCGTGTCTTCCTGTGACGGCCACACCACACTGACGTTCTGACATCCAGGCGAGCACGCAGGTCTGTCCACACACTGGAATACAGACACAGAGTGACGTGGGGGCTATGGACTGAGAGTGATGCTTGTGTCTTTCGTGACAGCCACACCTCACTGACGTTCTGACATAATGCCGAACACGCAGGTCTGTCCACACACTGGAATACAGACACAGAGTGCATGAGGGCATTGGACTGAGGTGATGCTCGTGTCTTCCTGTGACAGCCACACCTCACTGACGTTCTGACATACGGGCGAGCACGCAGACCTGTCCACACACTGGAATACAGACACAGAGTGCATGAGGGCATTGGACTGAGTGATGCTCGTGTCTTCCTGTGACAGCCAACCCTCACTGACGTTCTGATATCCGGGCGAGCACGCAGGTCTAACCACACACTGGAATACAGACACAGAGTGACATGGGGGCTATGGACTGAGAGTGATGCTCGTGTCTTCCTGTGTCACATGCCCCTCACTGACGTTCTGACATCCAGGCGAGCATGCAGGCCTGTCCACACACTGGAACACAGACACAGAGTGACATGGGGGCAATGGACTGAGAGTGATGCTCGTGTCTTCCTGTGTCACATGCCCCTCACTGACGTTCTGACATCCAGGCGAGCATGCAGGTCTGTCCACACACTGGAATACAGACACCGAGTGACATATGGGGGCAATTGACTGTGAGTGATGCTCGTGTCTTCCTGTGACAGCCGCCCTCACTGACGTTCTGACATCCGGGCGAGCTCGCAGGCCTGTCCACACACTGGAATACAGACACCGAGTGACATATGGGGGCAATTGACTGAGAGTGATGCTCGTGTCTTCCTGTGACAGCCGCCCCTCACTGACGTTCTGACATCCGGGCGAGCTCGCAGGCCTGTCCACACACTGTAACACAGACCCCGAGTGACATATGGGGGCAATTGACTGAGAGTGATGCTCGTGTCTTCCTGTGACAGCCGCCCTCACTGACGTTCTGACATCCGGGCGAGCTCGCAGGCCTGTCCACACACTGGAATACAGACACAGAGTGACATGGGGGCAATGGACTGAGAGTGATGCTCGTGTCTTCCTGTGTCAGCCGCCCTCACTGACGTTCTGACATCCGGGCGAGCTCGCAGGCCTGTCCACACACTGGAATACAGACACCGAGTGACATATGGGGGCAATTGACTGAGAGTGATGCTCGTGTCTTCCTGTGACAGCCGCCCCTCACTGACGTTCTGACATCCGGGCGAGCACGCAGGTCTGTCCACACACTGGAACACAGACATAGAGTGACATGGGGGCAATGGACTGAGAGTGATGCTCGTGTCTTCCTGTGTCAGCCGCCCCTCACTGACGTTCTGACATCCGGGCGAGCATGCAGGCCTGTCCACACACTGGAACACAGACATAGAGTGACATGGGGGCAATGGACTGAGAGTAATGCTCGTGTCTTCCTCTGTCAGCCACCCCTCCCTGACGTTCTGACATCCGGGCGAGCATGCAGGCCTGTCCACACACTGGAATACAGACACAGAGTGACATGGGGGCAATGGTCTGAGAGTGATGCTCGTGTATTCCTGTGTCAGCCACCCCTCACTGACGTTCTGACATCTGGGCGAGCACGCAGGTCTGTCCACACACTGGAATACAGACATAGAGTGACATGGGGGCAATGGACTGAGAGTGATGCTCGTGTCTTCCTGTGTCACATGCCCCTCACTGACGTTCTGACATCCAGGCGAGCATGCAGGCCTATCCACACACTGGAATACAGACACAGAGTGACATGAGGGCAATGGACTGAGAGTGATGCTCGTGTCTTCCTGTGTCACATGCCCCTCACTGACGTTCTGACATCCAGGCGAGCATGCAGGCCTGTCCACACACTGGAACACAGACACAGAGTGACATGGGGGCAATGTACTGAGAGTGATGCTCGTGTCTTCCTGTGTCACATGCCCCTCACTGACGTTCTGACATCCAGGCGAGCATGCAGGCCTGTCCACACACTGGAACACAGACACAGAGTGACATGGGGGCAATGGACTGAGAGTGATGCTCGTGTCTTCCTGTGTCACATGCCCCTCACTGACGTTCTGACATCCAGGCGAGCATGCAGGCCTGTCCACACACTGGAACACAGACACAGAGTGACATGGGGGCAATGGACTGAGAGTGATGCTCGTGTCTTCCTGTGTCACATGCCCCTCACTGACGTTCTGACATCCAGGCGAGCATGCAGGCCTGTCCACACACTGGAACACAGACACAGAGTGACATGGGGGCAATGGACTGAGAGTGATGCTCGTGTCTTCCTGTGTCACACGCCCCTCACTGACGTTCTGACATCCAGGCGAGCATGCAGGCCTGTCCACACACTGGAACACAGACACAGAGTGACATGGGGCAATGGACTGAGAGTGATGCTCGTGTCTTCCTGTGTCACATGCCCCTCACTGACGTTCTGACATCCAGGCGAGCATGCAGGCCTGTCCACACACTGGAATATAGACACAGAGTGACATGGGGCAATGGACTGAGAGTGATGCTCGTGTCTTCCCGTTGAATTCACTGACCCTGCTTGACTTCAGAATTGCTCATTTTCTAACCTAGATTTATTTTGTTCGCTCCACTCACTTACTGGCCCTTGACCAGGATGAGTAAATAAGCTTATGAAAAGATGAGCTCATAAAATTAGTATACGAACAAAAGATTTTAAAACGGATTCAACTATTAAACATTACCAGGGGGACCGAGCTTATGCTCTGTAAAAATAAGCATAATTTTTCTTTACAGACAAACTCGTTCTCTCCGCTCACTCGCCACCCCCTACCTACCCCCCTGACAAGCTCGTTCGCTTCGCTCTCTCGTTAGTCAAAGTGCTAAACTTTGTTATAAATTTGTTGAACCACATTTTATAACTGTAACACATTTTGTTTTTCCAAAGTTATCAGCTGATTTTTGTTCAATTTTAGTAGTTTTGTAAAAATCTCCATAAGGATAACATGGGAACTTTGAAGGGTTCTAGGAGAAAAACCGGATTTTTCCCAGCCGTGGGACCAATTTCAATTGATTCCTGGTGGCCAAAACCCCCTTGCGATAAAAAAATCCAAAATCCTTGGAGAGAAAAAATTTTTGCCCGTACAAATATTGCTTGTTTTAGAGTATAAGATAACAATTTTAACAGGGATTCAAAGGTTACCTGGTAAGATACAGTGTAGCGCAGCTGGTTGTCGCCGCTGCCTCTTGGAGGGTCCCACGAAACCTCTACGGACGAGCTCTGACTCGACACAACTCGCAGGTTTCTCACGGCGGGCAAATCTGTACATGGCATGTAATGAAACACTGTGAAGTGTGATAGAATCTAGATCATATTTAAAACTATTTTATCTATGATCATTGCAATAAGCGCCAATAGTACAAGAAACGTCATGAAAAGATACATTATGAAACCAAGTTAAAAAACGTTTCTCATAGGTTATACATTAAACGTACAGGTTTCACATTAAAATACAGGTTCTTTACCAACGAGGGATGAAATTTGAAGAAATTAGTATCTTAATAAAGTTAACGCAACTCTCACATCAACTGATAGTCCCAAATTATGGATTACACTATCACGAAAACGAGCGAACGAGCAGTGTTGAATTCGCTTTGGGGTGACCGTCAAATCAAGCGTGAATGAACCTCAATCAGCCGTGTTCGGTGTTTGTTCACCTTAACGGCTGTTCCATCCAATATAGGTTTTAGATTGAAAAGAAATTTTTCGTTCTTTCGAGTTTGGTGTTCGCTTCAGTGTGAATTAATTGAGTGACTAAAGTCTGGTCCTAGCACGAATACTACTGTGTATAAAGTTGTTTATATTCCCATGAAATAACATTTTCCTGTAAGAGATTACCGCTAACTTCTCCTCACTGAGCTCGCCCATGATCGTCGTGCGAATGAAGCACAACCGAACGGTGTTTCAATCAAGACGATTTTTGTTCGTGTTCACTCTGGTGTGATCGCGTCTATTCTCTGGTGCTCGCGAACCCAAGCGAACCACGGCAAACACTAAACTTTTGGTTCACTGGTGTTTGCTGTAGTGTAAGGCTTATAGTGTAACAGTGGCTTATAGACTGATTACGTTGCATAAACAATTTTTTCAATTAAAACTTACAAGAATTATTACATACTCGTGCAAGTGTTGCTTAACATCGAGAAAGTTATTTAGATACAATACAAAAGATATATTAATTCTCAATCAATGACATCCGACCAACTCAATATTGTGAATATCAGTGATCACAAAAAACTACAGCTGTACGTTAACAGATGTTTAAAATGCTCAAAGCAATCTCAATTTTATTCTAATGGGTAAATTTCAAATTTAATTTGTGGATAGCACCCTTTTTTAAGCCCAGTTATCATAAATTTTTGGCGGAAACAACTACAGACTAAAACCTATACAACGACACCGAAAACTTGAAAATCGGTTGAAAATTGTAAGAGGAGTTTTCTACACAAAAACAAACACTTAGCGTATTAAATAAGTATAGATTAAGGTTTCTGCCTGTTTCAGGTAAAAACAATTACATCTCATGTTCAGGCACTTACTAGTTTTTATTATTTAAAGTGTTATAGTTTTTATTTATTTCCTAAGAGTTATTATTTGAAGTCCTAGTTTTTATTATTTAATATTTATTACTTAAACATAAGAAAACATGAGAGCGAACAATAAGCAAAGAAACTAAAGATATTATATATATAATATGTACAAAAGCAGTAATTTAATGAAAATATTTGTCTTGTAAACTAAAATTAGGAAGCCCCTTTAAAACTTCAACAAAAGAGATTAAAACTACATCGTTAATTTAAAAAACTAATATTTTAAATAAAATACTTGTTGATATAAAAGTAGCTTTATTAAAAATCTATATATTAAAAAAATTGGGTTTTTCTTTCCCGGTAATGTTTGGCTCTTCTACCCGACCGATTTTCATGATTTTAGTCTTAAATTAAAGGTGTGCATTCACAGATGAGCCATCAAGCATCGGAATTCACTTTTCTAATCATATTACTCGATTTACACACAAATTAAATTTCCTCCCTGTGTATTTCTTATGGGAGTTAAAATTTAATTGTCTTTTCCAGATTTGTTTGGCTATTATAACCGACCGATTCTGATAATTTTGGTCTTAAATTAAAGGCAAGAATGCACAGATTTGCCATTAAACATTCGTATTCAGTTATCTACTACATTACTCGACCTAAAACATAAATGTGATTTTTTCAGGATTTTTCAATTGAATTGAAGTTGAATTAAAGATAAAATTTGCCAGTTACAGTTATGTTACGCTATATGTTTTGGTCTAAGAACCATCTCTGGAAAACAAGCTTTCATATGAGCCTTTGAATATAAAAATCGGACGAATTTGAAGCTCTCTACAGAATTCCAAATAACATAATTTATTTGAATTTTTATGACTTATCTGCAATCTATGACACATAACTCCATTTGTATTTAAAATATTTCATATGTTTTGGTTTTCAAATAATCCTTGAAACCTTGGCTTTCTTTTGAGATGTTGATCGTTAGAATCGGTATTTATTTATCTACTATATTACTCGACCGAAAAACATACATTTGATAATTTCCCGAATTTGTAATTTAATTAAGGATAAAATTTTCCAGTTATAGTTATGTTACGCTATATTTTTTGCTCTAAGAACCATCTCTGGAATACCAGCTTTCAAATGAGTCTTTGAATATAAAAATCGGACAATATTGAAGCTCGCTATAGCATTCCAAATAACATAATTTATTTTAATTTTTATGACTCATATTCAATCAATAATACATAACTCAATTTCTATTAAAGATATTTTACATGTTTTGGTCTTAAACTAATCCTTGAAATCTTGGCTTTCTTTTGAGATATTGATCGTTAGAATCGGTATTTATTTATCTACTGTATTACTCGAATTAAAAACATAAATTTGATAATTTCCAGGATTTGTAATGAATTAAGGATAAAATTTTCCAGTTATAGATATGTTATGCTATATGTTTTGGTCGAAGAACCATCTCTGGAATACCAGCTTTCATATGAGGCTTTGAATATAAAATTCGGACAATATTGAAGCTCGCTATAGCATTCCAAATAACATTATTTTTATGACTTATCTGCAATCTATGATACATAACTCCATTTCTACTTAAGATATTTCAAATGTTTTTATCTTCAAATAATCCTTGAAATACTGGCTTTCTTTTGAGATATTGATCTTTAGAATCTGTGTTCATTTATTTATTATGTATTACTCAACCTAAAAACATAAATTTGATAATTTCCACAATTTGGAATTTAATTAAAGATAAATGTTTACAGTTATAATTTTGTTAAGCTATATGTTTTGGTCCAAGAACCATCTCTGGAATACAAGCTTTCTTATGATTCATTGAGGATAAAAATCGGACGAAATTGAAGTTTACTACTGCATTCTAAGCAACACAAGTTGTAATTCTTTTATGACTTATCTGCAATCGATGATTCACAACTCCATTTATATTTTACATATTTTGAATGTTTTGGTCATGAAATAATCCTTGGCCTATGAAATAGTTTTGGCTTTCTTTTGAGATATTGATCGTTAGAATCGGTCAATTTTGAGACGTTATAATAATATGTTTCAAAAATTGTATTAGGCCTACATTTAAGTGCAATACATTTAATTATCGGTTAGAAATTCTGTTTATTTTGGTTGTGGATCATTCAGCTTCCATTAAGCTCATGATGATAATTAAAATCGGGCAAGCATGATGCGCTATATAATTTTATCAAACATAATTTTTAATCATGGTCTTCTGGAATTTGAATTTAATTGAAGTCATTTTTATCCAGTTCTAATTAGGTTGTGGTATTATTTTTGGTCTAATAATTTTAAATAAATTGCTGACTTCCAATCATATTTCGTTTAATAAACGCAAGAAGAACAACCAATGTAAATTTTCTTAATAATATATACCCTTTTATTAATTGAAACTTATTATTAGCTCCATTTTCAAAGCGTTTTTAAACTTCTGTAAATTAAAATTGGCTTTAAGCTATTGTTTATATTTGATGAACATTTACTTTTTCCATAATTATTAAGTTTATACTGGGTGAACGTGTGCGAATTCGCACGAAAATCAACAAAAGACTACGCTTTCATGAAAAAAAAAATAAATAAAATATTAAAAAAAAACTTAATCGTAGTGCAACCTCCAGTTATAGAGTAGGTAAATATCATCCTTATTGGTTTTGCCATAAGTCTGTGTGTTAGGTACTCCTGTCAACTGGTTTTCCGTAAATTTCTATTCCAATGTAAAAACCTATCACCTGGGCTTTTGATTTTTAATTTGAAATTTATACTAGGAATACGCTCCGATGTCCGTCCCGTACAAGAATTTTTTACTCACTTTTTGAGTTATTAGGTGACGCTTTTTTTATGTTTTTATGTTTGTTTTTTTAGGGTGAGGTGAGAAAAATGCATTACGCACACAGGTGGCAAGCCTGTAGTGTGGGGCTCCCCTAAAAACGGGTTCACCCACTAAAAAACCTCGCCTCTACTCTTTAGGATTCTAACCTGGAGTTGTTTATCACATTACGTCAGGCTAGGCCTAAATTTGGCTTATGCCCGTGGGGCTCACTCCTTATCCAGCCACTCGATCAAGGGATCTGGGCCACTTCGCGGTCCAGATAATGTTTCTTTTCCAGGAGGATGCCCCGGACGAACTGTGATAAACAATCCCAGTTGCCCTCATCCTCCAAGATCTTTTGGCAGACCGAGTCCACCGAAAATGCACCAAAAAATTTGTGTGGCCTTCAGGCGGGGCCCTTCCCAACGGGGGCAGCGGAAGAATGTGTGTTCCGCATCGTCGGGAACGCCCGAGCAATAAATGCAGTCCGGTGAACCGGTCTTGCCCATCCGGTTCAGGTACGACCGAGATAGCCGTGAATTGTCAAGAATTGGCCGCCGTTCCACCCATGGTTGGACGTGCTTGATAAGTCGCGCAGTCCATCGTCCTCGGGTATCGTGCTCCCAGCTGTGTTGCCACTGCTGGAAGGTTCTGGAGCGCTCTTCTGTTCTTGCCGTGTCCTTTTAATCTCGCCTTGTCTATGATAAATTGCCTTCCTCTCTCCTGCCAAGAGCTTGACATGGATAACTCCGTCGACCACCAGGACGGCAGGCTCAGACACTGTCCGGTAGGCGGAACACACCCCGAGCGCCGCTCGACGTTGAACCCGGGCGAGTCGCAACCTGTACTACTCTTTATCGAGAGCGTCTGCCCACACCTCTGCTCCATAAAAAAGCACGGTCCGAACCGCGGACATCAACAGACGTCTTCTGCTGGATCGTGGAACCCCGACATTGGCCATCAGCCTACTAAGGTAAGTGACTACCTTAGCGGCCTTGTCCGCCGTACGGAAGATCTGATCCCTCCAGCTTAACTTGGTGTCCACCATAATCCCGAAGTACTTAGCAGCACGAGTTGATTGGACCACCTCCCTTCCCACTCGGAACGGAACGACGGTGTCCATCCTCTTCTTCGTAAGGATCACAATCTCCGTCTTACGGAGAGCAAGCGAGAGACCTTGATCGGACATCCATGTGTTGACCACACGCATGACTTGGTTCAACTTTAGTTGGGTCAGCTCAACGTTGCGTGCGACAATGAGAGCTGCGACATCATCGGCGTACCCAACTAAAGTGGTTTCCTCAGGCATCTCCGACCTCAGGAGGCTGTCATAGGCAACGTTCCAGAGATCCTGGCCGAGTATTGAATCTTGCGCGGCACCAGAAGTGACTTCCATCGTCCACGTTCCGTCCCTTGTGTCGTAAATCAGGCTTCGAGAGCGGAGATAATCCGCAACAAGATGAGTCCCAACAGATATGCAGGAACGCGAAAGGTGTTGCGAAGCGCATCCAGCTTATCGACCCACCTCGCCGAGTTAAAGGCATTCTTGACATAAGCGTAACAAGAAGCACTACTCAGCGAGAGAAATGGTTGTGGCTCTCGGCTCTCTTCACAGCTCTCTGGACTTCGGTGATAGCGTTAATCGTTGACCGTCCCTTTCTGAAGCCGTACTGACGGGGGCATAAGTACCCGGCAGCTTCCACGGCAGACGTCAGGCGGGAACGGATCAGCTTCTCGGACAGCTTTCCAGCCGTGTCCAACATGCAAAAAGGCCTGTGGGACGACGGCAGCTCGGGATCACCTTTGCCCTTGCTGATGAGTACAAGTCTGGCGGTTTTCCAGGGAGCCGGAAACACCCCTTCTACCAAACAGGCGTTGTGCATTCTCAACAACAAGTCAGCATTAATTGAAAATACTTTCTTTAAAGCTTCGCTGGGAATCCGTCCGGGTCAGGAGCCTTGTTGCTCTTTAGGGAGAGAACGGAGGTTTCCATCTCCTCGAATGTGAAGAGTGGAACGTCATCCGTCCGAAATCAACCGGCGTACATCCTAGGCCTAGCCTACAAATAAATACATACCAACAATGATTTTAGCTAAGACCTCAAAACAAGCAAGTAACTTAATAATAATTATGCTTATAATATTAAAGGTAAATAGATTGTAGAACGAAAAAAACAATACAATTTAAAATCCATGATTGCAAATTAATAAAAATCAAGTTATGTAAGTATTGTAGAATTACGCTTACTTAACACTAATGCATATTTTCTTACCTGAGACATAGGCTACAATGGCACAACACTTTCTAATTATTACTTGTTCCATTTAAATCTTTTTCCAAATATTAGATGTATCCCATAAATAAGTTAATCGCATAATTCCGTTCGATAGCAATTCGTTCCACAACATGCCTATCTTTTGGCATATTTTATAACTTCGACAAGTATACATCGGTGTTGATCTATTTAATTTAACAAATAGGTCTGTCAAAATATCAATTAAATTTTATTTAAAAACGTAACATAACGGCGAGCAGATGTAAACAAATCTGAAGAGGTTAGGCCTATGTTGTTTTCAGCATACAGCGACAACTCAGCTGCGATGGATGGGGGAATATAAACTGAACATAGCAACTACATTAGTCTAATCATGTAGCCTAAACAACTAAAGTTCTGTCAAAAATTCCGGAAAATAAGCTTTTTTAATACTTGAAAATAATTGCTCGATTATAGTTTATTACCTAGTTTAAAATACTTAAAATCTAACTTGAGAATTTCATTGAAATCAAATTAGTAATAAAAAAGCCTTTTGGGGGTCAAAAATTCGCCTAAGAGAAATTTAAAGTCGATCGTAAAGAATTTTATTTTCTATGTTCCATAAAGTAAAAAATTCAATTAAAAATAGTCAAATCAGTTGTTCATGCCTTTTTCGAGTAATAGTGTCTCGATTAAAAATCTAAAGCCAGTTTGCAAATCTGCATCTGCTTAATCACACACGCATTTTAATATTTTAAAAAAGCTTTTATGTTTACAAATTTTCATGTAGCGTATTACCTTTGACTATATTATACACTAACGTGAATAGACTTCTCATAGCATAGGCGTGTTTGAAACCTACTGACATTGGTGCGATCTTCTGCGGCGTACATGAAGAACAAGTAACATATTATAGATGAATCAGTTTACCCACTCTTCTCAACCAAGAATGGAATGTTTTATAACTGAGGCTTATTTTTATATTGTGGTAAAGTGTTTTGGCAGCACTGCAAACCCAGCTGAATAATAGGGGTGTAACAACATCGATGGCAGCGACTCTGGCGCCGCATACACAAAACTTCCAAATTTTTGCCTCAAATAAACGCATTGGATGAGAAGTCTATTCACGTTAGCAATGTATACAGAACGGAATAAGTAGGGACATCCTTATGGGGAAGTGAGAACGCCGCCCCCGAAACACAGATAGCACCACCAAGATGGTAAGGATTATGCTGATTGGTTGAATGGAAACAGATGTCTAGAATAATTTTACAGAAGTTTGTCATTGTTTTAATTTTTTGTAAACAAATATGCTCATTTTGACATTTATTTGAGAGTTTAAAAGAGCGCTTTCCGTGACAGTAAGGAGAAGTAATCCTAGCATCAGTGCTTTATTTTCCTCTGGTTTTCGGGGGCATGACTAAAATTTTTTAACATGGGATGTCCCCACTTATTTGGCTCTGTATACATTGACTTTAGTGTACACAGTCAATGGTATTACTAAATATTGATTCCACATATTCTTTTAATAATTTTGCGACATATCTCTCCCTTTCATAAATTATTTTACAATGTCCATAAAACACATGTTTAAATCAAACAAACCACATTATATTTTTATTGTGTTCATGTTGTTTTTTCTGTGACCTTTCACTGTTTCATATTTTGGATTTATTGATGCATACTAAAACAATGTTCACATAAATGCGCTCATTATTTTTGTTTATTAACACTTAATTTTAATCATGTAACTGTAGATTGACTAAATGAAATAGTTTTTATTGTTTTTTTATATATTTTTTAATTGTTGTGTTCTTTTTTATGTTCTCAAACTCAGTTTCATATACTGTGGTTCTTAGTAGGCACACCAAATACTAAGAATTATTCATTTCATTGTTAGTATTATTAGATTATTGCTATCTGTATCTAATGCCAATGCTGCGGAGCAGCACGGGTTCTCTAGTTATACTATTAATTTCAACCATGGTACCCATAATAAAAACCCCTATATCAATAGGAATTATATTAATAGTACAAACATCAATTTCAACTATGCTGGCAAACCAAATTCTAAACTGATCATGAATTCCTATAATTATATTCCTTATAATAATTGGAGGAATGCTAATCCTATTTATATATATAAGAAGAAATGCTTCAAAAACGAAAAATTCTCAACTAATATTAATTATTTCACAATGTAGATTAGGTTAAGTCAGGGCCGCCGAGAGAATTTTTGTGGCCCGGGGCAGAGTTCCGGTGTGAGCCCCCCCCCCCCCCTCCCGCTCGGTGCATCCCTGCCCGTCGCCGTCTGTGTTCGAACCAGATGCAACATATAGGCTACACATTTTTATTTTTATTTCTTTGGATGTTTATTTTGTATATATGCACACAATTTGCTTACTTTTCTTAAGTGATTCATAAATATTTTATTTTTTATTATTTTAAGATATAGATGGGACAAATGTACTTAGGTTTACTGTAGGCCTACATGAAATAATTTGATCAAACTTGCACTTTGGTTGGGTTCGAGATAGCTTATTGGAGAGCTACCAAGTAATTTTAGGCCTAACTTAAGTATTTTGAAATGGCTAAGCTTACAGGGAAAATTATAAAAATGCATTTTGTTTTAGAATTGTTAATCAGTTACATTTTTTTCTAAACGCTTTTTGAACTTATAATTAGTTGCTTTTGCTTTATAATTAATTTATAAAATTGAAAGAATTACGCAAGGTCCTATTTACTCGATACTAACCCTCAACTTCACTCCTAAGCCATTAGATAATTCAGTGTTGGTCCTAAAGCAAAACTAAGTACCGTTCACAAAAACTAACCAACACGCAAACGTTTCTTTCTTGCCTTCAATATGGCAAATTCATTTATCCTATTATATTAAACGAGAAAGTTTTGTAGTGGGGTTTGTGGTTGGAAATTATTTCGCGAAGTACAAGCGGGAGACCGTTCCGGATGGAAAATAACTATTCTTGGGTACAAAATAATGGTAGTTTAGTTCATCAAAACGCTCAAAACACTCGAAATATTTAGTAAAATCGTTAATAAAAACCATTTTTCTCCATAAGAAAAGCATTGGAGCGATCACCTGATTATAAAAATTTTTCCGAAACGTAAGTCCCATGTTTTAACCATGTAGCCAGTTTGTGTATTAAAAACGAGAAAATTTCTTAGTTGTGTTGGGGGTTGGGCATAATCTTCAAAAGCACGAGTGGAAACCCAGTATTGAGCGATAAATTCTAGGGTATAAAATAACAGGTAGTTTAATTCATCAAAACACGAAAAACCTTGGATTACATAGTAAGATAATGAATCAAATTTTTGCCCTTAAGAGAAGTATAGGTGCAAATCATATGATTATAATAAAATGAAATACTTTAAAGTCAATTGAAACAATAACAATGTTTATGACATTCGTCAAAAAATCAAACTAAGGTTAGTTTGTTACATAAAAACTTAACCTCAAAAAACACTTCAGGTTTATACAATGAGACTTTTTTTAAACCAGTTTTTATAACATCCTTAAAATTAGCTCTAGATAAATTATTATGTTAACAGGCAAAGCATTATATTTTTTATGCCTTGATAGCAAAGGCTATTTTCAGTGGCTGAAAACATGCACCTTGACGTGGAAATATTACCTCTAAACCTTGTGGAGTAGTTGTGAACATTTGATACGGTATTTTGGTTAAATTTGGCAGATTGACCTTGACAAAAAGCATGACATGACAAACAATGATGGTAAGTATTTTAAGAGCAATCAAGAGTGGTTTGCAATGTGTTTGGTTATGGACGCCACACATTAATCTTGCGGCTTTTTTCTGCAACATAAAAATTCTGTCAATGTCAATGGCATAAGAACAGTTAGCCCACACTGAGGTTCCATATGACATAAAACTATGGATGTATGCGGAATAATGCAGAGAAATACATCAGGAGAAACACTAGCACTTAGTGATCTTATCATGAATATCCGTCGCAATTTTTGAAGCCAAATAATCAATGTGTGTTTGCCACTTAATATTGTACTGCAAATGAAACCCCAAGAACTTAAGTGATTTGACATTGCTGGATCTACTGCCCAGACACAGTGTTACATTCTGAACCTTCTCAGCATTCATGCAGGGTTTCTTTGTACTGCACCACTCAGTAATAAGGGTTGACTTAGAATTAACAACATCATTGACATCATTTAGCGAGCTCCATTGTGGACTTAGGACAAAATCGTCTGCAAAAAATTGACATACTGATCATTAAAAAATGTTAAAAAATGTAAGTAGCGTCCATGTAGGCCTATACACAAACGAATAAGCAGAGACATCCTTATGGGAAAGTAAGGCTTAAACTCTGAGGCCTGACCCAGTTGAACAAAGTCAGCATCAAAGATCTTCAAGATATGTTTAAGAGCTTCAAACCCAAAAAAACTATGCAGGAATCGACCAAATATCCAACAAAATAATCAGTTATTGTCAAACAGTAATCATTTTGCCCATATTAAACATTATTAACTCCTCCATAGAACAAAATGAAATTCCTGAAGCAGCCAAAATAGAATTAGTTTAGGCCTACCCTAAATGCAAAAAAGGAGAAAAATCCAAAGCATCAAATTACCGACCCGTATCAATGCTGCCCACTTTATCCAAATACATTGAAAAAGCAATCCACAACCAATTAATCAAATATCTAGAAGAGAACTGTCTAATATCAGGTTTGCAACATCGGTTCCGAAAAGGAAAATCAACATCAACAGCCCTGGCCCAACTTTGTCAAGACATCTCGGGAGTTTGGGAGGAAAGGAAGCAAGCTACCGGAATCTTCATAGACACAGAAAAAGCCTTTGATAGCCTGGACCGATCCAACCTATATTAGCAAACTCCTTCAACTTAATATCTCAGGCAATGCATTACTTTGGCTGAAAAACTATCTCACAAACCGGAAGCAAATAGTGGAAATAGAACACCTCAACAACAACTATGCAGTCAAAGTAGGATCGTCACTCCAGAACACTACGCAAGGAATTCCCCAGGATCCATTCTCGGCCGACTGCTTTTTCTCATACACATAAATTCCTTTCCTAACCACCTCACAGACCAGTCAAAATGTATTATGTTCGCTGATGACAAGACAGTTCTATCTCCAAATGATAAAGCCAATCCTAACTCCCATGAACAAGCAGTAGACCTTCTCCTACAATCATCGAAAACTGCCTGCAACTACATGAGACTGAAAATAAACCGAGAAAAAACTGTAACATCGGACTTCTTACCTGCTAAAAATTGCCGTCAAACCAATAATGCTCCAGACCAATCCACCACAAAATTTATTGGGTTAATAGTTGACAATAATTTAACCTGGAAGCCTCACATTGACAAACTACAAAAGAAATTATCTCAAGTGCTTTACGCTCTCAATCGAATCAGAACATTAACAAACAAGGACATAATTAAAACTGCGTATCATGCACTTTTTTCTTCTCACGTCTGGAATGGAATTATCGTTTGGGGGTCAGCAAAGGAAACAGATGTTCAAAAAATCCTCATTCAACAAAAGAAGGCAATCAGAATCGTTGAACAAGTTGGACCTCAGGAACATTGCAAACCTTCCTTCATTCTTCCTAAGCGCCATTTCCTTATTCCTCTTTGAAATAATAGTTTACATTAAATACAATCCCCCTCAACTAAGAATAAATTGTCACAATCTTAGATTGAGAAATCAAACTGATCTTAACTTAACCCACCATAGGTTAACCAAAACCAGGAAACACCTAATTATATGGGGGTAAAAATGTTTAATTTGTTGCCAAATAGTCTCAAAGAAATTAATAAGGCTTCCATGTGTAAAAAGCAACTAAAAAATATCTATTGGAAAGACCTTACTACAAACTAAGAGAGTTCATAGAAGAACACTCCCATAAAAAATAAAATGCTCCACACACGACACACACACACACACACACACACAAACACATTCATGCAAGAATTGACGACTCTCCCTCTCTTCAAGGACTGCACAGATGACTTCGATGGTAAATGGTTAAAATAGTAAATGGTGTAAGAACGCCACATGTAATTTTTATTTACTAATTACTAGTCTACTTGTTGCTCGGAATCGAGCAATTTATTTTGATACAATACAAAAGTAACATTTAGTTCTAAATTAACGACAACCAACCAATTCAATATTGTGAATATCAGTAATCACAAAAAACTACACGTGTTTACAGCTGTACATTAACAGATGTTTAAAATGTTCGACCCAAACCCAATGTTATTCGGGAAAATCTCAAATTTAATTTGTGTAAAGCGCCCTTATTTTATTTCTGATTTTTATCGAGTTTTAGCAGAAACAACTACAGAACAAGCCCTATCCAACGACACCAAAAACTTTAATATCGGTTGAAAATTGTAGGAGGAGTTCTCAACACAAAAAAACCATAGCGTATTAAATAAGTATATAGATGCTGCAGATTGGTTGAATGGAAAGAGATGGTCTAATAATTTTGCAAAAGTTAAATTACCAAAAATAACAAAATAATCCAGTGCTGTGAAGAATAAATTTTAACAGCTGTTTATTTATATTAATAAATAGAATTAAAGAATTTGATTGAATTCTTAAAATTCTTTATAGAATTTGAAAGAATTAAATAGAATTAATAAATAAATTTGAACAAAACTTGCCCAGTTTCAAGTTTTATAATTATATTCTATACACGTTTAAATTTCTACGTATAATACACATGCAGGGCCAATAGGGCAAAGCCCAGAAGCTTATAAATAACAGGAATAGGCCTATCAATCTTTCTGCTAGATAAATAAAGTATAGTTTTACTAAACCTCAGGTCAATCGGTCCAGTAGTCTTTGCGCTATTCAAGACACACAAAGCTTTTGTTTTTAAAGATACATACTTTCATTTTTATAGATAGATTGAAAATGTTATTTTAGGAAAATGCTACTCAAAAACCTCTATCGTAAGTTTAAGTTCTTTGTTTACATTTTAAATACTTTCCTCCCACCCCAATATTCTCGAGGAGGAAGTAAAAAAAGACCTGTAGAAAAGGGAAGACTGAAGGCGTGCTCTAACATCTCAACCTCACTTAATAAACTTAAATGTAACTTTAAACATTTTACAACATAATTATAGAGCGAAGCTCGGCTCCCCGGTACTGACATTATTAAAAGACACTTTTATCTTTATCTTATAATATATCTCTTTTATCTTATATACTTGGACCAACAAACGCAGCCACGACAATATTAGTCGACGCCGTGAAGGATCTGTTGCAAAAAATAATATTTTTGCAATGGTATATCTGTCGGGAAGCTACCAAAGTCAGACAGGGACAAAACCTGACACTTTCGTCTGGCTCGGTTGGGACAAGGTTTGACAAAGACAAAGTCAGACGTATATGACACATTCCAATCCACATTCCTGAGGTGGCAGGTTTTGTCTGGACCGGTCCGGACAAAGTCTGACAGTTTTCAGTTTGGCCCACCGGGGACAAGGTCTGACAAAGACAAAACCTGACACATTTGCCTCCCACACGCCGCCGCCGCGCCGATGCGCCCAGCGCCGGTATTTTAATTCTGTAAATACATTCTGCTTTATATTAGATGTATTTCTTATAACCTATGATAAAAAAAACAATTTTTGAAAATAGTACATCGTGTTGTATTTACATTAAATTGATTTTTATTCTTCTGATCAGTTCTCAAAGATTTTAGCGAATTCGCTATTGGAAACACGATATCACGTTAGCCCGGGAGCATATTACTTTTTTATTTTTTATTTTGAGGCCCCAGAAGGTAAAAACTCCTTTCGTTTAGATTCATATATATCTTATACTCCAATACGAGTAATTTATATTTGTATGTAGGTCTATGTATGTCTGCACACGGACCTAATAAACGGCTTTAACGATTTTCTTCAAACTTTGCAAATAATCTAGTTCTGGGATGGAAATAATATAAATACAGATATCTGTGCCAAGAAAAATCTTATTTCGTTATAATCTTTATATTGATACGAACACTTACTTCCTCCGCCTACTTTAGTGCCCATTTTGAATCAGGAGTAAAAACAAATTTTTATTGAGTAGGCCTAAAGAAATGCTTAACATAAGTTTGTAGGCAATTTCATTCTCTTTCTGAATATCAGTCAATTACCCCACCAATTAAAGTTTAATTAATTCAATAAAAGCTGAGCAACCTCAGAATTTATAGTTGTGAGAAAATAATGAATTAGAGTTATTTTTATTAAAATTTGTACAACTAAATCTACTGTTCTATGGGACCGATTGTATTAACTAATGGGTCATTGGAAAGCTTCTTCCGTGTAGAGGTGCAAATAAATAGGAAAGTTTGACTTTTTAAAGATTTATGGTGCCAAAGTAAAAACACACGTTTTCGAACACATTTTTATGTTATTATCTTTTAAAAGAACATAAATTGAAAGAAGACTATATTAACTTGCTTTACAAGACAACTTTATGTCACAATTGTGTGAGAAATTTTACAGTCTCAAAAGTTATAGTTGTATTGAGACATTCAAGACTGCCATTATACATTGTGTGAAGATACCATGTTCATAATTTCTAAGGTTTTTTAGTTATGCTTCATTACAGTCAGCCATGTCACCGATGATCGCGGCGAACGCATCTTCGCCCGCAGCCTAGACACCGGGCCTGCTACACGCACTCATACAAGTTAACAGCGCGCTGCAATGGTTAGGTTATGCTTGTTATTAAAACATACAGTTCAAAAATACTTTCACTAAAGGTAGCATTCCTAAGCGACGACTCTAGCGACTCCAGTCGTACGGCTGTAGCCCATAGAAATATAAACAGTTTACAGTTCCATGCTGTAGCCGCGCGACTATGACTCACACTGCTTCGCATGTAGGAATAGCACAAAAACATAGCTCCAGTCGTCGCGGCTGATACGACTAGACTGCTCATGCAAGCAGTTTAGTCGTACGGCTCGAGCCGCCTCACTAGAGCCGCTTCCGTCGCTAAAACATGCGAAGCAGTATGAGTCATAGTCGCGCGGCTACAGCATAGACCTATAAACATGTTTATATTTCTATTGGCTACAGCCGTACGACTGGAGTCGCTAGAGTCGTCGCTTAGGAATGCTACCTTAACTCAAAATAAATCACACGATAGCGATAAGTCATACGGAAGACCGGCTAGACAACTATAACCCAGGGTCGCGGCCTCGAGTGGAGATTCGTTCGCCGCTATTATCGGTGACATGGCTGACTTTAAGGACTAAGAACTAAAAAACCGTAAAACTAAGAAACGTGTAATTTTCACACAATATTCAGTAAATACTCTTTTAACAATTGATGTATTTTTAACACATCAGTTCAAAATTACCGTTCAAATTTATATTGGTGAGCCCTGGATTGGAGTTATTTTTTTCAATTTGAACAACTAAATCTACAATTTTACTGGACCGATTTTTATAATTAATAGATTTTTGGAAAGCTTCATCCGTGTAGATGTGCAAATAATTATAAGAGCTCTATTTTTTAAAAGATTTATGGTGAAATAGTAAACAAATGTGATCTACAAGAAATAAATTGAAAACGTGGGTGATCACATTTATTTAATCTTTAGGCAAGTTTTAGCTGAAAATATTTAGTGTAGTAAAATTAAGCCAAAATATGGCTGGAAAATGAAATAATTTTTGGACAGCTAATTTTTGCTGAAATGTGTTCTATGCCATCCCCTGACCTCCCTCAGAAAAGTCCTCTGAAATCCCCAGTGGGCAACTTGCCTAAAAATGATGGGATGGCCCACGTGGAGTCAGAAATAAATCTTTCTTTGACCAATGGGTTTATGTACATCAAATTAAAGCTCTTAAGTAGTAGAATTTAATGCCGCAAACCCCATCTCAAAAGGTTGCCTGAGTCAAAAACGGCAGCCTGTCAAACTTTGAATAAAAATCAAATCATAACCTAAACACTTAAAAATGTAATAATTTTCGAAATACTTGACCTTTCGAGGTGCGGTTTGCGGCAAACGTTTGCTTTTACAATTATCTTTGAAAATGCGGGTAGCTAGTCATATGCTTATCATACGACCCTTGAACCACCCTCCACATGAACGTCCCAAAGAGGAAGTTTAAAAAAAAATTCTTAGTCCATAGCCATGCTATACATAATTTTAAAGGTCTTAGTAAGGAGAGTACATAGCCGAAAACCAGACCTCAAAAGGTCAAATATGTCGGAAGTTATTGTATTTCAAAGTTTTGATAATATTATTTTATTCTAAACTTTGAACGCCTGCCATTTCACTCCCGACAGTTATATTGAGGTCGGGTTTACGGCATTGTATTCTACATTTTAAGACCTTTAATTTGATATATATAAACCTTATGGAATGTGTTTAAATTTAGTATGCTTAATATCAAATTTTAATGTAACTCCTTATGGGCCAACACCTCATTTTTAAATGTGATCCCCATATGGGATTTCTGGGGACTTTTTGGAGGAGGGTCAGGGGACGCCATAGAACACATTCCAAAAGAAATTAGCTTTCCAAAAATTATTTCATTTTTCCCGACTAATTTTACTACACTAATTGAGTACTTAAAAAATGCATAGTGGCAATATGTAAGAAATTTAATTCTCTTTCAGAATATCACCATCCACTTTATTTGATTTCCTTGAGGACTTTATTAGTTGAAAGGGCAGCGCACAAAATCGTCGGGCCTTGTGTCAGAAAAAGTGTCAGGTTTTGTCTGGACCGGTCCGGACAAAGTCTGACAGTTTTCAGTTTGGCCCGCCGGGGACAAGGTCAGACAAGGACAAAGTCTGACACATTCCATTCCGCGTCATTAGGCGGCGGGCCATCTCGGACAAAACCTGCCACAAAAACCGTCAGATTTTGTCCCTGTCAGACCTTGTCCCTGTCAGACCTTGTCCCTGTCAGACCTTGTCGCGTCCCCATATCGGTCAAATACCGGCACAGCACGAGGCGGCGGGCCCGACGCCGCGGCGTCTGTTCACCGACACAGAGCTAAAACACGGAGACTCATAATACAGGCCTGATATTTAAGGCCATTTTATATACAGATATATACAGGTCATTTGATAGGCCTGTATATAAGGTCATAGGCCTTTGTTATGGTTTGAGAATTTTTATAGGTCTTTATAGATTAAATTTTGCTACCATAGATAGAAAAAAACGCCTGAAGATGAGGCCCTCTGTCTCTTGAGGCCCGGGGCAAACTGCCCCCCTCCCCCCCCCCTCTCGGCGGCCCTGGGTTAAGTTAGACTCACGAAGTGATTGTGTGACTATTTACTTTGTGTGAATATTTGTGTGTGCTTGTTAGAATGTTAACAGAGCAAAAAAGCCTTAATATCCCGATTTGAATGAAATGTTGGTATGTAGGGTCCCAACCGAAAATGCCTTCAAACAATTTTTTATTACCAAATATTTTACATTTTATAAGTATTTCATCCCCCTCTTCCAAAAAAAAAAAAAAAACGGGAAAAATTCAATTAAAAAACGAATTTGACTATTTATATTTACAATTCTTTAATGTTTCGACATGGTTTATTGCATCGTTATAAAAGTTCATCGTTTGTCCCAAAAGTCCTATTTCAGGAATCAACCATTTTCCCACCTTTGGCTTCGCCTCAAGCATAAAAATTTATGATGAAATACAACTTTTTCCTATATAGGACCATTATTTTCAGACTTTCTTATTGTTAATCCTTTAAATTAACAAACAGTGGTTATAGAAAAAAGTTAAACTGTTTTGAAATTGAATTATTTTGTCTTCTTAGTCCGCTTACCCTTAAACCTCAACATGGTTTGCTTCTAAGAGACAGAACTTGATAGCTGAGAGCTTCACTATACTTGTTTACGTACTACGTACCCTTTAGTTTTGTTGAGGTGGTCAAGGTTTTGGAGTATGGAGCAGCTCCACCGGTAGTTATAGCTCTCACTTTGAATGTGATTGGCAGTCCAGGCACCAAGCCATCGAGAGTGAAATTTTCCCTTGTAAATATTGATTTTCTTTCCCATCCTTCTTTCCATTGTACCTCAAATTCCTCCAGAGGACACCAATTTGCATCTTCCAATATGTACTTAAACATAATAGATATGTGAGAAATAATGTAGACTGTAACAAGAATCATAAAAATTTAACATTTTCCTTAATTCCCACTGCCAATTAATTGGTTAATCCCCACTAATCAATACGTCTGGTTGGTGATCTAGACACAGCAAAATACTGCATGGTATTTTATTTAAACTTGCAAGTGTGAATACTCGATTTAATTTGTGCGTGTTTAACGTCGTCTCCATCAGTGACAAGAACCTGGGACCGTTGTCTTGTATGGGGCTAAAAATCTCTGCAACTGAGCTGCCGCTTTTGGTTTCTTTTTAACCATACGTGTTACGTTGGAAGTATCAAGCCAAAGGAAGTCATATTAGCTTCCGGCTTGTATTTATATAAAATTTGTGTTTTAACTTTCTGCATACAAAATTATACGCTGTTTAATATTTAATATATTTAATAGAAATGTAAGTATTTAATGTAAAAAGTTGGGTATTTTATATTATTTAAATACTAGCTTTTATCATAGTACAAATAATACAATAACATAAACATGAGTTTTCAAATGATTTAACAAGGTAAAAAAGTGTTTATCACTATCCAACACATTAGATGCTGGTTTTCTAGTTAGTTACAGGTGTAGTTTCCAAAACATGTAAATTATACTATTAGAGTATTGCATATCTAAAATAATACTGTTTAGATGAAATTTCAATACAGATTCAATTTTGTCTCTTAAGGAAAATATAAACTACTTCTTTAATATCAAACAATATAAGTTATATAAATAATATCGAAAATGTTGTAACACTAAATTGATTTTATTTCAGGTTGAAAATATAGTATTAAATACCCCCCGTCGCAGCAGACCTGCGTACTCAGAGAATTTCCAAAGGAACTTGAGATTTTGTATTTACCCCATAAACACCATATAAATGAATATGTAGGTTTGCTGCCATTGGATGTTGTTAGATAATGTTTGTTATGTTAGAAAATGTAATAGTTAGGTAAGGTAAATATCAAATTGTATCAATATTCGACACTTAAATTTTCCCCATAAGCCCCATGGGGGTGAGTATGTAGGTTTGCCGACATATGGGTGTTGTAAGCAAATATCAGTTAAACGCTACCTAGTGAATGTACATACCAAATTTTATCAAGTTATTCCAATAAATAAGCGAGATACAGGGTTTTGTTGATTTCCCATCAGATTAACATTGGAAACCTATTTTTAGCTTTTCTCCGTAACCTGTTAAGCCAAGTTAAAAACTCGAAATAATAAATTGTTTGTTTTTTTAAGCTCTTTTAATTGGTTCTAGTTAAAATTGTTGAATTTCAAAAATTAAGGTCCAAAAATGCCAAAAACCCATTTTTGACTCCTTTGAAATCCCATAAAACCCCGTTCCCATAACCCGATCATGCTGGTTCGCGAACTCATGAAAATAGATCTGGTCTTACACCTTCATTACAAATTTCACCAAAATCTGAGGTCGCTGTCAAAAGTTATCAGTACCACGGACACACACATATATATATTATATATATGAAAATGGACGAATGGTGTTTTTGGCTTCTGGGGACCTCAAAACGAAAAAGTAACATGGTCCCGGGCTTAGGTCTCACCATGGCTACTACCGTAATAGCGTATTCCCTATAGGGAAATTCGCTAAAACCACTTGTTTTCTATATTTCAAACATAATGTGTATCTAAATGTTTTTTCATTCGATTTTTAGGATGCGAATATTTACATTTTTTATACGCGACTGTAGGAAACTAAATTTAACTTGCAATTGAAATATAAGTGCCCACATTTTAAAATGAAAGTACAAAAAGACATTTTTAATAAATTTATCACATTCAATATTTGAGTTACTATACAATAATCGTTTCAAAATTATGCGTCACAAGACCAGGTTTTTACTGTTAGCCATCTAAAAGTCCAATTGTGATTGTTTTAAGAAGAGGTTAGAGTTCCATTGTGCAACAGAGACAATAATAAATTTGCCCCTTTGGTATATCGGATTTTTATTATTTTTGTCAGATTGGCTCTGGATAAGCTTTAAATATTAACTAGTGGAGTGTAGGGGCAAAGGCCCCTAAAAATCAAAATGGTGATGTCTAAAAAAAAGCTTTAATTTATCACCTCCTTATTGCAGTATTAGGCAAACTGTATTTTTCTCAAGCTCTAGTGTGAACTTACACGTTTGGGGTTTCTAATAAAATATTTCCTAATCTTGACGAATTTTTGGAGGTATCAAATCAGTAATTTACTAATAATTTCCCCTGTATTAAAATATAGTAGTCTATTTTGTGGAAAAATTATCGCACTATTACACTACCAAACACGGTAAAAATTGTTTTAACCTTAAACATTTTCATGATGAGTTTTAAACTAAAATAAATAACATAGTTCAATACAGCATAAGCCCATTAATACTGTACACTCCTTAAACCTGGACCCCTGTGTCCCCCATTCCCCCACACACTCCCCATGCCTGACCCCACTGGTCCCACTGACCCATGCCTACCCGTGCTCCCGCTCACCTCTCCTAACCCGTGTTTCCTGTACCCCCTATGCCTCTGTACACTCTTGCCCCCTCATAACACTGTGCCCTTCATTCTCTCTTGCCCACATGTCCGCAGTTCTTTTCCGTTGCCCCCGTGCCCTCTATGTTCCTCATTCCTCCCCAATGCCCACAATACCCAACCAACGTATCTAGTAGGCCCCACCCCTTGTACCTTCATTCCCATAACTCCATACCCCGTGCCCCAAGCCCACCATTCCTCCTCATGCAACCTATATCCCCGTGCCCCCTTACCCGATGCCCCCGCACCCAGGTACTCCGTGCCCACTGGCACACCGTTCTTCTCCGTGGTCCCCATGCCCTCTATGTCCCCTAAGCCTCCCCCGTGTCCCCATGTTCATCTGAACCCCGTGCCTCGTGCCACCGACGCCCCTAGTGCCCATTGTGCCTTCCAACCCCTGCTCCGCCACGGGCTTCCTATATTTCCTTACCCCCATACCCGACGTTGCTCCCCGTGGCAACCGTGTCCCCCATGCCCATCTACCCCTTTTGCCACCGACACCCCTAATGCTCCTTCTGCCCTCATCACCCCGCCGCCACGTTCCCCAGTCCATCCCCATGCCTCCCCAGAGTGCCCACTATGCCCCCGCACCCTCCATGCTTTTGTACCCTCATGCTTGCCGATCCTCCCTGTGCCCCTAGTTTGCCCATGCCTCCACCGATCCCCTCAGGCCCCCTTGTCTCCAGTGCCACCGACACCCCTCGTGCCCTTCGTGCCACCATATCCCCGAACTCCCCTGCACTCCCCGTGGTCATGTGCTGCCATCCCCGCCGTCCCTTCCCATACCTCTGTGCCTTCCTTTGCCCCCCGCCCTTTCCCCTATTCCTCCATGTCTCCCCCGTACCCCCCCATGTATTCCTCTTATGGAAGTTATCCAATGTTAGTAGTTTACATACAATGATTCAGTCAAAAATAAATAAACACTCAACAAAACAATTCAACTCTTCACCTCTATATATTATTAGCCAATATAAAGCAGTAACGTAATAACAAATCGACATTCACTGAGTAAAGACAATTAACCATTATATTAACCATCCCACTTCTAAGATAATTTTAACTTTTTAAAATTTTTTTCCTGAATATACCAATTATTCTACTCCTATTTCCTTAATGACACAGATAGGGTCACGAAGATGAAATCTCCTGTGGATCTGTAATCCGTTCATGTCTTCTCCTTTTTTATAGTGCATTTCCAATTTTAAAACGTTATAAGTATGCGGTTATCTTAACTCAAAATATCTGCTCAATAACCAGCTGAGTTTATGATAAAACACTGGAACATCTGGTTAAACATACCAATTAGATCTAAAAATCATCTTCCCATTAGATTAACATTGGAACTTCAAGGCCCAATGGGGCCAAGCTCAGGTAACTTTTGATAATTCTGGTATTTTTCCTTGCGTCCTTGGCTCTCAAGCTTTAGAATGAGCCATCATACGTTACCCTATCTTTCTTCTAACTCGAGATATTTCGTGGGGACCGATTCGCTTACGGAATTATATATATAGATTAAAATTTACCATTTCTTTGGCATCACTGATTCTGTTAAAATATTAAATAAGTAAACTGTTAAGAAATTTGTGTTTAAATCTGGCAATAGAGCTCATTACATGATCACTCTAAGCATGGTCAAGTCCAACGTAAATCCATAAAAGTAAAGGAGTTTTAAAGTTACGTGAATGTTCAAAAGGAATTAAACTTACCTTCCATGTAAAAGATATTGAGGAAGAGTTGGAAACAGCTGTTAGTTTGTAGTCATAATTGGATGGAACTGTTAACAATACAAAAATTTTAAACATATTAACGACATGGATATACAACCATATTATGTGTCATACAATAAACTTCATGAATCTATTGAAGTTTTACTGTGCATTGCTTAAAATCTTGCATTATTTGTTATTTTTACGTTTTATATGCATCGCAGAATCCAAAATCAGTGTCATCAAATTTCCGTCCTATCTGTCTGGGATGCTCAAGGGCAATACTTTTTTGCGCTTTTTACGTGAAAACGGCTTTATTTGATGTTCTAGAATTGTTTTTCTGTTACAGAGAAGAGTCGTTTGAAGTATATTGGTAACTTTAATTGGCCCGTAAAACCTTCGAATTAGTACCATAGTCCGTCAAAGTAAAGTTGGAGGATAATCCTGGTTAACAAATAGCATGAAAATAGTTTAGAAAGTAAAAATCTAAAGTTTAGTTTGTTTATCAATATACAAATGTATTGTTGGGTTTTGAGCAACAAAACCACTAGTCGATACTATTTTTCGTTAATTCATTCCTAGTTTGAAACTCAAAGTACCTATAGAAATTGTATTCCTCAAAATAAAAAGATTGTCTTGATTATAATATACGCTTTGCAGAAGATGAGGTTATAAAAACCATAATTTCCCACAGCTGCCTATTAAAAAAACTAGAATATATTTGAAATTTAATTTTAGTCTTCCTCAACAATGAGTTTGCGAGAACCTGTGAAGGGCTATAGAACGATCGCCTAGTAAAAAGATATTGCAAATCTGACATTCTCTTAAATTTGACACATGCTACATGAATTTTGGTTACTGAGAAATTAGCATTTCTACAGAGTACATACTGTTGGGTAATGGACACCAAAATCATTACCACGTCATATATATATATATATATATATATATATATATATATATATATATATATATATGTGTGTGTGTGTGTGTGTGTGTGAGTGTTGAAATACTTACTATCACATTTTGTTAGGATATCCGCTGCTTGAACTAGATCTCCGTCATATTTGTGGAAATAAGGATCAATTAATAACAATCTCACTTGATAAACAATCCCAGTTTTTAGCCCCACAATCCTCTCCACTATTTTCTTTTCTTTTTCTGACTCTTCACTTGATTTTAGCAATGTCTTTGTTGTATAAATTTTCCATTGGCTTCCCTGAAACAAGAATACCAATCAGTTATATTATCTTGTATTCATAAAAAATCTTCATTAGAATATACTACGGTGTAATAATTTAATTCGGAGTAAATTGTGTAAATTGTAAATTGTGTACATTATTTAGTAATGGTAATCTCAGGCGGGATGAGTGTAATAGTTCCAAGAAAAATTTATAGAATTTTCTCTCACATTGAAATAGTATCTACAGACCATTGTAAAAAAAGTCACTCACAAACATTTTCAAGCGAATTTCATTATGTTCTGAGAGCAGGAAAATTAGGAAAAAGACTGCATATGTACAAGATAATAATATTTTTTGCAACAATTGTATTATAAAGACCTTCAAGCAACGAATGGGGTGTAAATAAAAATTATGTTTTTCTTCACGTGTAAGTTTTTTCTCCTACACAGCAAAAACTAAAAAAGGAACCCGACTTTTCGCCACCACGGCAATTGTTAAAGGTCTCTTTTTCTTTAATTGTTGAAGGAGGTGATCTTAGGTCAATTTTCCTAGAGTTTTCACATCAAGAGCTTACGTTTTACATTAAAATTTGTTGAGTACGCAGGTCTGCTTCGGTGGTATTGTGGTCTATCTTATATAATAAAAGAGTGCATTTAAGGGTCTGGAGAGAGAACTACTGCTTTTAATCAAATATATGGTTGTGGGTTTTGACTTCTGGAATGGCTTAAACAATTTGTGTTACGTTCGTAATTCAATAACTGACTTCCAACTTTGAAGTGACTTAGCGTAACAAAAACTATCTTTCAACTTTAAAGAGGTTAAGAGTGAAAACAGTAAAAGATAGAGCTAAACCTCAAATGGAAAATTTTTAGATAATTTACAGTTTTAGAGAAGGAACCCGACTTTTCAGCCACCACGGCAACGGTTCTATTTGTCTCTATTTTTCAAACGGATGAGGAGGGTGATCTTACGTCAATTTTTCTGGAGTTTTCACGTCAGGGGCTTTCAATCAAGTATATTGGGTTGAGGGGGTTTTGACTTTTGGGAAATGTTTAAACAAGTCGTGTTACATCCTTCCAACTTCCATTTATAGATATAAATAAAACCCTACTTCCGTTAATTCCGATCTATCATTGGTTTAAACCCTAAATGTGACTCTTGTACATTTTATACCTCATTATGCATATGTTTGAATATGGTTTGATAATTTACCTCTTATAATGGCAAGTTACTAACTTGTAATAATTGGCGCGTATTTTAACAATCGTCGGTAAATAAATAAAAGAAAGGTAAAAATTGTAGGTACAGATTGGATTATCACTGTGCATTCTGTGAGGGTTTGTTTTACGAGTAAAACGCTATTATCGATGTTTGTAATTGCTATACCGTATTGAAATCTTATCAGTAATGAGTATAGTATCGATTTGTAAAATTCATTCATATCATTTCAGCGAATTTCCATATAGGAAATATGATATGCTATTTCAGTAGTATTCACGATAAGATCCAAGCCCAGGACTAAATTTGTTTCAGATTTAGTTTTATTATGTTAACATCATTTTCATTCCAATTGGAAGGTCTGTAAAGATATTGGAAGACCCTAATGATAAAACTGTATAAAATCTATACGAGTTGAAAAGTCACGTAGTTTTGAGTGTTTTATATCTTAATTACAGCACAATATTAACTTGGAAAATGTTTAATGGTAAATCAAGTATCCCCAATGTTATTCTTACAGGAAATTAAACATAATAGTAGTTTTTATCACTAGGAGCAATAGTGGCTCTTTTAGGGCGCAGTCGTGTTTTTATAAACGATTAAGCACTAAAAAGACACTTTTGCTCCGAATGATGAACAAAGTTTTTTAATCATAGTGCGTAATTACACTTTTATCGTTAAAAATATTAACTATAAATTTGTATTTTCGAGGTTATATTTACAAAGTAAGTAATACATAGTTTTTACATTTATGCTACTTACAAACAATGCTTTTTATAACATTTGAAAAACAGCTGACTTTTCAGTCCTAGGACCTAAAAAATATTCCAGCTGATTTTTCAGTCCAAGGACAGAAAAGAAACTTTTTGTTACTATTGAGCGTAAAAAGAAAATAGGCTGATTTAGTGCAGAATGATAAAAAACCTTTAGTTTGCTTATTGATGGGCATAGCTTGTTAAAAAAACGTATGCACCTTCAATAGGTAGGATTGCTTACAAAAACCTTATGGATGCAACCCGATTTACAAATGGGCAGTATAAAAAACAACTTGATACAATTTAGTATGTGATAGAAAATGTTCGCAATAATTTACCAAACAATAACATTAATATGTGAGTTGACCAATTAGGAGTTGCAACAATCCAACATCAACAAACCTGCTTAGTAATTACTGTGGTGTTTAAGGAAAAAGCAGAGCTTACGTTTTACATTAAAATTTGTTGAGTACGCAGGTCTGCTTCGGTGGTATTGTGGTCTATCTTATATAATAAAAGAGTGCATTTAAGGGTCTGGAGAGAGAACTACTGAACGGATCGAGGCCGTTTTGGTGTCAATGGGTTTCTCATGACCCCTAGACGATAGGAAAAATATGGTATCCCTCGGAAAATGCCTTATAACGCCACAAAATAAAAATTAGACCTTATTTAGACCAATCTAAGACATGATTTTGTCGATTTGTTTACTGCTCCAGGTGATCCATTTCTTAAATTGAAATTTGACACCACTGCTACTTTACAAAGTGTTTTTGTAAACAAAACAGACAACTTTTCATTTCCATGATAATTGACAAGATACAAATGAAATCAAGGACACGCAATGTTGAAGTGGTTTTTAAAGCAGTAAAATAAATATTTAACAGCTGATATTTAAATAATTTTTATGTTGTTATACTATAAAGAAAGTTTATTTAATATAGGTGATTGAATTTATGTATTTAAACTTACGAGTTATTCATTAATGTTTGTTTGCACATATTTTTATCTATCAACTAATGAGCTTTATGTTTTGAAATGTATAAACATAATAATTTGATTGTAAAATTCTCTCCACCGTATTTTAATCCATTAATCTTTGTTATAACTAAGTTATATTACGTCCTTATACTCTTATTTTTCATCCTTATATACAAGTTTGTGTAGGCTTATGATTCTACATGTTTATTTAACTGTTGGTTTATTGTTCCCACTGATATAAACAATGAAGTACAAAAATGTGATAATGTGTAACTATGAACTGAAAGAAATAAGTTTTGAAATATACAAGAAGAAATACTAAGAATAAGAAAAGGAGATGGAAATAAAGTGGAAACAAAAGGCAGAGAATAAGCATTTTGAATAGTGTTTTAGTGAAGGTAAAAAACCTACTATACGATTGCCTTAGAGGACAATTCAGTAACACTTAGTACACCCAGGAATGTACTTCTATACCATTACGTAAAAATTCAAGTCAGAAATTAAAAGCAAGGTTCAATTAAATGCATAAACACTGTGGAAGAGCCCACAGAATGGTGCTCAGCTATGCCAAAACCTAATTGGGACGTTAGACTCATCGTGGATCTAACAAAATTAAACAAGAACGTAAGGAGGCAAAAATGCCGGAGGTTGAGGACACACTTAATAAGATTGGTAAATCGCGAGTGTTAAACAAATAAGATACAAACTCCAAATTCTGGCTCATTAAATGGACTCCGAGTCAGCAAAATTATACAAATAAGTTAATTTGCCACACAACTTGAATGGAATAAATGTAAATGCGGTGAAAAACCTTTAATCATTATCTTTTTTTGTAAAGTCTCATAGGCCTACTATATTGTAAAACCATATGATAATAAGTATTATAAACTATTTAAAATCATAAACTATTAATGATATATAAAGATCGCTTCCTGATCAAATGAGACCAAATTTTGAGTTGATCTGGACCCAAGAAGTTTAAAAACATTTTATAACTGAAACATCTGTTCTTCCAGTGTTTTAACAGTGTTTTTTACAACAGCTGTCTAATGATTCAATCAATTCTCCTTCCTCCAAAAGATTAACATTGAAACTTTGAAAGCCTGTGGGGCGTAGGTCTGGAGTCCAATGTGAATTATCATAGGATTCTGCCATAGCCACCTTTAATAGAGGTGGCCATGATTCTGCTCATTTACAGGAGCTAAATTTACCTTGCTATTTACCTTGCTAAACGGTATGCGCGAATTTCTCATATAATGCACATGAGCTGAGAAGAAAGGAGGAAAAGAAACATGCTTGCCTATTATAGAAGACTAGGAAATCGCCCACTGGTCGAAATTCGACCAAATATTTAGTTGATCTTGAGCTAATTAGTTGAAAAAAAGAATTATAGATAAAACTAACTGTTCTTTCTGATTTGCTATGATTTTTTATTACAACAGCTGTTTCATGATTAATCAATTGTCCTTCTCCCATAAGATTAACATTGAGACCTTCGAAGCCTGAAGGGCGTAGCCTCGGGGGCCGATGTGAATTAAAATACCATTCTGCTCATCTAAAATACACTCTCTTTCAAACGGTATGCGCAGGGTTTCTTTTACGTTGCTCACAGGCTGAGAAAAAAGGAGGAAAAGAAACATGCTTGAATATTAGTATAAAGATAACTGTTCATATTGCTAAAGAAATGGAAATTGGAATACTATGTTGTCTGTGTATTAATAAATTCTGTGACCATTTTCAAACGTGAACATCAAATTCATGAATAATCATCATGAAAACTACCCGTCATTTTTGACGGGCTGTTTGCTAGTTTGAAATAAAATACTGTTCGTAACAAAATGAGATCACTTCAAATAAAACTTAAACTAGCAACTACCTTTTCTCTAAGTTGAATCTGATATAATTGTGGATCTTCTCCATGTGTAACATAATTATTTGGATCAATCGCCACTGAAATCGTACCATAACTTGGAGAAGACACATCAGGTTTGGATCCGTAGTAAACAGTAGCTGGAACATTTGTTTCAATTTATCACTTGACTACACATAAATTGACATCAAAAATTGTTAATCACACAATTTACCAATAAGTTGGAAAGTTTTAATATTTTTGAAAACTTTAAAGAAGAAATTACAATTAAAATACTTCATTTAAAACATGAAATAAAATATTATGTTTTCAATCAATCACGGCAATGTAAATTTTATTTTATTTTTCAATGCAGGACCAAACATTATACCAGTGAATAAATAAAGTAAAAGTCCTCCCTTTTCTAAAATAAATGTTTACTATATGACCTCTAAAGAAAAATATACCAAGTAAAATTTTAAATGATTGGATATTCAAAGAAGAGTCTTTTTAGTGTCAAGCAAAAACACCTTAAATCAGTCACAGATCAATTTCAAATATATGCCAAGTATGTTTTGTTCAATCTTTAAGGGCAAGTTTGTTTTTGAAAGCATATAGTAGGATATTATTAAAATAATTAACAAACTATATTGAATTTTTCCCTTTTTAGAAATGCATTGCAAACACTTTTGTGGTCCGTTCTTGGTTTATATTTTTAGCTACACCTTTTTTAGTGCGTATTTATTATCAAGACAAAAACGTTTCAATCATACTACAGTTAGGAGCACTTGAGCAGAGAATTAACAAATAGATCACGACAAAGTTAGGGTATGCCATTGTGTATAATATAATGATTTTTAAATAACAAATCAACAGAACAACGTTATTAAAATTCATGTAAAGCACTTCATATTAATGAGAGTATTACTTCATAACAACTAAACTGAAAGAAAATCGTTTTGATTGGTTAATGTTGATAATATTTTTCTGTAAAAGTTTAAGGACAATTTTTTCATGCATGGCGTATATATGTATTTTAAAATTCATTAAGGTTTACTGTGCATAAGCAATACAGGGTTAGGCAAAAGTTTGGACACCCCCAGTTAACTTTTTAACGCGTTGCAGTAGGAAAACCAAACTCAGCACATGTTTACAACATCAAAATCTGCACTTTTTCATCAACTACACAACTTTGCCCCTGCCCCCAAAATGGGGTATTTTGGGGGCAGCAGCAAATTTTCAAATGTAAACCCCTATCGAGTGACCCCTCATTTTAAACGGTTTATCAAGAGAAATTAAATGGCGCAAACCGGAGGTCGATATCTCGCCCTTAATCAAAATGGCAGCCATTTCAAAATTTGAGATGGGCAAGCAAGTATAAGTCTGGACACCCCCAGTTAACTTTTTAACGCGTTGCAGTAGGAAAACCAAACTCGGCACATGTTTACAACATCAAAAAATGCACTTTTTCATCAACTACAAAACTTTGCCCCTGTCCCCAAAATGGGGTATTTTGGGGGCAGCTCCAAATTTTCAAATGTAAACCCCTATCGAGTGACCCCTCATTTTAAACGGTTTATCAAGAGAAATTGAATGGCTCAAACCGGATGTTGATATCTCATCTCTAACCAAAATGGCAGCCATTTTAAAATTCGAGAAGGGTAAATTGACATTCGTTAAAATCAAATCGGAAAACAGCTTTTTAGAATTTATGATTTCTTGAATTATTTTAGAATTGAACCTAGTAGCAGAAATGAACTAGTAGGTTCAATTCTAAAATAATTCCAGATATTCTCAATTCTAAAAAAGCTAATTTCCGATTTAATTTCAACAAATGTCAATTTACCTTTCTCGAATTTTAAAATGGCTGCCATTTTGGTTAGAGATAAGATATCGACATCCGGTTTGTGCCATTCAATTTCTCTTGATAAACCGTTTAAAATTAGGGGTCACTCGATAGGGGTTTACATTTGAAAATTTGGGGCTGCCCCCAAAATACCCCATTTTGGGGGCAGGGGCAAAGTTGTGTAGTTGATGAAAAAGTGCAGTTTTTGATGTTGTAAACTTGTGCCGAGTTTGGTTTTCGTACTGCAACGCGTTAAAAAGTTAACTGGGGGTGTCCAGACTTATAGGGGAGAGGTGGGTATAACCGGGTGGTTGGGTACAAACCGGGTAGTCGGGTTTTGACCAAGTAAGTGCTGGTACCTGGCGATAAATGCCGAAATTAACATGTAGTTGGAGAGGGAAAGTGGCGGACATTGCGCCATTAGTCTCTGAGCAGAACCCTGTCCATTAAGAGCGTTTCTTTGTTTTTGATATTTCGTTTCCCAATGTTACGGACAGTTTGATCGCCTACTACGGAAAAACTACATGAGTGTCAGTGAAGGTGACTACACTGTTGTGTAGTCTATGTCTTTATCTTTACACTGATATAAGCAATATCTCAAATTAGTTTTAAGCACTCTGAATATGTTAAGTTTTTGTTTGTTACTACCAGTGGGGTGAAACCGGGTATGACGTGCGGGGTAAAACCGGATGGTATTTATACATGTTATATGATCTAAATATTTAAAATTTGATTTTTCGCTCATAAATTAACTGAATATGTTATCTTTGATACTATTTTGACTTAATTGTGTGTACTTAGTAATAAAATTTTATGCCTATCAAAAATTTTGGTTTTTTTTCTATTTCCCATATACTTAACATGTGTACCCGGTATCACCCCACTAGTGGGGTGAATCCGGGTACTTGCACTTTTTTTACAAAAAAAATCGCAGAAAAAAAACTATAAGACTTATCAAGTTTTTAAAAGAAGCAATTCAAAAACAAATAAACACAAGATAAACTGAGACATTATTTAAAATTTTTTGTATAAAAACATGGCATGTACATGTCACTAAAGATTAGCCACCCGGTTATACCCCACTTTCCCCTACTTGCTTGCCCATGTCAAATTTTGAAATGACTGCCATTTTGGTTAGGGGAGAGATATCGACCTCCGGTTTGCGCCATTTAATTTCTCTTGATACACCGTTTGAAATGAGGGGTCACTCGATAGGGGTTTACTTTGAAAATTTGGGGCTGCCCCCAAAATACCCCATTTTGGGGGCAGGGGCAAAGTTGTGTAGTTGATGAAAAAGTGCAGATTTTGATGTTGTAAACATGTGCCGAGTTTGGTTTTCCTACTGCAACGCGTTAAAAAGTTAACTGGGGGTGTCCAGACTTTTGCCTAACCCTGTATAGACAATAAATGACAGAAGAATATCTATATATATATAAGCGAAATCCCACTCACTGACTCATCACGAAATCTCAGGAACTACCAAACGGATTTACTTGAAACTTTGAACGTAGGTTCGTCTTGCTTCCTAGGTGCTCACTAAGAAACGATTTTGCAAAATTCCTTCAGGGCTCCGCCCCATAGGTCTTCAAAGTTACCATGTTATTCTTATGGAAGCAACATTTTTGTATTGGAACATATGATTAAATTAAGGAATATTAATTTTGTAAACAGCTGTTCTCATTCAAATTATTGAGGGAAGATTGGTAGGCCTAATAAAAAATTAGAGGATAGTTGCGGCAAGTGAGCTTAGCGTCCAAGTTAAACCTGACGGGGAGTGATTACTGACTGACTCATCATGAAATCTCAGGAACTACCGAACGTGTATACTTGAAACTTAAAACACAGGTTCGTCTTGCCTCTTAGATGCTCACTAAGAAATGATTTAACAAAATTCCTTCAGGGCTCCGCCCCACAGGCCTTCGAAATTTAAATTTAACTTTATCCGCATGGCCAGTTTTAAATACAAATTAGGAAACCTGCACGGTTGAAATTTGAAGTGATGTCTTTTTTCATAAGTGCTCAAAAAATTGCTCTAAACATCCCCTTTAGGGCTCAGCCCTACAGAAGCTCACAATTACTGTATAGAATATGTGTTGAAATTTGACATGGACGATCCTCTTTGCTTAATAGATACTTATTAAGAAACTATTTTGCAAATATAGTTTTTGAAGTACTACAGGGCTCCGCCCTACTGGACTTCATAATTACTTTAGGGCCTCTGGGGTTGAAAATTGACATGGACGTTTCTTTTTTGCTCATGGGTGCTCCCTAAGAAACGGTTTTGCAATTATAGTTTTTGAAGTTTTTTAGAGCTCCGCCCCACAGGACTTCAAAATTACTTTAGGGCCTCAAGGGTCGATATTTGACATGGACGTTTCTTTTTGCTCATGGGTGCTCACTAAGAAACAGTTTTTCAAATACAGTTTTCGAAGTTCTTTAGGGCTCTGCCCCACAGGACTTCAAAACTACTTTTGGGCCTCCGGGGTTTAAATTTGAATCGGACGTTCCTCTTTGCTCATAGTTACTTACCAAGAAATAATTTTGTAAATTTCCTTTAGGGCTCCACCCCATAGAACCTCAAGATTACCATAGATTCTACAGGGTATAAATTTAACGTGGATTTTTCATTTTGCTAACAGGTGCTCACTACAAAATGGTTTTGTAAATATAGTTTTTGAAGTTATTTAGGGCTCCACCCCATCTGACTTCAAAATTAATCAATGGCCAGCATGTTTTAAATTTGACATGGATGTTCCTCTTTGCTCATAGGTGATCAATAAGAAACAATTTTGCAAATTTTCTTTAGGGCTCCTCCCCATAAATTCTCAAAACTACTATAGATCCTATACAGGTTGAAATTTAAAGTAAACCTTCCGTTTTGCTAATAGGTGTTCACTAAGAAACAGTTTTGCAAATGTAGTGTTTTATGTTCTTTAGGGCTCCGCCCCACATGACTTCAATATGACTGTAGGGCCTACGGGGTTGAAATTTGACATGGTCGTTCCTATTTGCTCATAGGTTGTCAGGGCCACTTCTATTTAAGAAACCCTTTCTCACTAAGAACACATTTTACGAAATTCCTTCAGAGCTCCACTCACACTACTTCATTGTTTCAATGTCATTCTTAAGGAAATAGATTTCGTTGCTCTTTAAAAATATTTTATTACCTATAAAATAAATTCAATCACGGGCGAAGCCGTGATGGGCAATAGCTAGTTATTTGTATATTTTATTCCTTAAACTTTAATAATTAGTCTTTTAAATTAATAGGCATTTTGAGCCTCAGCTTATCAAACCTGGCTAATTGTAAATCTGTCTATAACAGTTAACTGTCCGATTTTATTGATATTATTAAAAATTTTCAATTGAATATCACGTAACAAAATTATATAAAAAATATATGATGTGTAGGCTACACTTACTGTTTCCTCATTTTTTTTTATAAAGAGACATTTTATATGTAAATTATTTGATTAATGTGTGGGTTTATTGATTGCGGTAAATATCTTCGCTAGGTAAATATACTAGATGATCTTGATTACGACTTTCTGGAGGGTCGATGATTAGTGGACTTCAACGCAACATTTAGTGAAATTTTATTAATTTTAAACACATTTCTAGTCCATCCGATGACGATTATGGACTTTTTCTAGCCTTATGATGACGCTCTTAACATTCAATGACAGAAAACGTAAAATAAAACAAAAGAAGCAACTTTCCCATTTAAACGTTATTTAACAAATGACACTTAAAATTTTCTTATTATGCAAAAATATCCATTAATGTCATTATTGGTAACTTAATAAGTTCTTAATTTAGGAAGTCAACCACTACTATATACTAGTAAATACTGTAACACCAATGGTTATAGAAAATAAATTTAAACTAAAAATCTTACTCTTTTAATGAGTTATATTTAAAAATTATATTTCCAGTTTATTCCTTTTTTTTAAATTTTGATTCTGAGACTGATAATGATCCAAATGGGCCTACCCTGGCAATTTGTCTTGACCCATATTAATTATACAGCATGTTCTGCAATTCCTTAAAGAGGCAATGGCCCAAACGGAGGTAACAGCATCAGGAAGAGCTGTAGGACTAAGAATTGACTGAAGAGCTGCCAAAGACTTTCAGTAGATTTTCCATGTAGAATTTTAAAATGATAAATCTGCTTCGTTATTCTCTTTTTAGTCATTAAATAATGCTTGTAGGAATAAACAAAACAATAACTTTAAAAACTTGAATAATGATACACCAAAAATTAATTGTAAACTAATGTTTACAGAATTATCATACCTAGTTTGCAATGTGGGGCTAAATATCCTTCCTGACATCCATTGCATTCCCCAGTGTAAATGTCACATGTAGAGTTTCCTGCACAATTTCCGCACTTTTGTTCACAGTCGTTGCCGTACCATCCTGAGGTGCATTCTAATGAAATCAACACAACGTGTCATATGTCTATAACTAAATATAATCCTACAGTTTATTTTTATTAAAGTTTCAATTCTTCACTGCTGTGAGGAGTTGTTACTCCACTTTACTAAAATTAAAACGTAATTTGTATAGGACTTTATTTGAACATGAATTGTAAAAACGGTGGACTGCAAGAGCAAGAGTAGTAAAATATTTTTTCCAACAATGATTATAAAGTTGTTATTACAAAACAAATAATGTATGTCAGTTTTGACTTCGAAATTCCTTAGTAATATAGCGCTTGGTTTAAATATATATAAACAATAAATATATTTATAGCCCAAGATAACAAGAGAAACACAAATAAAACAACTAACAAGTATGTGCATAGCAATCAAACTAATCCGGAAAAAATCATTTGTTATAATTTTTTTTCTCGCGAAAAATAAATACTGCTCTGTATTTTTGCTGTTCCAAAACATTTCTATGACTTTCATTGTTTGTGGGTCATATTTGACTGGTCGAACTTTTGACTAGCCAAAATAGATACTTGTGTTCTGTTTCAACTTATTTTAAACAGAAGGACCATGCAATCAGTACTTCCAGATGAAAAAAAATATAGTATTGGGGTTCTTTGCTGTTTCATGTGTTTTCAGCACCCTTGCTCACTCCAAATCTGAGGTTTTCCCACAAAAAACTGCGTTTTTTAAGATATTTGCAAAACTTTGGGAGTTTCTTTTAAAAGTTACTTTTATCTCGGAAACCATGAATTTCTTCGAAATTGTTGCCTTAATCAAAGCGGATGAAATTTATCTACACATTGTATGCATTAGGTTTATATTTAGGGCCATCGGTTAAAGACATATTTTTGAATACCGTCCAAATGTAGCTATTTTTTTTTTTTTTTTTAATATACCGTACTGTTTTTCTACATTAGGCCGGTTCCTACGTGGGCGACAGATGCGACGCGACGAGAGCGACTGGAGCGACACTAGCGACAAGCTTGCATCGCCATAACGTTATACATTGTAAATTGTTGTCGCTCCTGTCGCCCACTATGAATGCTCCAATGCTTATACATTTGTTTGAAAATTTGTCGCTCTCGTCGCGTCGCATCTGTCGCCCACGTAGGAACCGGCCTTAATCCACATCTAAACCATCATTGGCACATTTATTTAATTATAGACTACAAGGTGCCCCTAGCCTAAACTCTCTACCGACTACTTAAGGTATTATTCCTGACCTAGTTACAAACAAAAATATCATATTAAAAATTTTCATAACTCCATAGTTAACCATGCAGCCGCCATTTTGTATTTTTAAGGAATATTTTTTATTTAAGAATCACTTTTTGTAACAACCTAAAACTTAGTGTACAACATTTTGAGACAAATCTTTAATTGAAGGAAAATTCTAATTTTTTTTTAAATTCATACTTTGTTTTTCAAAATGGCGGCTGTTTAACATTTTTAACCTTAAGTTGCATACAAACTATGGATGTAGCTAAATTTATGTTCTTATGTATTTTAGGAAATTTAACTTAAATCCAATTATGTATAATTTTTTGAAATTGTTTATTAGATATGCCAGGTAGAGGGATTGAACTGAGACTAGTGACGGTCGTATCCTTCCCCCAGGGCAGATTGGATGCCCCCTTTGTTGAGCTGGCGCCACGGCAAGCTCATGGGGTGTTTTGGGCGGCAAACCTCTCAGATGCGTGACTATTTGTATTAAAATCGCATACATCAAAGAAATTTAAAAAATTATAAATGATTGTTACTTGAAGGTGCCTTTAGATATAACTCTCTAGGTTGCGTATTTCAGTTGCCTTTTACACCCAAGATGACCCCTTACTTTTTGTGACACTGATTACCTAAAAGCCTGTATATAGGATACAATGATATTCTATATTCATATTATAACCACGAGACACAGTACCTTGTGTGCAGGTATCACCATGGTATCCGGGGGCACAATTGCAGCCGGTTAACTTGTTACATAGCAGCAAACCTCGACACTCTTCGCTATGATAGGAGCACAAGCCCTCACAGTCTTGACCAAACCTATTCCTACCACAGCCTGAAAAAAATGGGTTTATGACAATAATACATAAATTAAAAGGTACATTGCCTAGCTATATCTTAACCAATCTTAAAATCACTTAACAATAGAAAGTACTGTTTTAAACGTGTATTGTGATTAAATCGTGATTAAAGATATAACATCTTCACTTTAAATACATGCAAATATTTCATCCAAATATTTTTAGTCTAACTAATTAAATTTACTTGTACACAAACTGTCTTAAAATAAATCCTCAGATCTAAATACATAAATGAGAATTACAAAGCTTAGTAAGAAAACATAAAATTGGGTTGTCAGGGAGGAACAATAATGCATCTCGTAGCTCAACAAAACTATTCTGTGGTCATTGTTTGATATATCAAGGAATTTTTTATTTTTTTCAATAAAATGATTTTAAATGATAATTTGTTATAAGAAGTGACTGGGGTTTAATATTTATTCAAGCTTTTTATCTTTAGTAGGCCTAAAATAGTTCTTTGCGAGACGTTTATTTACATTCTTGCTGTGTATAAATATGTTTACAACATAATGAAGGTCACATACCAATTTCACAACTAGAGCCACTGAAGCCCGGAGTGCAAGCGCAACCAGCCGATGTGAGCACTCCCCCATTCCAGCAATGATTGGTGACATTTGTAATTTGTTCGACAGGATCTGAAAATATGTATATTGACATAAGTTATTTTTGTACCTAGAATCAAGTGTGTGCACAAACTGTTATGTCTGGACAAACATTCAAAATATTGTTACATTCTCTGATCTTTGAAAGAAAAGCTTGTCCAATTAAAGTTATAATAGAATTTGCTTGCATAAACTACTTGAATAGAAATAGGATTTGCCCGAAGGCTATGATTCAGTTTAGAGAATTCGATGAACAGCTGCTCCTTTGCCCCCACACCCCCTTGCCAGGGGTGGACTGAGCCGCCGGGACACCGGGAAAATTCCCGGTGCGCCCTCCCCATCAAGGCGCCCCGGCGCCCCTAGGACAAAATTTTTTCATTATAAGGAATTTTAAAATATTTTTGGAAAGTACAATATTTGTAAATTTTTATTTTTCCTAAAACGATTAATATGTGTTTGCACTTCATGACTGGAATATAATACGTTTATATTCATATAAATTTAATGTTCAAATTTGATAAATTGCTCCAACTGGGAACTCTTTCGTGTAGCAATAACTCGCTAACCTGTGCCGCGAAACAGCTGTCAGCCTGGGCGCGACCATTGCTACGTAGTACAAGTAAAGGTCGATCTCAGGGGGATGATTTTTTTAACCTTACACAAAGTGTAGGGCCTATATTTATGTTTATTTTGGAATATGTACAATTTTGAATATAAATACGCGTATTAAAACAATTCTTTTAATCAATTATTTTTATAAATTGACAACTTTAACAGAGGTTAGGAACGACGTTGTATTTGCATTTTGCAGAAACTACGCAGTTTCCAGGCAATCCTCGTTGCAATGACTTTCCTGATGATTTTTCAGCACACCACTCCACTTTCAGATTACCTGCAGACCAAGGATCTTGACTATGTTCAAGCAAGGAGGCTAATAAGCTGCACTTAGGAAAAAAGTCGCCTTTAGGATTTAAAAGGTGCTAGGTCCAAGTTTGCCGATGTCTTAAAAGCTGCAGAAGTCTTTCGTCACTGAAATAACGAACAAAATCGAACACTTGTAGGGCACGGATCCGAATATGGAAGAAATATCATAGAAACAAAACTGCCTGGGGGTGAAGAGTAGGACGAAGAAGAAAATGCCGGGGGAAACTTCATCAGGAGACGTAATTGAGGACAGCAATCGACGATTTGAAGTAACCGTTTTTAACTGTGTTATAGATCGAGCTGTCAATTGTATAAATGAAAGGTCTTCAGCAAAACAAAATCCATGCTTGGATTTAAAATATTTTGATCCCAAGCGGTTTAACAGCATTGACATGAACTCTTCTATAGCTTTCAAAGCATAATAGAATTAGTTACCAATAATTACGTGGGGAAACTGAAGGAGGAATTAGTATATTTTACATCACCGTGGCATCACCAGTTGTCGAAGCAGGTAAACATAACAGAACCAACCGATGATTTTGAAGGTGAGCCTCGGAAGAAGAATTGGTTTCCAACTTAAATGATGACGAATAAAGAGACCTAAATGATTTGCAGTAATATTCAGTGTAAAAGTGGTAAAAATGCAATACTTGTTGAGTGTGCATTCAACATTTGAGTAAAATATTTTTGTATTCAAGACTGTACACGAACCTTTTTAAAGTCTTTAAGTATATCTCTTGACATTACCAGTTATCCAAGACTCATGTGAACGGGTCTTTTCAGAATTAATATTTATCAAAACAAGGCTCCGTTCACGACTCACTGATGGACACTTTAAAACCTTATTTCTCATGAACATGGAGGGAGATATTCTTGTCAAGATCAATAATTATTAGATAATCGGCAAGCTAAGTGAGAAGAGGGATCGAACAATTACGAAGACTTCTTCACGTATAAACCGTTGGTATGTTGACTTAGCTTTTATGGGCAGCAACATAAACAACAGTAAAGTAAATAAAATATGTTGCTTTGATAAAGATAAAAAAAACTACGGCTTTCAAGTTTAATATTTGCCTACAAAGCCTTCAAATGCTTATTGTAAAGTTCTTTTTACTTTCATTAGTTTGATTATTAATATCAGTTTATAAAGTTTATTGAACATTAAGAAGTTAGCCTACTGTTTTAACACTTGTTCGATTTACTGTATTTTACAAACTACAGTAATATACTTTTGTAGATACATTGTAAATTGTTGAATTTTTTAGGGATTCTGTTATTTTAATCATTAGAAATAAAGACCAAAGTACCCATATAAAAAATACAATAAATATATATATTTTTTGCATTATATACAAAAAATGTATATATTTTTTTGTTTTGGTTTTTTCTCACATGTTTTAAATATGTCATTTTCAAGTAATAAAACTATAAACTCTTTAATATTGTAACGTTACAATTTTAATTGCTAGAAAATGAGATGATACCGAAACATGTATAATAAATGTTCTCTTTTCTTTATTATATACATAATAATATAAATACCATATATGTATATATATAGCGCCCCTCCGATACCCATTCCACCGCCCTTTTCATAGTGTCAGTCCACCCCTGCCCCTCGCTTATCTCGCCTGTTTTTTACCATTCTTCTACTAAGTGGACAACCTTATAATGTGTATTGGCAATGCATAAATAACATTCTTCAAATAAAAAAAAATAGTATAGAAAGTTTTGTTTGACGTAGTAGGGCACGCCCACGTGACTGTATTTATATCAGCTAGTTCAATAAACTATTCATTTTATAAATAGTTAAATATTCAATCAATTAAAAATCATTTAAATATTGTGTGTACTTTAAAACAAAATAATCATTATATAAAAAAAAATTATGACAATTTTGTAGGTCTGACATGATATTTGATAAATTTAGGATAAATCTAAGAATTCCAACATTATATTACTTTTACATTTTTTTTATCTTTTTCACGTGAAAATAGGTTTCCGATCTACATAAGATCGTAGGTTTTCATATATTTTACATGAAAATAACGTTAATTTTACCTTATGTGCTGACAGGGATCAATCTATCATATTGTAATACCAAGAATAGTTATTCACACTCAATACTGGGTTTTCCCTCGTGCTATTGTAAATTTTGTCCAACCGTAAACACAACAACCAAGTTTTCTAGTTTCCAATGCACAAACTTGCTACATGGTTAAAAAACGGAACTTCACTTCAAAACCAGTTTTACAATCATGTGATAGCCCAAGGCTTTTCTTATGGAGAAAAATAATTTGTACTAAAGAGTTTACGAAATAATAATAATATATATATCGTATGGCATTAATAGCCAGCCACCAACTTCAGAAAAATATAATACATTCACTGAGGTGCTTAGCACCTGCGTCAAAAAATTTAAAAACTAAACTAAAAACATAAAGTTATGATCTCTCTTTACAAAGCTAAATCCAGGGCGCTAAGCCATTGCAGCCCAGCTTCACTTGCACAATGCAGCCCAATCAATCCTTCGGGGAAAGCACTCAAAGGGCACTCATTGACTATGTGAGTCATAGTCTGCAACTCCGCTCCACAGCGGCATGACTGGTCTTCTGTCATTCCCCATTTGTATTTCCAATAATTACATCTTCCCACACCAGTGCGGAATCGATTGAGGACGGTCCACTGCTTCCGAGGAAGATCCATACCACTTACTGCTAAGGTTGGGTCAGCAATTAAAAATTGATTCCGGCCTTGGAAAGAGTCCCAGGAGGAAGTCCAGTCGGTATGGATGGAAAAGTTTGTCTCCGTCAACTGGGATGCTGTCCGCAGTGGTGGTCTTCGGGACCTCAATCTGCCCGTCTCCTGGGGTAGGTAATCATGGATGGGTAGCTGTGGATTGGATACGATCTTATTATATTCCCTAGTAAGTGCCTCCCTTCGTCTTATTTCAGGTGGAGCGATATTACACAGCACTGGGAGCCAGGGTACAGGTGTTGCCATGAGTGTACCACTTATGGCTCTCATAGTCCTGTTCAGTTGTACGTCGATCTCTCTGACATGCACACTGTTCAGCCACACGGGAGCACAGTACTCTGCGGTTGAGTAAACCAGGGACAAAGCAGTGGTTCGCAGAGCTTGTGCATTAGCTCCCCATGTGGAGCCAGCAAGGTGATGGACAATGTTAGTCCTAGCTCTCACCTTGGCTGCTGTCTTTTGTAGGTGGCTTTTGAATGTGAGAGACCGATCTAAAGTGACTCCCAGGTACTGTGGGTGATCATTGTGCTTTAGCTCAACACCGTCAAATACGATTTTAAGCTTTTGGTGGGCTAGTCTATTGTTCAAGTGAAAGCAAGATACCTCAGTTTTAGTTGGGTTTGGATTTAGCTTCCAGGCCTTAAAGTATTCACCGAGGGTCTTGAGGTCATTTGTTAGTACTTCCTCAGCATGTTGGAATTCCTTGTGCTGATAAGCCAGTGCAATATCATCCGCATAGGCAAACTTTAAGGAGCAAGTGTCAGGCATGTCGGCAGTATACACATTAAACAGCAGTGGGGCAAGCACTGACCCCTGTGGCAGGCCATCTTTTAATTGCCTAAAAGTACTTTCCTTGCGTCCCAAATATACTTTAATCATCCTATTGGAGAGCATCGAGTTGAGGAGACGCAACAGGAAAGGGCAAGGAATCAGGTTATAAAATTTAATGAGAAGGCCTTTTCTCCAGACAGTGTCATAAGCTGCAGTAAGATCTAAGAAAGCAACAGAGGTTTTCAGTTTTCTCTCAAACCCATTCTCGATGAAGGAAGTAAGAGCTAGAACCTGGTCACAACAGTTGCGCCCAGGCCTAAACCCAGCTTGTTCGACGGGGATGCTGGAATCCAGAACAGGGAGGATTCTGTTGTATATCAACCTCTCGAGCAGCTTATAACAGACACTAAGAAGAGCTATGGGTCGGTAACTTTCTGGCAGTTGTGGATCTTTATTTGGCTTCAAGACAGCTATTATTTTCGATCTTCTAAATATACCAGGCAAGTCGCCGGTTTCCCTTATGGAATTAAAAACTGCAAGAAGCCACTGTCTAGCCTTTTTACCCAAGTGTTTTATGAACTCCGGGAAGATTTCATCCATACCTGCTGCTTTGCCAATTGGCATAGCATCAATCGCCACATCCAGCTCATCTACTGTGAAAGGTCTGGAGACTTCCAATGGCGCTTGCCGACTTTCCTTAATTTCATTAAGCTTAAAATTTATTTTCCTATCTGCGGACGTACGCACCGGTTTAGATAGACAGGAGAGGCGTTTTGCAATAACACAAGGGTGAGGTTGCGAGGTTGCGGGTTTTTCATTTGTCTTACCAGTGGAGAGCTTCCTGAGTAGAGACCAAGCTTTCCGACTACTGCGGGTGAAGTTCAGATTTTCAACAGTTTTCACCCATTTCTCTCTCCTGGAGTTGTCGAGAGAGTTAAGGAGTTGGTCCGCTACATCTCTGTCGGCAGTGTCAGTGAACTCACTGTAAAGGTCTTCGCACTCTTGACTCCATCCTGGTATGTACTCTTTCCTAAAACCTCTTGGGATAGACGCCTTAGCGCAAGACAGAACAAGCCGTGTGAACCGATCATAGTTTTTTATTTTAGGGGGGATGAACCTGATGCCTTTGTCAAGCCTGGAAGAGAAGGCCTCCCACTCAGCTTTGTTGAAGTTCCACCTAGGCCGAGGAAAAGATCTTACGAGAGGAATTTGGATTCCCACTGATATCAGAACAGGCCTATGCTGAGAGTGAGGAAAAGCATCTAGGACCCTCCTGCAAGTTGGTATGGGTGTTGCTGACCGGTCACGAGAACAAAAGCACAAGTCTGGGGAGTACCCACGACGCCATCGGGCAGAATGGAAAGTGTGTGGGTCCTTGGCATTAAATACCAAGAAAAGGTTGTTATTTTCAGCCCAGCTTGTAAGACGAGTGCCATTTTCATCATCGGACGAGTATCCCCACTGTGTGTGATGACTGTTAAAGTCACCTACATATACTACAGGATGTTCAAAAGATGGGAGAGCTGTATCTGGCCACTGGATGTTCGGTGGTTTGTAGACATTGACAATGGTAGTCTCAGATACCTTAACAGCAATAGTAAATATGCTGTTCACACAACTTTTGTGGGAGACTGATACGTCGTCTATGTCTTGCCTCACGTAAGTCGCCACACCATAGACCCTGTGTCCTATTTCCTCCACAAGCCTATATCCTGTGATGTTTCCCCTCGCACTGTTCTCTAGGTCTTCTACATGTGTTTAGTGCGAGGACATCAACATTATTTTCTCGCAGCACCTTGCTGAGGCAGTCACTTTTTGATTTGCTCAGACCCTCTACGTTCAGATGACATATATTTAAAACGGAGCCTACATTTCTAAAATGGCCCTGGAAAGGGCCGTTTGAATTTGGTCTGGCAGCTGGCATAGCTGAGAGATCACTCGTGTGATAGTTCAGCTGCCAAAAATAGTTGTTCGTTTAGCACCACCCAGGGAGTACGTGCAGCTTTAATGGATTGCTGCGGACGCGAACAACATCACTCCCCTGGGTGATAATAATATATAATAATATAATAATAATAATAATAAATTTATTCCTCGGACAATAATTAACATTGTATGGGAATTTACATTTCAAGAAGAATTTACATAAAGTCTTTCCATCTGTTTCACAATAAAAAAATTTACAATTCCGGATTTTTCAACAAGATTTTTTGGTATTTATTTAATACTCTAAACTTTCTTCAAGTATTTTCAATCATTTTTAAATTGCTTTTTCTTCTTTCTTTTTTCTTCTTTCTTCCTTCTTCTTTCTTCATTCTTTTTTCTTCATCTCTACATTTAATAAAATTTTTCGCCTATCCCTTATTATTGTTTGGTTTTTAATTCTACTCTTCCTTCCTTGAAACTTTCTCCTTTCTCTACAAGTTTATACAAGCGTTTGAATGAATTAAACTGCCATTTTTGTACCCAAGAAAATATTCACCATGTAGAAGAGTTTCCCGCTTGTACTTTGGGAAATAATGTCCAACCACAAACCCTTCTACAAAACTGTCTTGATAAATTAATAGGATGTACAAGAAGATTTTAATAATTATTGAAAAACTTGATTGAAAACTAATTTAATTTATAAAATAACTAGCGAAAGAGTCCGTTGTGGTTAAATATCTTCTACGAAATATGTCTTCTTGGTTAAATATGTCTCCATGAAAATAGTACATACATGCCTTATTTATTTTCTGTAAAATATGTTTAAGTTTTCAAAAAAGAAATTGTGAAAACAACTTTCTAAAAAAAACTTTTACTTCTTCAAGTTTAGTAAAAAAAAAGAAAAGTAATGTATATTTTTTTATAAAAAACATTATTTGTTAATACTTAATCTGCATTTTTTTGACAATCTCCCTTGATCTTTGTTAGTGATTTTTTTAATTGTAAAGTACATAACCCCTCAAATATAAATGATTTATTAAAATAGCAATGGTTAATTTTGCAGTTTTTGTAGATATGTCTAATAAGGTTTTCCTTTTTTTAATTTAAATACATGGTTTATTAAATAATGGTGTATAGTTTAATGTTTCATGTGGTGTACCTACACATTTAATGTTTAAATGTGTACACCATTAAATATGGTGTATAGTAGCAAAACCTCATATTATGTTAAACTAGCAAACAGCCCGTCAAAAATGACGGGTAGTTTTCATGATGATTATTCAAGAATTTGATGTTCACGTTTGAAAATGGTCTCAGAATTTATTAATACACAGACAACATAGTATTCCAATTTCCATTTCTTTAGCAATATGAACAGTTATCTTTATACTAATATTCAAGCATGTTTCTTTTCCTCCTTTTTTCTCAGCCTGTGAGCAACGTAAAAGAAACCCTGCGCATACCGTTTGAAAGAGAGTGTATTTTAGATGAGCAGAATGGTATTTTAATTCACATCGGCCCCCGAGGCTACGCCCTTCAGGCTTCGAAGGTCTCAATGTTAATCTTATGGGAGAAGGACAATTGATTAATCATGAAACAGCTGTTGTAATAAAAAATCATAGCAAATCAGAAAGAACAGTTAGTTTTATCTATAATTCTCTTTTTTCAACTAATTAGCTCAAGATCAACTAAATATTTGGTCGAATTTCGACCAGTGGGCGATTTCCTAGTCTTCTATAATAGGCAAGCATGTTTCTTTTCCTCCTTTCTTCTCAGCTCATGTGCATTATATGAGAAATTCGCGCATACCGTTTAGCAAGGTAAATAGCAAGGTAAATTTAGCTCCTGTAAATGAGCAGAATCATGGCCACCTCTATTAAAGGTGGCTATGGCAGAATCCTATGATAATTCACATTGGACTCCAGACCTACGCCCCACAGGCTTTCAAAGTTTCAATGTTAATCTTTTGGAGGAAGGAGAATTGATTGAATCATTAGACAGCTGTTGTAAAAAACACTGTTAAAACACTGGAAGAACAGATGTTTCAGTTATAAAATGTTTTTAAACTTCTTGGGTCCAGATCAACTCAAAATTTGGTCTCATTTGATCAGGAAGCGATCTTTATATATCATTAATAGTTTATGATTTTAAATAGTTTATAATACTTATTATCATATGGTTTTACAATATAGTAGGCCTATGAGACTTTACAAAAAAAGATAATGATTAAAGGTTTTTCACCGCATTTACATTTATTCCATTCAAGTTGTGTGGCAAATTAACTTATTTGTATAATTTTGCTGACTCGGAGTCCATTTAATGAGCCAGAATTTGGAGTTTGTATCTTATTTGTTTAACACTCGCGATTTACCAATCTTATTAAGTGTGTCCTCAACCTCCGGCATTTTTGCCTCCTTACGTTCTTGTTTAATTTTGTTAGATCCACGATGAGTCTAACGTCCCAATTAGGTTTTGGCATAGCTGAGCACCATTCTGTGGGCTCTTCCACAGTGTTTATGCATTTAATTGAACCTTGCTTTTAATTTCTGACTTGAATTTTTACGTAATGGTATAGAAGTACATTCCTGGGTGTACTAAGTGTTACTGAATTGTCCTCTAAGGCAATCGTATAGTAGGTTTTTTACCTTCACTAAAACACTATTCAAAATGCTTATTCTCTGCCTTTTGTTTCCACTTTATTTCCATCTCCTTTTCTTATTCTTAGTATTTCTTCTTGTATATTTCAAAACTTATTTCTTTCAGTTCATAGTTACACATTATCACATTTTTGTACTTCATTGTTTATATCAGTGGGAACAATAAACCAACAGTTAAATAAACATGTAGAATCATAAGCCTACACAAACTTGTATATAAGGATGAAAAATAAGAGTATAAGGACGTAATATAACTTAGTTATAACAAAGATTAATGGATTAAAATACGGTGGAGAGAATTTTACAATCAAATTATTATGTTTATACATTTCAAAACATAAAGCTCATTAGTTGATAGATAAAAATATGTGCAAACAAACATTAATGAATAACTCGTAAGTTTAAATACATAAATTCAATCACCTATATTAAATAAACTTTCTTTATAGTATAACAACATAAAAATTATTTAAATATCAGCTGTTAAATATTTATTTTACTGCTTTAAAAACCACTTCAACATTGCGTGTCCTTGATTTCATTTGTATCTTGTCAATTATCATGGAAATGAAAAGTTGTCTGTTTTGTTTACAAAAACACTTTGTAAAGTAGCAGTGGTGTCAAATTTCAATTTAAGAAATGGATCACCTGGAGCAGTAAACAAATCGACAAAATCATGTCTTAGATTGGTCTAAATAAGGTCTAATTTTTATTTTGTGGCGTTATAAGGCATTTTCCGAGGGATACCATATTTTTCCTATCGTCTAGGGGTCATGAGAAACCCATTGACACCAAAACGGCCTCGATCCGTTCAGTAGTTCTCTCTCCAGACCCTTAAATGCACTCTTTTATTATATAAGATACCAACAAATTAAAACTCATTGTGACAAACAAACAATTTCACTTTCTATCATACAAAACCACTTACCTAATATGTCTGTGGTAGAAGTGTATAAAACCGACGATCCTGTATCTCCCCATGGGCGATATCTGAAGACACTGGGACAGTTGGAACTACCAGGCGTTGTGGGTAGTTTGGCTACATCCTCTCCTTAAAATTGAATTTAATGTAATTAAGACAAGACACTTTAGTTACAGAAAAGCGTACAATAGCATCTTAACGGTACTCGCTTTTGCATTTTAGTCTGGATAAGAAATTGACATAGGCCCTTTAGTAAATAATTCTATCGAAATTGGTTTAAAAATTGTTTGTTAAAGGGAAACAGACACATTTAAAAGGTCGGTGGTGTGACCTTGATTTGAAGTAGGCCTACGGATAAAAAGGGTTTGCTGTCTTCTATTTCACTGAAGCAACCCTAGTAAAAGTTATTATTCTTTAATGTTGCTACCTATTTCCTGACTTTTTTTAGAGGAAGAGAGAGAAGGAGGTTGGAATTTTTTTGTAATGGACATCGTATGGGACTCGCCTGTGCTCGCCTGTGGGACTAAGCTCACACCTTTTCCGTGCTTTTTTCCCCCGGAACAGTCATATTTATTCGAGGAGAGCCTTATTACCGGGGTTGAGCACCTTCCATTCTAAGAAAAATGGGTTATTTTCTTGTGTTCTCCTTTTTAGCCTTCACTTTTTTGTAGTTTCCACTCTGCTTGTATAGTTTTTTTGAAGACGTGCCTAAAATCGCAGCACACCCCAGAATCTATAGAGCTATATTATCGACGAATGCGTTTTCATCCTACTACTTTAGTTTAATTGCAGATAAAGCAGTGATCCAGACTTGTCAAAAGTTGTATTGCTGTGTCCTACCTCTCCAAATTTGTATCAAAGACTGGACCGATCCTTTACCGTGCACTTCACCGCCATCTTCAATTACCGCTTTTTTGCCAGCTAATGTACACTTTCCGTATCTCATTGAGGTTATACCTTGTATAAGGCCACAATGACTTCAAATGCTTCAGTAAGAGAATTTCATTGAGTGAATTTCACGTGGAGAATTTCACGCAGAGAGTATGGGGGCTTGTGGGGAAAGACATTTTCCGCCTCCCATCCACGGCAAACGTTTCATCAATAAAGGGAAGCGCAAATGCTCATGTATGGAATTTCACTCCTCTTCGATCCGTTCATCTAAAAACTGAATTAGGAAATATATTTATATTTTTTATGCTGTATAGTAAGTTTCTCCTGAATAGTAATGCCATTATGAAATCCTTTGCCAGAAGCTCCTAACTTAGTAACCTAAAACTGTTGAATGGTGTCGTTCACTAGTCTGCTACTTACGTGACTTACTTTTTTGGATATATGTTTTTGACTAACTGGCTTTATTACCAAATAGACAATGAAGTATGAGAGGAAGTAATCTTGATGTAATATCTAAATACAGATATATAAAACTAAATTAACCACGTTAAGTAAATGTTCACATATCAACTGCAATGAGTTGATTTCTACTCACATAGCATAGAATATTTATTTTACGTAAATTTTCTTCTCCTTACTGGTTTTATTTGTCGTTGTGGTAAAAAGGTCAAAGAAGAACTACTTAAAATGATGAAAATGTTATCATTTTTAAGTTAGAATAAGCTACGGAATGGTGTTCTATCGCTGTGGTAATGAAGAAATCTGGCTCCATACGTCTTTGTGGAGGCTTAACCAAACTCAACCGGTACACTTTAAGAGAGCATTTAGTTTTGCCTTACACAGAAAAAATATTTTCAAGAATTTCTAATGTTCAGTTTATTTAGTAAACTTGATACTAAAATAGGCTTCTGGGAAATCTTATAATCAAAGGAGTCCAAAGCCTTACATAGTTTATCAATCCACTGGGATGGTACTACTACTACAGAAATTTGGAATTCCTTTAGTGCCTGAATATTTTTAGCGAAGACTACCTTGAATTTTAGAAGGACTCAAAGGGTGAGTCCTTGATGTTGATGTGATCTCAATGTGATGGATGACATCCTTGTTTGGGGAACACAGTTGAACGACACGACACGCGACTTGGAAAGGTACTGCATACTTTTAAAGAGGCAAGATTTACACTCGATAAGAACAAGTACGAGTTTAGGAAATCTTCTATAAAGTTTTTGGGAGATGAAATCAGTAACGAAAGGGTTTCCACTAATCCTGAAAAGGTGACATTAATTTTGGACTATCAGACGCCTTCCAACACGTCTGATATACAACGCCACCTTGGAATGTTTACCTATCTTAAAAATTCGTTCCAAATGCAACAAAAAATACTCAGCCCTTAAGAGAGCTTCTGAAGAAGAATGTTTATTTTGCATAGTATATAGACCTCATTGCATAAAGAAGCGTTTTTGAAGTCTAAACAAGTTATCTCTCTGATTTTTAAATGATTGGATACTAACACAAAAATAATTTCTGTTGATGCATCCTCGTTCACCCTTGGGGGTCTACTGAAGAAGACCAAAAGGGAGAATTTGATCCTGTAATGTATGTTTTAACAGCAATGACAGAGACGGAAAAGTGATATGCCCAAGTAGTACTTGACGCTTTGATGTGTACCTGGGTGTGTGAAAGTCTTCAAACGTATCTGATCTGACAAATGTTTACTTCAAACTGATCACAAACCCTTGACAATTGGGGTTTTGACAAATTGGGTAAATAAAATGACAAACTTTGGAGAAAGCCAATTTAAGATCTTTCACCCAGACTTCTTCGCTTTCTGCTTGCGGTTGATTTTGAAATTTTCCATATTCTAGGTAAACAGTTAACGGTACCAAATGCATTTTCACGCCAAACTTAATTGATTCTTGTGAAAATAAGCAACAATTCCTCTGATGAACTCGAGAAAGAGGTATCAGAACTACGGGAAAATATTTCCTATTGGAGACAAATTTCCTGAACAAAATCTCATTCAGCAATATATGACACTTCTAAGCTCCTGAAACACTACGTAGTCCCAATTGGAACTACATTGATAGGGCCTGTATTTTTTTTGTAAATTTCAAAGACATTTTGTTAAAGCAAGAAAGTTTTAATTATGAAGGGTAACAGATTCGTGGTTCCTTGCAGTCTACAAGACCTGGTTTTGGATAGAATTCAAAATGGACATTTAAGAATATTAAAATGTCGTGTTCAAGAGTTTTTATCACGTTCCACATTTAAACTGAATAAGTTCTGGGATTATTATTACAGCTCTAAAGAAAACTTTTTCGGTTCGGAGTTCCTCATCTCCTTCGTTGTGATAGCGATAAACAACTTTGAGGTCAAGAACTTAGCAGCAAGGTATGGGCTTTGGAATAATCACTAGCAGTCCTAAATATCACCAATCAAATGGACATGGAGTTGAGACTTCTCTAATATAGGATAGCCACCCCCCCCCCCCCCCCCTAGAAAACGGATACTCACCAGCTGAATTGTTAATAATTGTAAGGAATATAAGAAGCACAGTTCCTTTATCGATGGAGAACCACTTTCCTTGTTTGCCAGACCACACAGGAAATTTACAGGAAAATAAAATCACATAAGGAGAGAGATGAAAGCAAAATTCGTCAAGCGACGTAGAGGAAAAGAACTACCCGTGTTGGATCCTGGCTGTGTTGTATGGGTTCCACGTTTCAATAAAAGGGCCTTGTTAAGAAAAAAACCTACAACAACCAAGATATTATCTTGTTGGAATGGACAATAGTGCACAAACGTGGAGAAACAGAATTAATTTTAATTATTCAGGTGAAAAGTTATTTCAAATCATGAAAGGGGAGGATTTCATATGATTTTTTTTTAAGGCGATTACTTAAATTAGCTGGGAAATAATTATTACTTGGTTTATGTCTTAATCTGAAATATATTCCTGTTCTTAGGAAAGTATTTTATTAATATTTCCTCGTATATTAATACTTTTTTTAATCTTTGTTAAATCACTGTTAAAAGGATTTTGAAAAACTTACAACACTACAGCCGTCATTTTCTAAAATTCGTCTTTAACAGGCAAATGCACCGTCGAAGAGTGGTGATACAATTACCATAGTTTTTCTCAGGTAATAATTGTACAAAAGGATCGATCAAAATTAATTAAGCCCTGGTTTAGTAATTTTTATCTAGTTTTACTAGACTATTAAATGGCAGAAAACTGCAACCGCATTTTCTTTTTGATTAACAATGGAACTGGATATCCGATGGGGCACAGCCCAAGAGGTCTTACAAAAAAACTGAGAGTGAGTGAAAACAGCAAGAATTAAGAATCAAGAATCAAGAATATATACGAGTATTTTTCATAAAACTATACAAATAACATTGACAAATCGTAAGTTGGTTGTTGATTTCAACATACAACAGTCAATAATTATTACAATTAAAACGAAATCACTCTTCTAACTAAAATGCTCGGGGTGACTCGACGTAGCACAGGATTCAGGGATTGGAGTGAAGCGATCTACGGTAGTGAAGTGTTGTGTTCTAATGGCCTGTAGCCTTAAGCACTTTTTATATGTTTCCAGTGCGAGTGAAGTGGTCCAGTGACATTAGTGTAAGATAATTTTTTTCTATTTTGTAATGTTAAGGTCTGTCTGGCTATGTTAAACGTTTAAGTCTTTTATTTGAAATTTCATTTCTTTACCAACCATCCCTTTACGATGGTTAACATAGTATTTCGTGATTTCATCTGAGCTTAACAATACAAATTAATTTACAACACTTCCTCTCTCCAACTGCTATCTATGGTCAGTAAATCATGATTCGTATTTTTGTTGAACTTCATTTATAATAATTGTACCTGTTACATAACAATAGTTTTATAAATTATGTTTAAAATATGTTTAAATATGTAAATTATGTTTTATAAATTATGTTATAAATTATCTTACCATCAGGATTGCAGCTTGCAATTCTTGCAATGTTTACCTTTGCTAGTCCATCTACTGCAATACTCAGCTTTATTGGATTCAAATTATCAAGTGATATATTCACCACTTCAGCACGCCATCCAGACTGAAAAACAATAAAATCAGATCTTTCAGTATTATTATAAGCTTCCGGAAATAATACTTCAGACTAGAATAAATACTCATGTTTTCGTTTCGGAGTTTTAAAAATTTTTAATTCAAAAACTAAAATTTCAAAACATTTACAAGTTTTTACGGTACTGAAAAATTGCTTTTTTTCTTTTAGCCGTGATCTTGAGGATTTATAAATTTTCAGACAATTTAGTTTTAGAATTTTTTCAGAACAACTTTGGGGGCTTTCTTACAAACCTTACACAAAAGATGTTAGCAGTGTTATGCCACTTACAAAAGTAATTTTGATGTTACTTGTATAATAGACTCGTTAATCGTTTTGAGTTACTAACAAAGGTTTAAGGTTATAAATAAAAGTGTATGGTATCTGTTTTCTTAAACACATTGTCGTTTCCAACGGATAGGAGAGCTCATTGGTTAATAAATTAATTAGAAATCACATTAATAAACATTATTAGCACAGCAGAAGAAGAAACTTAACCTCAGAATTTGGGGTTACAGTAAACAAAAAACTAAATAGAAAAAATGACGTAGTAGTGTTTAAAAGGTCTAATAAACTGTAAATTTTTATGATCCGTTTCCGCCAATGATCCGTTTACGCCAACGGATCATTGGCGTAAACCATGTAGCATAATCCTTTCTTTTTAGAAATTTAATGATCCTGAGGCTATTCATTATAAAATTTAACATAAAAAAAATTCATTTTAATTTTGAAAGTTTCACAATACTTGTTAAAACTATCATCTTAGAGCATAGGTCTATTTCTCAGTGATTTGTTACAAAACATTTTTTTTAATTTATTTAACTTACCTCAGCAATAGATATGGTATCAAGAAGATATTTGTCATTGGCAAGCAATCCCACTGCGTAAAAGTCCAAAATCGAAGGAGACGATGACTGGTAGGTAATAGCCAAGCAAAGATTGTTTGACTGTGGAGTAAAAATAGGACTGAGCAGCTCCCCTTTTGTGACTTCATAGGCTACACAAATAAACCTTATTTAACATTAAATAAACTTCATTATTTTTAAAGCTATAAGTTCAAGTATACTATTTAATACAATAAATTATAACAATTTATAATATTATTGTGAATTCCCAAGAAAGAAAAAGACTTTCTTGAGGGGATCACCAGGAATCCCATCGGGACCAATTTTGATAATCTTTCGGTAGAGGATGGCGTTTTCCAACTCGTCATTGTAGAAAATAAGAATGCTTTAAACAACTCCAAAATAAACGCATGCCTTAGTGTATGATCTGGAAACAATGTGATCACTCTGCCATCAATAGCATGGGCGGATTTACGGGGGTGCCAGGGGGTGCCTGGCACCCCCTGAATTTTTATGATTTTTTTAAATTTCTTTAATATTTTTGTAAAATGTTTTTGTATTGGATCAAAAAAAAATTTTTGGGACAGTAAACATTTTTTTAACAAGTAAGACGTAAGCAGTCAACGCGTAATCAAATCAGCTATTTTAAAAGACAATTAAAGAATAGTATTTTGTACATAAAATTATGCATATTTTGAACATAATGCGGTCGTGTGTGTGCGACGTTACGACGTTTCTGGTCAACTAAACTGCACGGTTTCCGGCAAAGGCGAGTACCGACCCTGCTCTCTCTCTCCCTCCCCCATCTCGTTTTTACCTCTGGTGACTAAATTTCGGAATATGATGCACATCTGTGATATAGTTATTTTTTTGTGCACTCTACAGGACAGTTGCTCAGTGGCCAGTAGGCCTATACAGTTTGGTTATTTGTTATTGCAGTGTGTAGTACTTTTTATTTTAATAGTTATTCTAAGATATATACTTGTAGACTTGTATCTCTCTAAAGGTCGACGAATATAAAGCAAGCCTTTTATTGGTAAAGATACATTAATAACTATGAAAAATAAAACGACTCGTTATACAATAATCACTATCAACTCACAAACAAAACAATATTTTGATATACCCTTTTTCTTGTTTAAGTTTTTACAGTACATTATCAATGAAATAATGTTACTTTTAATTGAATTTGTTATGACCATTTTTATATTCCTTGGTTCTTTGTAGGGAAATTAATGAAACAAATCAAAATAACAGGAAGGTTATAGGTTAATAAATGATCTTCATTTAAATGGAATAAATACTCTTTAAAGATTCTTAAAACGCTTTTCTAGTAACGGTTAAAATCAATATCTAGAGTAGTTTTCATAAAAAAAATTCTAAATTAGATAGACATTTTTCTCAACTGAAATGAGTTATAGTAAAATTTTAGGGGTTTATTTTTGTAATAATATATTGAACAGTGGTACTTGTTTGTTACACATAAGCCACTATTTCTTTTTAGGTTATTTTGAATTGCCGCGGTCTTAAAAAAAACACATACATTGAAAAAAGCCTATTTACTGAACAGTGTGTGAAAATTTAATGTTTATAAGTGTTACAGTTTTTTAGGTGTACTTACTTAAAGTCATCCATGTCACCGATGATAGTGGCGAACTCATCTCCTCCCGTGACCGCGACGCTACGCGCTGGGCTATAGATTATAGCTGTCTAGACGGTCTTTCGTATGACTTATCACTAGCGTGAGGCTTGTTTTGAGTTAGTGCAAGTATTTCTGACCTATTCTGTATATCAATAACAGAAAAAATAACAGCGCGCTCCGCTGTAAACTTGGCTGATTAGGCCTACATCAGGCCCGCGGTATCGCGGCCGTGTGCGGAGATGCATTGATTAGCCGCGATCATCGGTGACATGACTGAGTTTAAGGAAGCAGAAATCAAAACCCGTAAAACTTAGAAATGTGAATTTTTACACAATGCTCAGATAATACTTTTCTTTCAATTTATATGTTTGTTAAAGATCGCAGTTCAAGATAACATAAAAAAGTAGCTGTCTTATTATGTATAACAGACAAGTACTTAAACATCTAGGGCCTACTTGGGATAGGCCTTGGAAAATGCCATTTAAATAGGATTTTGGTGTTTGGATGAGCATACAACGACCCTTACTTTAGGATAGCTGGCACCCCCAAAAACTTTGACCTAAATCCGCCCATGATCAATAGTAGCGCCCTTCTTGTTCGAATTTGGGAAGCGGATTCCATGCTTCTGGGTTAAAATTTTATAACCAAGGTAACATGAATTTAAGCCATTATCTTTTTGAAAGCTCCTTCTGCAGCCTTACCCCTGTTGATTCCATAACATAAAGCTTTCCTAGCGGCTTTATATTCATTTGGTTTTGCTCTGTAATAAGGACAATCTTCAAGCATTCATTTCGACACATCTGGCTTACAGACAGGCTTTGGAAAAAATCCACAACTACATCAGTAAACGGGTAACTTAAAATGTAAAGAAAGAACCTGCGTTTCATGGACTGTTCATTATGCTGAGAGGATTATCCATGATGGATATTAGCAAGGCCACGGCCTAAGTTCCACGAGCTGCAACAAAAATGATCTCGGTGAACTTAGTGACATCCAGCCTGCCTGTGTTCCAGTGAAGTTGAGTAGTCCTGGAGATAGGCATCTTAAGGATTGCATCCAGAACATCGAGTTAAAAAAAATTTCCATATGTTTTACATTAAATGAAACTAAGTTTAAGGTAAACATGTTTTGAGAAACCAACCCTATTATTTTACTCATTATCATTTCGTAACCTCACAATGCTCATTTCGTAACCTCACAATGATCAGTATTTTACTCAAACTTACTGTCTTAGTAATTTGAAATAATTAAAATATATATAATATTTTCTCTGTGTTATTTGACACCTAAGGGATGGACAAAGTCTAGAGACTATAGACTATAATATATTTAAAAAATTTTAAGTAATAAGACTAAAACTTTGCAAATTTATTTTGAGTGACAAAGTATAGTTCTTGAAGTACTAATTGTCCTTATAGTAGAAAGGTCCTGTCCGTTAGAAAGGTATTGAGCTGTAGATGAGCAGAATCTCATTCTAATTCACATTTGGACTCCAGAGCTACGCCCCACAGCCTTTTGAAATTCCAATGTTAATCTTATGGAAGAATTAATTTTTTTTTTTTAACTCTTTATTTTGGCCAAGTGACAAAATGCCATGACAAGCCCTCAATTGGAATAAAATTATGATTTTAAAAAACTAAACAATAGAAATTTTACCACAAAGCAATCAAATAACAAAAGAATTAAATATGGATATTTTCACTTTTGATAAATTCAAAGATAACGTCCAAAACTTCAAAATTTTCATATGATAAAATAGATAAAATATTACAAGGAAGTTCCACTTTCAATTTCGTTAAATCTTTGATCATTTTCTTCCTTTTGTCTTCATTAAAAAGCATGCATGCAAAAAGTAGATGGTCAGGTGTAGCAGAGTCTTGAAGACAATCACAGACTTGACTGTTGGACAAATTAATACGATAAAGATGATTCCTGGAAAAAGTATGACCACATCTTAATCTGCAAAATAGTGTGACGAATCTACGGCTCCTATTACAATCATAAAACCAGGGAAGAGTAACGACACAAGGTTTTAGTATGAAAATCCTGCTTCCTTTAAACGCACTAGAAATTTCCCATTCCTCTTGCCATTTCTTGTAGGCATTTCTCCGGAACAGGGGTCTGAGGTCGAGAAAGGATGGGTGGTAGGACGAATTGTAATACGTGGCACACTTTGCAGCATGATCCGCTTTATCATTTCCTTCTATCCCTGAGTGTCCAGGTATCCATACAAAAACAATTTTGAAGCCTTTTGCAGACAATTCAAATATTTTACTTTTGATTTTGATAATTGTTGGATGGGAATTGAAATTCATTTTCAAGTTTCCAAGGGCCGTGATGACGCTTTTAGAGTCCGATAGAATGACAGATTTTTTATAATTTTTTGTTTCAATATAATACAGGGCATGATGTATGGCAATCGCCTCTGCAGAAAATATGGAGAAGTTATGATTAATAGTAAAAGATATAGTGCAGTTTTCACGAGAATCAACTAAAGCACACGAGGTAAAATGTGTATCCATATTCTTTGAAGCATCAGTGTAAATGCGATTGAATTCAGTCCAGTATCTATTCATATATTTAGAAAATTCTTCCTTAATACATACAAAATCCGAGCTTTTACAATGAAGGTGGTGTGTCTGTACATTTACTAAAAGAGCATTGTAATCTATGTGAAAAAAATTGTTGTAAAGATTATATAATGTGTTCCTGGTTATAATTCGGTTATCAATCATATACCTATAGCTTTTAACTAAAAGAGGGATTCCTTTCTTTTCCCAATATGGGAACTGAACACAGGATCGATTGAGTTGATCAATTTGTTTTTGTAAAGGATGAAAAGGCACGGAAAATGTTTTTAACAAATATCTATCACTCAGAAGCTGTCTTCTAAGGTACAACGGAATAATGTTTGCTTCCACTTCCATGGCATTACAAGGTGAAGATCTCATTAGACCTAAACAGCTTCTGATAGCCCTGTATTGTATTTTATCAAGTTGACAAATAATATGTTTAGAAGCATTACCATATATGAAACATCCAAAGTCCAAAACTGATCTTATAAGGGACTTGTACAACATTAACAACGTTTGTGGATCCGCCCCCCAGTAACAAGTCGAGACCGACCTTATTATATTTAGTCTTCTATTACATTGTTCTTCTAATACATTTATATGTTTCTTCCATGAGAGTTTACGGTCAAATGTGAGACCTAGAAACTTCTGTTCCTGAACACACGAAATGGGGCTGTTATTGTATAAGATATTGAGAATAGGAAGAACATTTTTTCGTGAGAATACACAAACCGCAGATTTCGATACTGAAACTTCTAGCCCTCTATGCCTACACCAATTGTAGAGATTGCATAAAGATTCATTCAAATATTCTTCACATTTCTTCCATGACTTATCGGTTACATATAATACCCAGTCATCTGCAAACTCAAGGGTTTTGATTTGAAAGTCAAAACAACTTGACAAATCCTTACAATATATTGAAAACAGCAGCGGACTCAACACTGAGCCTTGAGGTATACCTTTGCTGGTCCACTTTGGAGGTGATAGGCAGTTGTTAAACTTTACTTGTATTGAACGTTCAGAAAATAAATTAAATACATATTGCGCAACTTTACTCGGGATATTTAGGGACAGCATTTTTTGTGATAAAATGTGGAGATTCACACTATCATACGCCCCTTCGATATCCAAAAATACAGCAGCAAGGAATTTAGATTCATTGAATGCTTTCTGAATGTCAGTTGTTAGAAGAGCTAAGTTGTCAATACAACTTCTTCCGTTACGAAAAGCAAACTGAGTTGGAGAAAATTTGTTATGCCTTTCCATCCAATGTTGAAGTCTATTTTTGAGTAGTCTTTCAAACAATTTTCCCATTGCCGATGAAAGAGCAATCGGTCTGTAGCTGTCAGCAAGGTGAGGGTCTTTATTAGGCTTATTTAAGGGCACAATGATATATTCCTTCCAAGAATTCGGGATGATATTGTAGATCCATAGTTTGTTAAGAACTTTTAAAAGAACCAAACGTGATTTTTCTGGAAGACGGATTAAAAATAAATTGCTAATAGAATCTTTACCAGGTGAAGTACATTTAAGAGACGAGAGTGCAAACATCAATTCTTGCTCAGAGAATATTTCCACGAGATTTTCATTCTTATCGTTAAGTGGACGTTCATTGATCAAAGAAGTGTACTGTAGATGAACTGACGGGGGTGCTAGTTTATCCAAAAATTCATCCAAGCACTCCGAAAAATATTTGTTTGCTTTGTGGGAGGTGAGTGATAAGAACCTGTATTTCAGATTCTTTACATTATGCCAAATTTCTGAGATAGGAGTTGATCGATTAATATTACTACAAAATGACATCCAATATTCTTTTTTTGTTGTTCGGAGGAATCTCTTCGTTGAAGCTGCAACTCTTTTATAGTTTAAATAATTTTCGTATGTTTGTTTACGTCGGTATTGCCTAAAGGCAACTCGTCGATTAGCAACGTGTTGAGAACATTCCAGGGTCCACCAGACGCATCGAGAAAAATTATATTTAGGGGATTTTATTTTTGGAATAGACAGTTCAGCAGCTTGAACTAAAAATTCAAAAAACCTTTCATAACAATCTATTGGATTAGAATCGAAATCTATTTGATCTACCAAAGAATCGATGGTCCTGGAAAAAAGAGACCAGTTTGCCCTCTTAAGACTGTAGTAAAATTTGTCTGGGTCAAGCGAGGGTTCTTTCTTGTTCGAATCTCTCGAAGTGCAAGAAAGTGTAACTATTATAGGTACATGTTGCGTTCCATTCCAGTCTTGTAAAGTTTCCCAATTTGATACTAGGGCTAAAGGGGAAGAAACTATCGATAAATCTATAGCGCTAGTTTTTAGGGGATACCCCGAAAAGTAAGTTGGTTCCCCGGAGTTTAAAAAAACAAGATCCGTATCTTCAATGAACTGATGAAGCTGAATGCCTTTTATGTCATTAGAAATATTTCCCCAAGATGTGTGATGTGCGTTGAAATCTCCCAATATTACAACATTTTGACTGTAATTCGAGAAAAACGTTCCCCAATCATCGGCTGAAATTTTATGAGGGGGAGGTGCATACACAGAAAAAATATGAAGAAATTTTTTATCAAACTCAATTGTTGCCCCAGCGACATTTATTTCATTATTTAAAAATGTCCTAGGAAAATCAATATCAATTGCGGAAAACTTGATGCTTTTATTGACCAAGAGAGCAGAGCCGCCCCCGCCCCTGCCAATTCTGTCATCTCTTATAACTGAATAATTTTTGAATTGTATATCATAAAATGGGTTAAAACGAGTTTCAGAAAGTGCTGCTATATCAATATTATAAGTTTCTAGAAGGTATTCAATTTCACCTTTATGATTTAAGGCTGAATTACTATTCCACTGTAAAATTTTTAAATTCAAAGCACCACTCATGAGAGACGTAAACAGATGTACAGCAAAAAGTTGGTAGAATATAATTGCAGACAATACTTTAAAGTGAAGTATCCGATAAGGAATCATCAATAGCTTCTGACAAATGGCAAGATAAATCTACAGTCATAAACGGTTTTAACTTCAGAATAAGTTGATCAATGCTTAATTTCTTCTCTTGAAAAAGATTTAGATCAGACCTAATATTACCTGTTATAAGTTCTGTTGATGATGCATTCTGGGCGTGCGAAGGAGGTTCATCCACACAGTTTTTTCTTTCGGGCAAGTAAACTGGCTTAGAAGGAACCACTTCCTTGCTTTGGAGGTCCTTGTAGTAGTTGTAAGTGTATTTGGGTACAGGCAAGATTGGGCGATTTGTGTGTTTGACAAAAGACTTGGTTTGATGAACTTTATTGGAGGACCAAGCTTGAGGAACTTTATATTGAGTCGGAAGAGTCAACCGTTCCTGCAGCCGTGGTATAGTTTCTCCGGTTCTGTTGAGACTAGGGAAGGATTCTTCATAATTCCTCTCTGCTACAGATGAAAATGTTGGAGGTGACCTATTCTTTCGCACCTGATTGGGAAATAGAAAATTTCTAGCTTCAATAAAAGATAAATTACGGTATGCCATAGTTTCTTTTATCTGCATCTGCACTTTGAATTCAGGGCAAGATCTATCATAAGAGGAGTGGGGACCATTGCAGAAGATGCAAGTCGGATCGTTTACTTTGTTGCAATCAGAAGAATGATGGTCCGACGCGCAGTTAGGACACCGACGTCCACTTTTACAATTCTTTGAAACATGACCATATCTTACACATTTAAAACACAATACTGGAGATGATACATAGGGTTCTACAGGACATCTGGTAAAAAACATGTACACAAAGTCCGGCAATCTCTTGCCTCTAAACTTCACAGAGACTAATGGTATGGGTTTTAAGGATTTTTTTACCGTCCTCGTCAACCACTGTTTTGTTCAACCTCTTAACGGACATAATGGCTAGTCCGTTTGAAATTGTTAAATTGTCGAATATTTCTTCTTCTGACAGAGCTACATCGATATTACGTAACAGACCAATTCTTTCCAGTTGATAGGTAGGGATGAAAGCTTTCAACTTGTTATCTTTAACAAAAGAAGATGTGGTGAACATGTTTGCATCAGCAGCTGTTTGAAATTAATTTGAAGAATTAATTGTAACTGATTAAATAATTGTACAGCTGTTGTAATAAAAAATTCTAGCAAAACAGTAGGAACAGATGTTTCAAATGTGAAATATTTTTTAAACCAAATTGGTTTCAGAGCAACAGTAATTAATTTTGGTCGAATTTCGACCATGGGCGATCTCTAGTCACTATTATTCCTCCATAAGATTAACATTGGAAGTTTGAAAGCCTGTGGGGCGTAGCCCTGGAGTCCCATGTAAATTAGAATGTGATTCTGCTCATCTACAGGACTAGACCTTTCTAATGGTATGGGCATATTTCTCCTACGATGCACACGAGCTGAGAAAAAAGGAGGAAATGAAACATACTTGCGTATGTACATTAAATTAAAGGTCTCTAAGAATAGAGAACTATGTTGCAAACCCGACTTCAAAAGAACGACTGAGTCAAAAATGATAGGCGATCAAACTTTGCATTAAATTCATATTGCTGAAATAAAAAATGCAATAAATCCCAATACACTCGAACACTCGACCTTTCGAGGTCAGGTTTGTGGCAAATTGCTTAAGCCGCGTCCGCACTGGCCGAACATATTCGCCGAACAAAGTTCTTCCAAACTTTTGTTTGTTCGTTGCTAACCTTTTAGAATGTAAGTCATGTGGCCTGTAATTGTTCTTTAGGAATGTTGTTGATTTTTTGTGTTCGCCGAACCAGTTCGCCACGAATGTTCGGCCAGTGCGGACGCAGCTTAAGAATGCAAGCCCTTTAAAATTATGTATGGTATGACGTAGGCCATGATGTTTTTTTCCAAGATTTCCTGTAGAGACGTCCCTAATGGAAGTCGTCTGGGAAACTGAATTTTACCTACTCTTATGATACATAATTTTAAAGGGCTTGCAATTCGCTACAAATCCGATCTCAAAACTTCGAGTGTATCGAGAGTAATTGCATTTTTGTTTTTAGCAATCTACCTTCTTATTTCTATAAGGGTTTCGTCTGTTACGTCCCTTTTCCTCTCACCCTACTGAACCGAATTTTAAGATTGAGGTGTCATTTTAAAGCTTAGGATACACCGCAGTGACGAATCGTAATTAAAAATGTCATATTGTTTCCGGCTTCGCCCCCTTCGCCTTTGATTTATTTCTAGAGGGCGCTTTAAAATGTTGACCAACGTTTATTGCAAGTTCTTTAATGTGAATTGTAATTTAACAGCTGATTACCTTCAGATGAATTTTAAAAACCAGATAGTAAACAAAAATGGATCTACTGTATGTCACTTCATAATCAACATTCACGTACTGTAGGTGAGTTTCACTCATACAGAATCATAAAATGCGCAATTTGCGCACGGGCCACCTTGTATGGCTTTAAAAGTAAAGTTTGATCTCCTGCCATTTTTGACTTGGTCGTCCTTTTGAAGTCGGGTTTACGGCATTGTTTTCTATTCTTTGATAGCTTTAATTTGATGTAAATATGCTTACATTCAAGATTTTCTTTTTACTCTTTGAAGTTCTAGGACAATAAGTAATTTTTTAAGTAAATTTAGTCACTCAAAGTCAATTTGCTAGGTTATAGTTTTATCACATAAAAACTTTTAAAGATATTATACCGTTGCAAGACTTTTTTCATCCTGTATTTAAGACAACCAATTAAAAAAAGAAGATTTTCCACAGTCAAAGTAATAATTCGTTCTTTAAAAGGTTAATTGTTTACAATTCAAAATTATTTTGAAGCCATAAATTAATTAAAAACTGTTTCAAAATAAACATTATGTTTACTACAGAAATACTCTTTAAAAGCCCCTTAACCTGATTTAAGTTAAAATATAATCTCGTCACAGCAGACCTGCGTATTCAGCAATTTTCCAATGGATATTATAATTCCACGAGCACTTCTGGCCTGTCCAGCGTCAGCAGCCATAAAATAGCAATGTACTGAATATCCGGAAACCAAATGTTCTGGCCCCGATCTTGATAATGTTAGCTTATCAGGAGAGCATCATGACCATTCTTTGAACTGATCAAATAAACTATCAATTGTTCTGAACCTCCTGAAGTTGGCTTGAAGAATGATCATCACTCAAGCTTCTTGGCAGTTCTCAGTCCAAAAATGCGAAGTGTTATTCTAATTAGTCTAAATAAATACGTTGTTTTAATACAAATGTACTAGACACCAAGTCCTATCCAACGACACCAAAAACTTGTAAATCGGTTGAGAATTGTAGGAGTAGTTTTCTTAACGAAAAAGCCTTAGCGTATAAAATAAGTATAGATATTTAATTTTGTATTTTCAGCTTGAACCAAGGAAAGGTTTTGGCATATTTTATGGTATTTTTCTTGCCTATGTGGGCAATGTTCCCCAACTTTTCACTCCATCAAGAAATATGGTGTTCAGTTTGTTTTACTATACCTTGAATTGATGAGATTGCAATTGCGTTCTCATCTTGTGTTATTGAAAAATAACCATCTTGCAATGAAAACGGTTGATTGTAACTATTCCAGGTTACTATCGCTGATTTGCTATTCCCTTTGCCACTGTACATATATAGTCCATTTGATATGTCAAACGTCAAATAATCGTCCAAATGGTTTATCTGAAAAACAAATATACAAAACTTAAACATTTGTATATATTTGCATTTAGAGGCATGTCCATTTAGTCTAACACTTAAAGTATTTCATAG